>JARJHM010000323.1:0-12500 GCA_033356055.1 Carex pumila | reverse complement strand
TTAGGTTCTCTATACAGTCAAAGCCTCAATTGATGTTTCAATACTAACTCTGGGCTGAATAATTAGCTACTCCCGGGTTTGTTGTAAATTGTAAAATTTTTGGAATAATTACATTCTGAAATGTTTATCATTCCATTTTTTTGCTATTTTCAGCTGTCTTACAGGTCTTTTTTTGCCTTTCAGGGTATTTACTCAAATGTCACATGCCGGGACAGCTAGTGACAGCCAACCGTCTGGTGTAGAACGAGGTAATTCACAGGAAACAGCAGTTCCATCCAATGGGATTAGAAGACCTCAGCTTCATGCTAGTAATGGCACCGGATTAAATGGGTTGAGTTTAAGTGCTTCTACATCCCGAGGATTGGATAGAATTCGAAACTCCTTGGATTTGTTGAACTGGAACCCATCATTTCAGGTCCAGCCTTCCATCCATGCTCACATTGTCTTTCTTTAATTATGATAAATTTAGGCCTCAATGAGAATTAAAACAGGCCTGCCTGGGTTGATCTTCAGAACAGAACAATGTCAAGTGTAAGCTGTTATACTGTATTGCTGTATGTAATATTGTGCAAATATCTGGTAACATGTCAATAGAAAATTTTCCAGGGCACCTGCTAAGCTCTGTAGTTCAGGAGTCTGTAGAACAGAACAATGTCAAGTGTAAGCTGTTATACTGTATGTAATATTGTGCAAATATCTGGTAACATGTCAATAGAAAATTTTCCAGGGCATGTGCTAAGCTTTGTAGTTCAGGAGTATGTAGAACAGAACAATGTCAAGTGTAAGCTGTTATACTGTATGTAATATTGTGCAAATATCTGGTAACATGTCAATAGAAAATTTTCCAGGGCACCTGCTAAGCTTTGTAGTTCAAGAGTCTGTAGTTCAGAATAAGTTGTACGATTTGAAGTAAAGATTGAGAGGCTAATTGTCAGAAAATGGTTTGTTTAACAAAAAAAACTATGAAATTGGTTAAAGTCTCTTGCATGCAATATTCCCTGGTGCTAGGTCGAAATAATTGGAAAATCCTATTACTTAAAATTTTTGACCTTTACTTTGAAGAAACTAACTTTGATGGTTTTGCATAACTTATTTGCAGAAAGTTGTAATGTCATTGGCTACTGATAAAGCAGTTTGGGAGGCAATTATGAAAAATGAAGCAGTACAAGAACTTCACAAGTGTTTGATTCAAGGTATTTCCTTTTTGGCTTCTTTTATATTTGTTTAGATTTATTTGAATTATAAAACATGGAGGTGATGCAACTCAGAACTTTGCTTACTAGTATATTTTTAGAATCTTTGTTTATAGTTACTCATAAAATGAACACAGCAAAGGAAACATAATATTATGACAGTATTCTCCTGATTATTTCATTAGAAGTGAACCTACAGAAACACCATATTTTGTTAAATGTAACTGTACCAAGCATTAGAGCTTTTCTCCCTGTTTTCTGACCAAACTTTAAGTGTTCAGGCTGATTGAGCCCGTGACTGAATCTTGTTCATCATTAAAAGAAGTTAAATACCAACGGCCCCTTAACTCCAAAAATTTCAAACTCTTAACATATTGTAATGCGTTTTGAAGCTGGGAGAAACGAGCCACTAGCATTTGTTGGTCAAGATGATTTTGTACCAATGTTTTTGAGGTGGATAATTGATACGTCAAAGACAAAGATAGTGGAACTTATTAACCAGATCTCTGATTTGGTTGGTGTTCTATTTAGTACAAAAGGCTCTGATGAAACCACTGAAATTCTAAATGACGTAATAAAATCGGCATTCATGCTGACAGTGATGGTCCTTATTGTCATTGTTGTGTCACGCCTCCAAGCTGAGAGCAACCAGTAAAAAATTGTGTTTTTTTTTTTTAATAATTGTCCATATTTTAAAACAAGAAAGACATCCTTAGTTGCTGTATTTAAGTTGTACATAATGTTGTATGATTTTTTTTCTCCAGCCTGAATATGTAAATAGATGCACATTAACATTGGTTGAACCTCTGAATTTGACCAATTTTATTGTAGTCAGGCTGGTTAATTACAAACACTTTTTTTTGTTAAAACCTTCGTTGCAGAGGCTGTTTATCCTCTCTCTGCGCCTCTTCATCTCTCTATTCCTTGACATAAGAAAATGTCTTGTACCATTCTTTTTCGTTTTTTTGCCAAAGGGTATTTATTGCAATTTTCATAAGCACATTATTTACAGTATTGAAGTCGGGGAATTTGGATCAATTGTGCGCAACAAAGGCGCCTCATATATGTTACCCCGATACGTATCTTACTGGTGTTTTAACATCCGTATCCTATCGTCTGATACCTGCATTGTGTTGAAAATTACCGTATCTCATATTTCGTATTGTATTTGATACGATACTAGTATCTGTATCCATGCAACATAGCTCCTCACATACTCCGCCTGTTAGTGTTTCTTTGAGGCTTATTTCTTTTCTGGGCTCAACTGAAGCTCCTATGCCCATTGGGAATCTTAAAACATTTACGAGTAAGATACCGTCCCGCTCAGAAAAAATGAATACCTCGCAAGTCGCCGCCCCTGTTTGGATGAAAATTGGAAAATAAGTTTGGAAAGTTTGTTTGTTCGAATAACAAATATATACTAACGCATCACATACTACATTTTTTTATCTCAAGTTTTCATTGTGTATCGTCATCGGACAAGTTCTCTTTATTTTTTTCATTTTCTTTTTACTTTTTTTCTTCTTCTTCTTTCAATTCAACTGTTCTATTATAAATGGCTTTTTTATGTCTATTATTAGTTATTATATTCAATCCTTAATGTCAGTATTATTCCTCCAGGGGTCTATTAGGATAATAGGATGTGGACATAATAGTTTTTATGAAACAATCAATAACTCAACATGTGTACTATTTACCTGCTTTGCATTAATTGCACAAGACTTTACTACTCAAGCTGAAGCTGCCTTGTGTACTCATTACCAATAGATTGCAGATTTCATCATGATTGGAACCGAAGTTTTTAAATATATCATAATTCAAAAAATAATAAACCAAAATACTATTTTTTTGTGGAAATTCTAAAAATGTCATAGTGGCATCCCCTAAAAGCAGCCACTTTTCTACGGATTGCATCTAGGGTATGCGGTCCTTTTTTTTTTGTCTCCTTCTCATGTGGCAATTCAATATAAATGAAAAAAAAAGGGTGGCCGCATCTAAACGATGCGGCTGTGTCAAAATTCGAAATTTTCAAAAACCGTGGTGGTATGGTTTATCTTTTTGGGATATGGTATATTTAAAAATTTCGGGATTTAAGGGCTAACTACAGGGGTAAACGTCTGACCAAGGAAGCTCTCCTCTATATGAGGTCAGGTCATTTACCTGGGTCAAGGAATAGTTACAAAAATGGTTGGTCTTTGATTTTGGTGATGGTGGAAGTAAACTATCTTCTTGAATCTTGATAATGCTAATGCCTTTAAAATATATATATAGAGAGTGAAGCTAAGGTGTGATATGCTTATCAAGAGGGTTTGGTGAGCACAACTCCAAAAGTATATTGAATCAACTTCAAACGTCAAATTCAAATCATTGAAATCCTTGTACTTTATGAGTAATGCATGTACATATAAAATTTTAAAAATTTTGAGTTTATTTGTTACACGGTCAAGCGGTCAAAAAAAAAAAATTTTATAACTTAATTTATTAAAGTTGTTTTATATATTCAATAATTATCCAGTGTGAAACATGTAGAGTAAACGTAGACTATTATATATTTATATTGTTTGTTTCTTTACTAATATGTTTTGGAAATTGTTACTTTGAGGCAGTCTGAAAGAACAAGAAGAAAACAAAAAGAAAACAAAGAGGGGGAGGAGAGTGACTATTTTATTCGGCAAACCCCCAAGATTTCGACTAGGGGCTTTGACAACGAACGAACATGTGTGCAACGCAACACGAACGAATTGCCTAAATTAATTTGACTAAGAAATTAATCAGATAAACCTTCAATTACATCTTTATTTTGAACATAATGTTACACCTCTCTCCTTAATCTCACATGCTATCGTCGCATAGCCTAAAATTTCAACTCAACTTATTCTTCAAGATCAATTCAAGCCAACCCCCAATATATCACACTAGAAAGTAGAAACACAACACAACACAACACAGATGCTTATTATTAACATGCCCCATTGGCACCTGACCTCATCTAGATTTAAATAAATTGTAAGTCAAGAATTTCAATTAAAGCCTTGCAAGCCTCAATTGCTGCTTGAGAACAGGGCGAATATACTCTTCATAGCCCTCAGGCACCACAAACTCATTAAGAGGATCCTTCCATGCTTCCTCATAAAGAGCAGGATACACATTTCCATCATACCGGCCAAGCACAGAACCCAAGTAGTGGTCGGTGTAGTTGAATGCATCAACTATTGTCACAACATTAGGACGCAACTGAAAGATCATAATAGTACAAGCGTCAACTGGAGAAAAAGGAAGGACTCGGACTTATTTTACAAACCCCTATAATATTATAAATATTACAAATGGCAAAATGGTCAATTACATTTACCTTAACAAGAAGAGTCATCATAGTCATCATGACAATGGTTACCAACTAGGCACTTTTGTCATTTACAGACTCAAATGTGAATTTCAGTTGCTTGAAAAATTTATTTGTATTTTATGAAGTACTAATTTCAGACCAAGCTCAGTTCTATGTAGTTTATCCCTGCTAACAGTACAAGTGCATAATTCAACAAGCAGTGGCTTGCTGCCCTCATATTAATGCAACCGAAATTTGATAACCTCCAAGGTCTTTACTGAAAATTAAACTTATGAGTACCTTTGAGTAGAGGCTCCTGAGCTGCTCACTGACTAAGGCACCTTGCTTAGGTGTAATGGACCCAGTTACAAGGAAGTCACCAAGATGATTGTGAAGCAAGTTGAGTGCGTATATGTTACATAGTATCTCGAGTTGTTCTTTCACCCCATTTCCCATAATGTCTTGTTGCACTTTCTCAATAAATCTTATATAGAAAAAAAGCAAATAATTTTTTGTGTGTTTATGTTAAAAAAATAAGAAGGGTAAAATATACTAAGATCAATAATATAAATCTGGAAAAAATGGCTTACTTGGTTACAACAATGAGCTGGCAGTGAGCAATTGCAGCTTCAACTAAATCAGCCGACAGATTGAGGAAGCCTGAAAAGGCACCAACTTGTCTTATTAGCTAGTAGACGAAAATTGACATTTTATAATGCATATCTGCTTAAAGTATTCAAACTGGTTTCTACTTGCATGCAAGTCTTTTGCTTATGTCAACATATAGGGGTTGAAAAGCAGCAGTTCTGTTCTGGTGTTGCAGCCTATAGTGTTAGTTGTTGTTTTCTCAGATCAGAAACTGTTGGTTAAGTACCACTATCTCTCACAAAGGCAAGAATGCAAACACCACCCTATATTTATATACATTTAGTATTTTCAACAGATTATAATTTTATTAGGATTTGAGGTAGTAACCTTCTTCTTGGCTTGGAGCCTTGCTAACATTTTGTGCACAATTTACTGCCATCCTAACAGCTCTAGCTTCAAAAGCCTCCTGAATTGCAGAAGGATTCAGCCAATCATCAGCTGTATGAAATTAACAATAAATACAAGGAAAATTAGTTATTATAAAATTAACAATAAATATAAGGAAAATTAGTTATTAAATAATCTCACAAATGTTCGAAAAGCTCCACTTTTATTCACAACAGATTCACTTAAAAAAGGAAGGGAATAAGTACCAGTGTTAACCATGCATCTGCACTGCATTAGGTGTTCTATGTTACCCATGTAAGCAGTTGTCCCAACAGGCTTCTTTCCAGTGGTAAGTTGTGAAACTGTCTTCATAAGGAACCTTGCAACCTGTAGAATTTCAATGTTAGTACAAGTGAACAAAAGTTGCATGGCTCCTAAAATATCCAAGACGCTCAGAACCGGAAGTAGAAATTAGACAAGAGACATGTGCTCGTACTAAAGTAACTGATAACGAGAGTGATTTTTCGAATTTGTAAGATCACAGTATTGAGTTGCCATATAAAAAAAATAAGAAAAATGAAATAAAATAAAATAAATGATAATGAGACTGATATTTTCAATTTTTACTTGCAATTTCTATGGTAAACTGACCTGAAGAAGAAGGACAATGTTGTCGCCCTCATAAGTGCAGGCCGGAATGTAAACAGCAAATAGTTCAGGAAGCCCACTGCTACTGAGGTATCCGTGGCCCCCACACAGCTTTCTGCACTCCTCAATACCATCCTAAAATTTCAGGGGAAAAAAATGTAACTTAAATACTGAAAAAGCAAAGGATACTTTTAACAAACAGAAAAGGTCAAAATGAAGATGCTTACAGCAGTTACAGAGGTGGTCAAGGATTTCAGACCAGCAGTGCATGCATGAGCCTCAGCCAGAGTTGAAAAATCATTTGCTTGGAGCCTCTGTGTCACATCAGTGTACAGAGATTTTAACCACTCGCCAACAAACCTGAAGGCATAGGCAGAGGCAATCAATGGGAACAGCCTGTTCTGCTGAGTCTTGTAATTTATCACCTACAATATTTCAAAGTCTTCAATTTGATATATATCCAATAGAATAATACACACGATGAATAAAGCATACTATCTGGATGGAATTTCAATACACATGTAATAAATAAAAGCACTCTAGATTGATAAAAAAAATCCAAGCACGCCCTTGCAAATTTGAAACATATCCGATACCATTGTCCTTATAACATGACAAATATCTCATACAGCCTTGCAAAAAAGGAGATATTTTGGATGCCTTGAGTCCCTTAAAAAAACACAAGCCATCCTGATCATTTTTCAAAAGATAATAAGCCTTCATCCTTTCCATAGAGAACAAAAGGTAATTTGGGCATTTGCAAAAAGTAAAGTAAGATGTGTGAGTGGGTGGATATAACAATATTCTCTGTGTTCAAAGAGGACACGTTATATCTTATTTGTAAGAGGTCACATTATTGACTTTGCAAGTTTCCACTGTTGACTTGTCATGTTATTTTTACAGAACTAAATAACATAGAATTATTTCAGCAGTTAACAAAATGCGGAAAGGTAGAAGAGGCCACTCTATAAGATAAAGCAAGGTATGAATGTGGTATAGGTGTAGCAAAATACCGCACTCTCAGGCCCGCCATCTTGCGATCCAAACTGCTTTCTCACAGCACTATACCTAGTAGCAATGCAAACAGCTCGAGATAATGCCCTGGAAGCGTCTGCAACAATGGTTTGGCGAACAAAAACCATAGTACTATAAAGCAGTTGCCTTGGCACATCAGACTGAACATACTTTCCCTCCCTTGTAACCTGTGAAAGCCTATAAAAATCACACAAATTTAAGTCATGAATACACATCAAGAAGCATAAACAGGTTTAAGAAATAATTATAATTATATTCGCAAAAAAAGAACCTCATTAACAACTGATCACGTGGAATGCGCACATGGTCAAATTGTAAAACACCATTATCCATAGTGTTGTATGCACCGCTGCCAAACTTATTCCCAATATCACCAACAGTAATACCAGGAAGAGGCGAGTGGTCATCTAAACTTCTTAACTGGACAATAAAACCTGAAAATTAAAGATTAATTTGTTAGAAAAAAAATTTAAAATGCCAGAACTATAAACAATGGCGTAGAGAGATGAATAAATGATTGAAATACCATGTATGCCATAGTCCTTTCCCTCAGTAATTAGACGTGCATAAACCACTGCATGGGTAGAAACTTTCCCTAAACCACCAGGCCACCACTACAAATGCAAACATAATACACAAGTTAGGCACAGTTAGCCTAAACTACAAGGGCAATATTGGAAACCAGAAAGAACAAGGGTCTATTACAGCTAGTCACCTTGCTTGAAGTGAGAGTAGGACTATGAATGATAAATTCATCAGTTTTGGGATCAAATGTAGCAGTTGTTTCAAGTCCTTGAACATTGGAACCATGACCCAGTTCAGTCTGAGCATAACAACCGATTATTTCCATTTTGTAGGCAAGCGGTAACCATTTCTTCTGCTGCTCCTCTGTCCCCTGCCCTTTGATTGCAGGAACAAACATTCCCTTCAAGAAATAAAAAAAAGTTCAATAAGCGAACAATCAGTTGTACCGGTTTTATGCTTGATAGAATATGGTCAGATGATGTATTGTGAAACTTTTACAGTAACAACAGACCAAGGAAAAAAATTCCCCAGGCTCTGATATATTTGCTTAGTCCCTTCAGAGAATTTGTATACCAAAGATGAATTTTGGGAACTCAAAGACAAAAGTAAGTAAAGAACCATTAGTAGAAGAGTCACTTTATCGTATTTAAAAGCTCAAAAGACTCTCCTATATGAAACCATAATTTACAAAAAAAAAAAAAAAAAAAAAAAAAAAATAGTTTATTCCAGCATAAGGGGGACAAAAGCACACCAACCATGTATCATCCCTTAAGTTTCAAAATTTAAATCATAGTAATGAAGTTTAACATACCCAGTGCAGATCTGTATAAGCAGGTTCATCTATGAAGAACCTCATCTTAGAAGCTTCTTCTTCTGTTGTTTAAATATAAAAAGTAACTCGTAAGGTGAAGAGTTCACACAGGGACATAGCCACAGTATACCCTTTGGGGTATCATACATATAAAACCAGCAATCTATACATGTATAGAATACCATTTAGTCAAGTCCGATACTAGTATATACCAACTGAAATGATTTGAGGGCACTAATTGAGGCTTAAACACCACATTATGATGAAATACTATTTAAACAAAAACCAAAATTGTGAACAAAGTAGAATTACCAGTAAGGTGAAGTTCATTTATGCGCTTCCACGCATGAGCGGTCTTTTTCAGTGTATTCTTAAACAGCTCCTTCCGGACCAGCATTGTTCTGTTGTCCTTGCGGAACACCTTAAAAAGACATTTGAGTTAGAACAAAAAGAAAAACAACATCTTTTAGCAAACAACACTAGATAGCTTAAAGAAGTTTCAATTAAAAAATGTTTCAACTTCAAACCAATCTATCCATGGTATATTAAGAACAGAATTTTCCTAAAAATATTTACAGAAATGCCATAATTGTATGAGCCTGAAATACAAACCAGAGACGGCCAAAAAGAAATTTTCAGTTAGAAACTGGAGCAGCTTAAATTACCCTACAGGATGCCACTGTATTCCAAAACTTCACTATCAGCAAGATTAATCTGTTGGTCCTTTTAGTAGGGTCATTTGGAAACTCAAGGTGCCGCATAAAGTGAGAGTTTTCATTTGGATAGCAATTCAAAACAAACTCCTCACACAGGAGGCCTTGAGAACACGAGGATGTATTGTCAAGGCAGGATGCCACCTCTGTCACGATACAGGGATTGAGTCAGCAAGACACATCCTGTACACTTGCACATATTCTGTGGGTTTTTGGAACTTGTTGCTGTTCCGACATGGTTTCAGGCTGACACTGCAGGCTTATGGCAAAGTCTTAGACATGTGGTGGAGTCAAAGGAAAATCATGTCACAACAGCAAGGCCGGCTGTGGGATGCAGTCTTTGCAGCGGGGTGCTGGGCATTGTGGCGAGAATGAAACAGGAGACTGTTTACACGGCAAGGGAAGACAATCTTGGCTCTCATTGACCAAACGGTAGTTGAGATCTCCAACCGGCAACAAATACTATAGACTAGCCCAACTATTCAGTGGTTCGGCTTCGGGGTGGAGATGGTTTTTATTTTTGTAAAGATTGTAAATATTTTGGGATTTTGTAAATAACTCTTTTTTTTTAATCAATGAAAATGTCAGTATAACTGACCTTCAAAAAAAAAAAAAGATTAATCTGTTGACAATTTCTCAATTATCATACATTCCCTGATATCAATTCCCCTTACAATACAAAGTGATTTTAAATTGACTAGCACGTGGAAAACAATAAAAACTATCAAACTGAAAAACCTTTATGGGAAAAAATATATGTATTGCTGCAGAAGTTCTAAAAGATACTTTATGACTAAAAGTGCCAGGTCTTTGGAAAGATATCCCGGCTCAATTACAAACCCAAAGATGCTGACAAATAGAACGGCCTACGATCTTTCAAAAATATCAATACTTCCCCAGTAAAAGTTAGCTGGAACAAAAAATCCTTCTCAAAAAAAAAAAAAAACTATCGACCAATTAAAAAATTGTGCTGATCAACAGCTTGAAATAATGGAGGAAGAAGATTCGAACAAATTTTCCCCTCAAGCAGAATCTAAAGAGAAAAAAAAAAAGGCGGTATGAACCACATAATTAAAACAAATCTGAAAAATGTTCTCACTGGATCAGATGCGACGAGCCTCGCCATTCGGTCAGAGACATCAAGCTCGTGCTTCGATCCGGCCCAAACAATCTTCATCGCCTCCACATCGAATTGCGCTGTCTCTCTCTCGTGCGCCAAGTTATCGGCCCGCTCCATTTCTTTCTCCTCCAATTTTCTCCGAACAGGGATTATATAGTCGTCCTCTCCTCTGTATCTATCTCAAATCACAAAAGGCGAATGCAATTTCTTATCTCTATCTCGGAATTGCGGGAAGAGAAGATCAGAGTCAGACAAAGGAAAAGGCAACCAAATATCAAATAAATAGGGGGTAGTTAGTTGTTGGAACAGTAGATCTCCAAGCGGGGAAGAGCAAAACCGATCAGTCGGTCGACTGAGCTGACGTCATATGCTCATCTATTTCCTACCGAGCGAATTCGTATCCTCTGCATTAACTCAAAAGGAATCTTTTGAGTTAATGAATCTTAACCATCCAATATGTTTTAAGATTCGTGCAGACTAAATCCGCACTAATCTTTCCTACCGGTCCAAAAATTAAATGCTGAAAGCTCATAACTCAGAAATGTGGGGCCGAATTACCTATAGTAACTCAAAATTTCAGTTTGATCCGGACCGTTTGATCAGAATAAATTAAATTTATGGCTCCCTTAAATGTCGTGTGGATCAAGATCGGACCGTTCGGATTCGTATCTCATACTTTTGAGATAATATAGGGGATCCGAATTCCATTAAAAATGTTCGTTGAACGTCACGTGTTTACCCTTTTGATCTACTATTTAAAAATGGAAGTACCAAATATTTACGCTATTTTAAAAAAGAGATATATTTATAATAAATCAATTAGGTAATTTTAACATGTTTTCACATCAAAAATAAAAGAACTAAGAAATAGAAAGAGAGAGAGAGTATTTTTTCGGGCCTAATAGATTACTTGTAATAAATTTCAATTTAATAAATGTATATCATTGCTAATTTGAATTCCAAATTATTTGATAAACATTAAACTTGTATCGCATTTGAAAAAAATTATGTATAAAAATATAAATAAAGAATAGATTGCGTTATATTATCGAATTTCAAAATAAAAGATTCGATTACAAAAATAGAAAATTAATTGTTTGATAATGGTGACCGGTCTGTTGTGAAGATATAGTTTCATTCATTATCTGCTGCACGTGGTGCACCAGCTGATCACAGTAGTCCATTTTAGCAGGAAGAGTTAGGCTGCTTTTCATGAATTCGTATCCTCTGATATATCTCAAACTTTGCGTAACTTTATGGAAAATCTCAACCGTTTAAATACGTTCTACACTAATCACAAAGCACACATAATACTGTCATACTGATCTCTACATCACCCCTCGAATATTCACCGGACATGTCAGTCATGCAAAAGTTGAGATATCTCAGAGGACACGCACCTGCTTTTCATCTGGTTGTACAAATTCCTTCAATTTTTTTTTTAATGTATTTGGATCTGAAATTGCTTTTAACTTGCTCTGACTTTATAACTTTGAATGAAAGTTGTTATATAATTATCCCACATTCATTTATTTAAGTTCTTATAAAATACATATCCCGGAAAGAATTTACACAACTATATAACGGTTCACATCCTTTGACAATTGACATATTCTTTCAGAAATTGTTATAGACCATCTTTAATTATTTAATAAACGGTAAAAACATATATAAAAAAATCATCAATTACACGTGCATACCATAGTATAAATTACATTTTAAATGTAAAATTTTAAAACTAAGAAAATAATTTTGGTGAAAGGAGAGTTCAAATGCTTTATTAATTTTTATGTCTCTATTATACCCTATATCTATATCTCTGTTTTTAAAGTTTAAACAAGGGATATGAACCGCTTAGCAAGAGAAGGGTACAAAATAATTATTTTGGAATGGTCCAAAATTTTAGAAATTGCTTTCAATTGGCTTTGACTTTACAGCTCTGGATGAAAGTTGTTATATAATTATCTCATATTCATTTCAGTCTTAATTGTGGGATAAACAATAATACGATCCGATTTTCAATTTAATATCTTTTTACAAGTGATGACGCTGCATATTTTTCTTTGACTAAAAATATTGGAAATTATGTATTTCTTTTTTTTTTTTACCTCCATTTTTTCACTATCCATTCTCCTTCATTCAAGATTTTAGCTCG
>JARJHM010000322.1:0-342039 GCA_033356055.1 Carex pumila | reverse complement strand
AAAAAAATAGCAGCGGAATTCTTAACATAATTGCATTACTCTTTTATAAATTTTTGTTACTCTATTACTCGAAAATTAATTCCTTTTAATGGTCAATGGTTAATGGCACATACAAATCGGTAAGGTTGAAATATATATATCAGCAATGCAAAAAAAAAAAAAAAGTTACTAATTATTTTGGAGGCCCAAATACAAATCATGATTAGCTTTACCGAATATATAATACCAAAAAAAATTTTTACAATAAAATATTAATCATTGACCATGACTAATTAAATCAAAACTATACAGAGGCATGAGACAAATCAATTGATCACATGCAATTTTCGAAAAAATAAAGTAACAAAATTCAAAACAGAGTAATGCATAATTTCCAAAAAAATAAAATAATCCATAACAGAATTTATTCTAGCAAGCAATTCATAACAATTGAAAAATCAACAATCAATTGCTTATTCTCTAGATCAATTCTAAACAAATAATCCAAATTAGCATAGAAGTGGCTCTGATACCACTTGTTGGACCCTTATTGTTACACATAAACAATTCAATTCTATATGCCACTATTGATCTACCTATGCCAAAATGGCCATCATGCAAAATTCATCAATTCTTAGGGAGCAGACGCAATACCTGACTCCATTAGAGTATTTATGCACAGCTTCTCTCAAAAGCGGTTGATGAACTTGTAAGACAGTGGCAAGAAAAACTTCGTGCCGATGTAGAGGTTGAAGCGTCGGCAGCCTCCTTAGTGTTAGGATAAAGCCTTCCAAAGCTACAAGACTGCCCTTGTGAGATCGTGTTCACAATTTCTTAATGATCTCACATCTCTATTCTTTAATGGAGAAGAAGTAGAGAAGGCTACATAATTGACTAGATGACGGCTAGAAAATTCTGTAACTTTTCGTATATCCTTGTGCTTTGGGGACCAACCTATTTATAGAGATGTAGAGTCGGCATATTGCCAAACCCTAACCCTAACCCTAAACCAATTTTCTGCCACATGCCAACTTAAAAAACGTGCATCAAAAAACGTGCAACTGCATCAAAATCCGTGCAGCAACTGAAAATTTGGTTTCCTTAATTGCAAATTTCAGAATCAGTCCATCAATGATTTGATTTTTGCCTAAATTGTTCTACACATTTGTGGACCACATCCTAATGAATATATTTATTGTCTACTTCCTTATTTGATCACTTTAATTGACAATCATGTATGACGGTAAACAATGCATGATTAGATTACATATATGCTCAACGTTGGCATTAAATCCAACGAGGTTGGCAATAAATCCAACATCTTTTACCGTAATTGCTTATAGATTGCTTATATTGATGTGTTAATTATTTTTGTAATTACTGGATTATATTGCTATTGCTTATTTAGCAATTGTTGAAAATAATTGCTTAATAAGAAATTTTTTTCTAAAGATGAGTTGGTCAAATGTTTAATTTTTATTGGCCAAGTGTTTAATTCTCAATTGTTTTGTTGATTGTATCAATGTAGGAGTGAATTGCTTACTTTCTAAAATTTTCATAATTGTTATTTAGCAATTAATTTCAATTGTTGGATTAGAGATGCTCTAAGGAACGGATTCAGTATGTAATTGGATTTTTGAGTTTTAGTAGTGATCTATCAGTACTGATCAATTTTTTTTTTTTTTGGAAATTGTTTTGCTCATTTATGGATGTTTGGTTTGTAATTTGAATTAAATTTAGTATTAAAATCAAAATAAATTTTATGAATTATGATTTGTAATTAGAATGATAAGTTAAAACATTAGAAATTACAAGTCAGAGCATTAGAAAATCCAAGTCAAATCATTGTTTTTTTATCGAGTACCCAATTAGTTAATGAGTTTAAATTTGATTAACTATTTAAATCCGATTATATTTTTTTTTTTGCTCTCCCTTACGAAAATTCTAGATCTGCCCCTAACTAACATAATATATTTTTTTCGTTTTCTACTACAAAATTCTTTGTTTATTTTTGGAGAGTGTCTGAATGTGTATGAATTTGTTCACACACTCTCCAAACAAAAATAATAAAGAATAGTAAAATGAGAAGGATAGCATGAAGACATCAAATAGTACGTATTCGTATTTTGTGACTACAACCATAACGTAACCCAAAACCCCACAAAATGGGCCTAATTTGAAGTCCTTTTCACATTCCAATGAATCCGTTACAAATAAGCCCAAATCTATTCAGAAATACAACCCAGTAATTTCCTTCTCCCCTCTCACTATTCGAAGCAGCTTGAGTCCGATGTTCATTGAACCTAAATTTGTTTCAATGAATTCTTTAACCGTCAGATCTGCTTCAAGATTTGCATTCACAATTTTGCATCTGTTTTAAAATCTGTATTCACGAATTTTAAAATATATCTAATGGTTGTCGAATTCATTGGAACCACTTTGAATCCAATGGGCATCGGACCCAAGCAGATTGTAGTAATCCGCAAGTGGACAACGAGGCTTAGCAATCTCAACCGTTGATTTCAACCCTTCAGCTATTCTCATTCTTACCTTGAACAGAGGAACAGTTGAACAGTCAGCATGCCGCAATTCCGAATTACTTTGCATCCACTCCACGCAAACGGGAAATAAATCTGCTGTTATTCTAATGGAATAACAGGAACCTGTTATTCCGATATAAGCGTTGATCTTCGTTGTTCGTGCATAAAAAAAAAAAATCTTCATTGAGATGCGCACATAGATAATATTGAACGGTTGAGATCGTAATAACAGATTCCTGTTATTCCATCGGAATAGCAGCAGATTTATTTCCACACAAAAGACTGTGAGCCTAAGCAATCACAATCGTTAAAGTCAACCCTTCATCTGTTCTCATTCTACATTCAGTCTTCACTTCAGTCCGCATTGCTGGATTACTTTGCAATTACCATTTCTCACAGTCATCGTAGAAGTCAGTGATCAGCTAAGTTCAAGCTCAGATTTAAAGCTTCTTTCTAGTTTACGAATCCGAATTGCCCAAATCAATTCATGTTTATCTCCTGCAAATCGATGGCATCCCTGATTAAATCCATAATGAATTGCTTCAAATCTCTCATCCAATGCTTAACCATGTCCGACTCTGTCCACTCTTCAGATCCTCGTCCATGGGAGGCCCCCTTCGACCCGATCCAACCCGCTACCCCCATATCCTACCCTATAACCGACCTCCAAACCCTAGAATCGAGGTCCTACTTCAATTCCTTCCATTTCCCATTCAACATTGCCTCAGTTAAACTCCCCTCTGATTCGATTGATCTCCCATGTCGGCCGAGGATGCTTGTTTGCCATGACATGAAAGGAGGTTACACTGATGATTTATGGGTGCAAGGCGGCAATAATCAGGATGCATATGCCATATGGCATTGGCAATTGATGGATGTTTTTGTGTATTTCTCGCATGATTTGATTGCCCTGCCGCCTCCGTGCTGGACCAATGCTGCGCATACACATGGTGTCAAGGTCTGATAATACATGCTACAAAGCTCGTTATTTGATCATTTTTACCCTTTTTATAAATTAGGATAAAGTAGTAAGGATATTTGCTCTAACTTGTAGTGAAAGGGTAATAGGAGAAGGCTTACAGCTAGGGGTGAAAACGGATCGGATAGTGGTAAAACCATATTCGTATCCGTTTCTTTTTTCCGGATATGGATACGAATCGGATATTAGCCGGATACATACGGATACGGATCGAATATCGGATATCCATAGATACATACATACATATTTCATAATATATATTAAACTACATGGTATATATCTACTATTCGGATAAGGATAATTGAAATTCAAAATCATATTCATACCACTATCCGTACAGATATTGGGATATTGGATATCCGTAACTAATTTTCGAATACAAATCCGGATTCGGTCGGATAAATATCTGATCCATTTTCATCCCTACTTACAGCTCCAGAAAGAGTTGTTATAAGGTTCCTCTCCAGTTGCATACATATAACTGGAGAGCTCCATGGTAGTTTGTTTTAAATTATACTGCCAATGCTTTGCAGCGTTGCACCGATTACCAACTCGATTTTTTCTTCTTTATGGATACAGAATGTGCGCTCAATAATATTTAAGTATTTCTAAACTTTTGTTCCTCCATGCACAAAAAGGTCCTTGGGACCTTTATCACAGAATGGGAGGAAGGTGTGAAAACATGCAAGACACTTCTTGCAACAAAGGAGTCTGCTCAGATGTATGCTGAGAGATTGGCAGAGTTGGCCGAGAGGTTGGGTTTTGATGGTTGGCTAGTAAGTTATGTCATTATTGTTTTCCAAAAATGAATAAAGAAAGAGATTAAAGTATCACTTTGATGATTCTTGAACAGAAGTGTTAATGGACATGGATAGGTTCGGCAAACAATTTGGCATGAATTCTCATTTGTTTTCTTATAAGGTTTCAAAATACCTATTTAATCCCTCAGAGTGCTGAATTTAACCATTTCCTCATGGATAATATCATACTAACAATAATGTGGGTCAACCATGTGGTGATGTATCTTATTAAAAAAAGCAAATCGCCTTTCTAATGGAAATTGTTGATTCTTCGAAGGTATTTTTCAAAATAAATAAAGAAGTGATTTGCCATGCAAGCTTGACTATGAGTTCTGTCATTTTTTCACTGCTGGTAGGGACCAAAATTATTCATACTGGAATGTTAAGGTCCTTAGGCACCAACTTTGGAACTTTAAACGGGAACTCTTATTAAGGACCAGTTGTGTCATTTACTTGAGAACAAGAAGCAGTAGCAATGAAATCCAAAGAAAAATTTGGAAGACAGCATTGTTGGGCTATTTCTTTTGACAATAATGAGATGGGCTATTTCTTTTGACAATAACCAGATATTTGTTCAGTCAGGACTGCTTCAGCAGCAATAGCTTTTCTTCTTCTTTTTTCCTCCTGAAAACTTGGCCATGTCATGTGATTATGTGAATTGAAATTTGTTTTCAGCTCAATTTTGAGGTTAAGCTGGATATTGATCTGATCAATAATCTGAAAGAATTTGTCAATCATTTAACGAAGAGTATGCACTCATCTGTTCCTGGCTCTTTGGTTATCTGGTATATTCTCAATTCATTTTCTTTTTCTGCTTGACTTTTAATCATTTTCCTAAATTATAATAAGTTTTCTTCATAACTGCAATATACAGGTATGATGCCACAACTATAGAAGGTAAGCTTGACTGGCAAGATCAGCTGAACAATAAAAACAAACCTTTTTTCGACCTTTGTGATGGTATTTTTGTCAATTACACTTGGAAGGTTAGTGAATTATCTTCTTAGAAGCCTCATGGATTCTCTCCTTCCATCTAGAAACTTAATCTGTTTGAACTGTTGTGAGGAAATTTGTATTTTATGATTGTAGAAAGAGTACCCAAAAAAATCAATTGAAGTAGCTGGTGAGAGAAAATATGATGTGTACATGGGAATTGATGTTTTTGGCAGGAATACCTACGGCGGTGGTCAATGGAATGTAAGTAGAAATTGATATTCATATTATCTTTATTAATTTATTTCTTTATTTATTTGTTGTTCTTGTTGTTGCTGCCGATGTTATTGTTCATATTTTGCAATGGCAGACAAATGTGGCACTCGATTTGCTAAAGAAAGAAACTGTTTCTGCTGCCATATTTGCCCCAGGATGGATTTATGAGACTGAACAAGGACCTGATTTTCAGACTGCACAAAACCGGTAATGTGCCTGTCCAACCAGATCCAGTACAGTGATGTTTCATTCAGTTGCTTTTATGTTAAGATAAAAATATAAGATTTGTGGGTTATTTTGAAAACTCTATTTGTTGGGAAAGAATGTAAGCATGGTTAGTTTCATGACTTGAGCAGGTGGTGGGGCCTTGTTGAGAAATCCTGGGGAGTCCTTCAGAGCTACCCAAAACAATTACCTTTTTACTCAAATTTTGATCAGGTATCTCTCTCTCTCCCTCCCTCCTGCCTAATAAAATTATGATTTACTAAAAAAAATTCAATCTTCAAATAAAATTAGGGTCATGGTTGTCATATTTCTGTTGAGGGTTCACAAGTATATAATAATCCTTGGAATAACATTTCTGCTCAAGGTTTTCAGGTATGCCAATCTCTTTCTTTTTCAATTTCTCCTTCTTGGTTTACAAAATTCTGTAAAAGATTGAAAGTTTGTTCCTAGTAATCTCCTTTTCATGATTTTTTATATTTTTTATATATATATTTTTTTTTGTTATAGCCTTTCCTGATTTCTTTGGAAGATGAAAACACTATGCAAGCTTCCATCAAGTAGGTTTTGTGCATTTGTATGATTACCTTTGGCACCTAACAAGTATGTTCAGTATATTTACTTTTTTTTTTTTTGTAGTTTTAAGGATATACCTTACAATGGAGGAGGCAGCGTCATGATTAAAGGAAATCTTGAGCAAGGTTCATCTTTTTCAACCCAGCTTTTTAGTGGAAATGTTCCTTTAAGAGATCAATCTCTGTTCATTTCATATTCTGTAAGTACTCTTTTGTTATGGCCCCTGAGTTACTTTTGCTTTAATCCCCAAATTTTGTAGAACCTACTTTTAACCCTGAACATTTGAATTTATACCATTTGGATCCCTACCATCATTTTTTTTGCGCTAATGTATGTAACAAGTTCCTTTGGTGAAGGTTTGGTAGAAGATGATGCAAATTAGAATTTTAATTAGGGATCAAATAGGAACACTGAAACTATACAGACCAAGACGGGTAGCACGTGATACTTAAAAGAACCTTTCTTCAACGTATTTGTTTTCCGTGAGAGAAAGTTTTATTTTACTTTTACACCATTTATTTGAACATTTTCTATAGGTAAAATTTGAAGGAGAATCTGCTCTTGGGATATGTCTTGAATTATCCTTTCCAACAAAGGCAGCGGTGCATGCTCTTATTACAAATGATGAATTCCCCTTCCGTGCAAATCGTTCAAAGTTTGTCTACGATATTATCATCAAACCTGAGGAAATAAATGCAAATGCTTCTTCTGCCAGTGATGTCAAGTGGGTCCTGTATGCAGCCACCATCAACTCAGACGTCATCAACTCCAATGGTCAGACGTTAACTGGCATATATTTAGTTAGCGCTTTGAAGGATAGTTCAGGCATGTACTCTACATCACTGGGTCATTTAACAGTGTCTACCACAAAAGAAGGAATACAATTCCCTTCTGCGAAAGATTGGAATGTTGAAGGACAGCACTTGTCTTGCCCTCTGCCTCATGTTGAGACAAAAAGTGTAAGCCTTAAGATAATTTGGTTGCTTGGTGAGAAGGAATATAGAACTAGCTTGTTTACTAAGTATAATATCTATGTTGAGAAGTTGGGGTTTGGCACGAGTTATCTTGGATTTGCCAAAGTTCAAGCATTCTATGTGTCAGATTTAGTGGTACCAAGCGAAGTTTCCGTGATCAAATTTGTTATTCAACCTTGTGGGAATGATGGGAGTTGTCAGGAACTCAACAAATGTCCCACATATGTTTTGAATGTCTGATTTGATTTTTAAGTGGGGGGATTTGGGCTGTTTCTATTATTTCACACATGTTTATATTCAATAAAAATTGGTAAAACGTGATTATTGTGTAGTTTGTTCTTCAATAATAATAAAAAAATTATGTAGCCCATGGTGGTTCTGTTCTTTTCAAGTAATTTGTATTTGTTATGTAGTTTTAAATAAAAAAAAGATAGAACAAATTACTTCTCTTACGTTAGGTTACTTATTTAGCTGAATTGAGCATGTCGGATGGAGAACTTCGTGTCTTCGGTGTGCTTAGTGTTTAAAGACTTAAAATTATTGTTAACTAAACTCGCTTAAAAGGTGATTGAACTATTTATGATGGGCTTGTAGATTTTCATCCAATTTATAATGGGCTGGAATTCAAGGCCCATATAAGCAAATGACAAAAACGCCCTCCTATTTGAACCCTCAATTGGACCTCTCTTTTGTTCTTCCCAAGCAAATTGCGATCAACGCTCCTTCCTTCCAGCATGTCTATCTCTTCCAATGGTCACCTACAAGGTAACAAAATTTTCGATCTAATAAGAAAATTTTCTCTTTTGTTTTCTCTCCTTGTCTACTCGTTAACAATATAAACGCCCTGGCGGTTACCTTCCACAGATGACAACGTCGGTGGCGAGGACTCCGATATAGAATCCGATTTCGCCACCGCTGCGGCCGAATCCGGCAACGAATACTACCACCCGATATCGGCTGATAACGGATCCTTCTCGGAATCCGAATCCGACCCTGATGATCTCAACCCTAGCTCCACCTACCTCAATATATCTGAAGCCAATGGAAACGGCATCTCTTCTCTCGATCTAAACACAGTTGAAGAAGAAGAAGAGGAAGAGGAAGACGATGTTGTGAGCGAAGCTGAGGCCTCTATTTCAAGAGCATTTAGAGAAGATGAGCAGAGGAGAAGCACGCCACTGTCACAGGAGGCCAGTGAGAGGATTATGAACTTGATGAGAGGGGTTGAGTTCAGAGGCACGCCACCGGTATGGATGGATAGAGTGTCAGAGGAGCAATTGGTTGATCAAATCCGTCAGATTAGAGAGGAGACTGCTGCTGGTTCTTCTAGCTGAGTGTGAATCAAGGTGTTGTTTCACTGATTGATTTTTCAAGATAATTTCAATTTTATATGGGAAGATCTCAGTTGATTCAGCAGTAGTGGTTTCTAATTGATTTAAATTGATCTAAGAAAATTTTATTTCCTGTTAATTGGATCTCCTTCTGTTGATTAAACTTGTTCTTGATATAAAACATTTTGTCATTTGTTGTGTTTGCTTTACTTCCATTGATGTATGTATTCATTCATTCGGTTGAAGTTAAAAACTCAATACTTGCATGTTACAATGCGGACTTAGCTTAGCTTAATTGAAATCAATCGGAAATCACTTATGAATTGAAAACAGATTGCCAGTAAATATCCACATGATGGATTGATGTGTGAACCTGTGTGTGTTGCGTGTCTTCTGAAAATAATAGTGTGTCTGTCTTGAACTTTTGAAGCTAATCTAATTCCCATGAGGTGTTTGTTACTGGTAACTTGCATTTGTATACTGTTTTAGTCCAAAAATATTCAACCCCTGTTGGTTGCCACATAAATTTTGAAGTTAGATATGACAGATCACACACACACACACACCCCAGAAGGGCGGTCCAGATTAATCCCGCGCCAAACTCAATCCAGTGCGTATGGAAACTATAGGGGTCCATTTGAAGATTCGTGCCAAGTTAAAAGAACGGCTCAGATTTACTAATTGCACCTCAGGTACCAGGGATCCGAATCCCCCACACATGCCTTTTTCTGTGTAGGTAATCGCTATTCTCTCCTATAATTCTTGCATGTCTGTTTGCTCATAAATTTGTATTCATATAAAATTACACTTTGCAATTCCAAATTCATACATTTCTGTACTACTGAATTCCGTTTTGTTGAACATAAAGGAAACGATCATTTAACTTTGAACCAAAAAAAAAACTGATATGTTTTATAGTGAATATTATTTAATTTGCTAATGCAAGAATTCTATCATTTGTTTACTGGTACTTTTAGTACAATTACTTTTGCAATTTCAATTAATAAAGATGTCGCACGCATTTTGCTAGTCATGCTACTAGTTATGAAAACTTGGCTTGAATATAAAGATTTCAAAATTATTCACAAGTTTTCTAAATTTTTTAAAATTTGTGAATTATTATTAAATTAATTTTCCAAATTATTAAACATATGTGAAGTTTCGTCGCAATATATAAAACCAATTTATGTGAGAATGAAAATAGACATATTTGTTTTATATCCACATGTCAATATTTAAATTTATCAAAAAAGAGTTATTAATGTAAACGTCCAAAAGAACAAGGAAACAAATTATGTGAGGAAGAAGATAGACATATTTGTTTTGTATTTACTTGTCATTGTTTAAATGATATATGATCATAAAAGAATTATTTATGTAAATGTCCGTAAAGCGAGGAAACATGAAAACCGTTCTATTGTGGCATGTGCCACATAAATGAAAAATAGATATATTCGAATAAATCAATTTATATTTTGCTAATTTTACAAAATATTCCCGAGTAAATTATTCAACAGGGTATATTTTGCTAATTTTACATAAATGAAAAATAGATATATTCAACAGTTTTTCATCTTTCGGAAATAGATGTCTGGTACAATATCCTAAAATACAGGGTATATGACTTCTTCAACCTCTCTCTAACAATACTGCATGCATTAAAAGCTTACTTATAGTAATTAGTTTAATTAAATTATGTATACTTATTAATAACAGGGAATAATGTGTTAGCATAGCATTATTTGTTTTTTCATATAGTATATTTGTGTGAGACTAAACACATATGTAATGCGCAGATAATTGCTTGTAACTAATAAAAAAAAGAATGGCCACAATAGCTAAACAATATAAATAATGAAACAGACTATGGAAACCTAGCTAACAACTAAACAATATAAGTAATGAAACATACTTTGGAAACCTAACTAGTAGAATACATACTGTTTTGTTGGAGATAGAAAATTTCTAATCACTCAAAAGCCCATTGATTTTCACGGCGAATCTCCTCTTCCTCCTCTGGAGTGAAATCATTTTCAATGTTGAAGATCTGACGAATCTCCTCAGGACTCTTCCCCATTATCATGTTGGCCACTTTTTGGCATGCCAAATTCAGTAGCTCGTTGATGTCTAGAAAATTAGCGGCCATGATGATTTCGTAAAGCCTATCCAGATCAATATCAATGAAGTTCTCATCCCACTTCTTGAGCTCCTCCTTTGATATATTAGGATTGCTTTCATCTCCGATGACATGTTTCTTGCAATACTCAATCACATTCGAGAGGATCTTAGCATTGACGTTGGGTACTGGGATAGTGTCCTCCATGCCATTGTCTTCTATAATGTGGCGGATTGATTGCGACATAAGAGCTACTGCCTCGGAAACCATAAAGTATTCTCCGTCGGTGCTCCTTAGCATGACCATCTTCTCAGCTTCATTCTTTGCCATTTTTTATTAGATTCAAATGGGCAAATCAAACAAAGGGACAAAATACAAGCTTGAGAAAGAAGAGGGAGAGAGATCCTTGTTTTGAAAACAGCAGGTGCCTATCGACGTCAAACTATTATGGTCTTAAATAGGAAGAGAGAATGTAATCACATGTTCTTTATTTAAACATATTATTTTTATAATCACGAGTCATGTCTATATTTAAATTTGTTCTTTAATAAGCAACACTTAATATAACCTTTGGTTTTTTTAAACTTTTTTTTTTTTTTTTGCAATAATTTGTTTTCAAAGAGCTATTTTGAGCGCATGTATTATAATTTCTATCAAATTTCCAACAATAAATAATGCCCCTTTTAAATAGATCTATACTTATAATACAATTATCAACCGAAACATATACCACACTGTATAAAGATAGTACAATTCCTTGATTATATAACATGAAATCTATATAATTAGAATTATTGTGGCTGTGATGTAATCATATATACGAAATTGACCAAAAAAAGTTCAAAATCCTTTTATATTAGACAAGTTTTACTATCATTATGCAATTTTATATGTCACAATATAGACAGCATTAACAATTCAACATGTTAATTAAAAAAATATTGGTCATGGGATTATCATTTTTATTAGTATAAAAATATGAATTACTGTGTACACAGTTGTATCAAGGTTCTAAATAGCGCGCTATAGCGTTTTCGGACCATAAAAACTATGACGCTATCAGCGCTATTTGATAATAGCGCTATTTTTTCAGCCGGCACACTATAACGCGATAAACGCTTTTTAAACCTTTCAGTTATATTATATGGATTACGTATCCATATATGTTAATGAGTTTATATAACAAAAAAAATCATCCAAAGCTCCGTAACAAGTTTGTCTTGAGCAAAAGATAGATTAGAACTTGTTGGACGGATATTTTTTTGCTAATTAGTATTATTTGTTACTAAAACATGGATAATAGAGTTTGAAAGTTTATAATACCTCTATTGAATAAATTGTAACTATTATGCATAATCACCTAACCTAAAAATTAAGAAGAATATTGAGGGTTATATCAGGTATAACTAAAAAATAAATCATCTTGTCCTTAAAATTTACTTTGAGCATTTAAAAGAACACACTCCTTTATTTCGAAAATTTTTGTTCTTCCTACATAACATACCCTTAATTTCACACTCCAACTTTTTTTTTTTTTGGAAAAATAGGCAAAAAGCCTTTTCATTATAAGAAAAAGTCATACAGAGTCTTTAGTAAAAACCAGAAAAATATAAAACTACCCCTAAAAACTCAAAGCAACAGTAACACTAAACCTTATGCCAAAATAGAGAAAACAAATGCTGTGCCAACAAACAAAATGCATCAGCAGCAGTGAAATCATGGTAGCATCCCATGTTATTACAACATAACAGTAGTATCAGAGACAACCTTATAAGAGTAGTGTTGGAAACCTTATTGTTACACATAAACAATTCAATTATATATGCCACTATTGATCTACCTATGCCAAAATGGTCATCATGCAAAATTCATCAATTCTTAGGGAGCAGACGCAATACCTGACTCCATTAGAGTATTTATGCACAGCTTCTCTCAAAAGCGGTTGATGAACTTGTAAGACAGCGGCAAGAAAAACTTCGTGCCGATGTAGAGGTTGAAGCGTCAGCAGCCTCCTTAGTGTTAGGATAAAGCCTTCCAAAGCTACAAGACTGTCCTTGTGAGATCGTGTTCACAATTTCTTAATGATCTCACCTCTCTATTCTTTAATGGAGAAGAAGTAGAGAAGGCTACAGAATTGACTAGATGACGGCTAGAAAATTCTGTAACTTTTCGTATATCCTTGTGCTTTAGGGACCAACCTATTTATAGAGATGTAGAGTCGGCATATTGCCAAACCCTAACCCTAACCCTAAACCAATTTTCTGCCACATGCCAACTTAAAAAACGTGCATCAAAAAACGTGCAACTACATCAAAATCTGTGTAGCAGCTGAAAATTTGGTTTCCTTAATTGCAAATTTCAGAATCAGTCCATCAATGATTTGATTTTTGCCTAAATTGTTCTACACATTTGTGGACCACATCCTAATGAATATATTGATTGTCTACTTCCTTATTTGATCACTTTAATTGACAATCATATATGACAGTAAATAATGCATAATTAGATTACATATATGCTCAATGTTGGCATTAAATCCAACGAGGTTGGCAATAAATCCAACAATCTTCCACTTGAGCAATATGTTATGACTTTTTAATTATGCATTGTGTTCTTTATGTGCGCACATTTCTTTACTGTCTTCCTTATATATTCCCAAACCAATTCGGTCCATCAACTATATCAGCAAAGGACTAAAGTGGCATTCGTCGCATTTATTCGCAACTAAACCCTCAATAATCACATCACTAATACACCTGAATGACATGAATCATGATGTGGATGTGTAGCATAGAAATTACATGTAATTGTGATCTTACATGCCTATTTCTAACTTGGTCTCCTACTTAAATCTTGAAACTGAATTTCATAAATTAACTTAATTAGAGGTCAAACATAAATGAGAAAACAGAATGTCAAAAATTCATAATATATACAACACTTGTTACATGTCACAAGTTACATATCCAAAATTGCAATAAAAAATGGAACATTAAATTATAAATCATAGACTCCCACTAAAACTGAATATCCTCAATAGAGATTACACCCATATGAGCAACATGCTCTACAAATTTTGCCGGTGTCAATCCCTTAGTAAGAGGATCTGCTAACATAGAGTCTGTTCCTACATGTTCTATTTTCAATTCACCATTCTGTACTCTTTCCTTTACAACTAAGAACTTGATGTCGATGTACTTGGACTTCGACGAACTTCGATTGTTATTTGCGTATAGCACTGCCGAATTATTATCACAAAACAATTGTAGTGGTCTCTCAATAGAATCCACCACTCGAAGTCTCGTGACAAAATTCCGTAGCCATACACCATGATTTGATGCCTCATAGCATGCCACAAATTCTGCCGCCATGGTTGAAGATGCAACAAGGGATTGTTTTGCACTCTTCCATGAAACGGCTCCTCCAGCTAACATGTAAATGTAGCCGGATGTTGATTTCATGCTATCCTGACATCCTCCAAAATCAGAGTCGGTATAGCCAATGACCTCTAGCTTCTCCGATTTCCGATACGTGAGTATATGGTCTTTTGTTCGCTTTAGGTACCTCAAGACTCGCTTGGCAGCTTTCCAATGATCTGGACCTGGATTTGACAAGTATCTCCCTAGCATGCCAGTGATGAACGCAATATCCGGACGCGTACACACTTGTGCATACATGATACTCCCAACGACTGAGGCATATAGATACTGTAGCATTACTTCCTTTTCTGAATTGTTTTTCGGGCACTGGTTTAGACTGAACTTGTCTCCCTTTGCCACATGGGTATTTCCTGGTGTACAGTTCTACATGTCATATCTTACCAAAACCTTATCGATATAATTCCTTTAGGATAATCCTAATATACCTTGGGTTCTATTCCTCAGTATTTCTATCCCTAGGACAAATGATGCATTACCAAGATCTTTCATCTCAAAATTCTTCATTAGAAAGTTCTTAGTTTGTTGCAACATACTTATATCGTTACTGGCAAGCAAAATGTCATCGATATATAAAAGCAGAAACACAAATTTACTCCCACAGAACTTGAGATATATACACTCATCCACAATGTTAGACTCGAATCCAAATGAGACAATCACATTGTGAAATTTATAATACCACTGACGAGACGCCTGCTTTAGCCCATAGATGGATTTTTTAAGTTTGCATACCATGAACTTTGCATCTCCTGATACATAATTTTCTGGTTGCATCATATAAATTGTTTCTTCAATGTCACCATTAAGAAACGCAGTTTTAACATCCATCTGATGAAGCTCCAAATTGAAATGTGCCACTAATGCCAATATGATTCTTAAAGAGTATTTCAGTGAAACCGGAGAGAAAGTCTCTTTATAATCAATGCCTTCTTTTTGAGTAAAACCTTTAGCGACAAGACGTGTCTTATATTTCTCTACATTACCCTTCGAGTCCCGCTTGGTTTTAAATATCCATTTGCAACCAATAGTTCTCTTTCCTGCTGGTAATGAGACAATTTCCCAAACGTCATTGTCTGCCATAGATTTTATTTCCTCATTCACGGCAGCGGTCCACTTGTGAGAGTTAGAGCTTTCCATGGCTTGTTTGACATTAATGGGGTCATTGTCTAACATGCCAACATCAAACTCATGCTCTTGAAGATATACTACATAATCCGAAGATATTGCAGGCCTTCTCTTTCTAGTGGACCTCCTAATTGGCTCTTCTAAATTTTCCTGAGAATTTCCAGCATTATCTAAAACAATCTGGCCTATAACAGCATCTTTTTTTTGTAAAAAAAGAAACTATGTAACATAGCTTGCGCTATAGCTTTTTTTGTAAGCTTTCCGCTATAACACGATAAGCATTATTTAGAACCTTGGTTTAGACCAACATATACTTGGATCGCATCTACTACTTTTTTCAAAGAAAAAGCAAGACCCTACTGTTCATCTTATTTTCTATCTCTCACTTCAAAAAAGAAGAGAGAAATAAAGAGAAAAGCATGGAATAACATAGATTTACCACTCCAATATACTAGAGGCGGAGCACATTGGGGCAGCCAAGCAGGGTCTCGATTTTGAAAATTAAGTTCCTGGTATTGAAAATATGTCTAGACCCATACGTATGTAGGTTTTTGTCCATCTCAGAATTCAAGCACAGACTTTCAATTTTTGCCTACACCTGAACCAATTCCTGGTTACACCGATACCAAGATCATGTCCAACTGACATGGCTCACACATGCTCTAAATATAAATTAAGAAAGATAATTTACAAAATCAAGCTGAAATAATTACATTAATAAAGGCAGCAGACAATCCTATTTCAATTTGATAGTCTCGTATTCTCTAATGCCCCCTCATAGAAAATCTCATATAATTCAGATAGGCATGATCCGATATAACCTCAGACTGTCATTTTACCAGAGTACAACAAACAACATATCTTCTCAAACACTTTTAAAACAAGAAAGAGGAAAACTTATTCTAGTAACATTTCATGATTATGAATACGTCAATACAACATTTGCATAATTAACACCAATCCCAGAGACCACATACACAGCTGATTACAAAGAACAATACAATTTTTTCTTCCCATATCATCACTTGCATACCTAGAATTTATCGACACTGATACCATCTCTAAGTACCTCGTATGCATCTCGGCTTCGGGTAGTCTTCTTCACACTAGTCGAAAAATTAAGTTTCGACCCCTCAGTTTTGACAGCAGTGACCTTGCCCCAGATCAAAGTCTTGGTTTTCACGCCTTCTATGTCAGCAAACTTCCCCTTCTCTAGGTAGCCAGTAACAGTGGTGGAAAACCTGAGAACAGAGGAATCCTTGTAGCCAACCTCACAAATGGAAGGAATGTAAACAATTAGTTTTCCAGTTTCTTCATTGAATTCATAGTTTGTCGCATCTCTCGGGAAGATGCCGGCTGGCATGTCATATTCTTTGAGTAGATCTGGCAGGGGCTTTTGCATCTTTCCTGAGGAAGTTGTAATTAGAGTGAGTGGGATTAGTTATTGACTTCTGGCTTTTGCATCCTTCTTTTCTACCATTTACTTGTGTTATCTATTGGTAACAGATTTTTCAATTTTACAAGTAAAGCAATATTAAAATTATCAATTATTGTTCTCTGAGAAATCAACACAAAGAAGGTTAATACGTGACAACCAAAAGAGAGTGTCAGTTCACTCCTTCAAGCTATTGCTCTTTTATGTAAGGGTTGGTATTGCCGGTCATTTTGTCATGTCGTTCTACTTTATATTTCAATTTGCATACTATGTTCAGACTTCAGCCTACATTATTAAGGTAAACATGAAAGTGTGGTTTAAATTGTATATATCTATTTCTAAGATGGAAAATGTTATGGTTCTATTTAAAAAGCCAACAAATAGAAATGATAGACGTACACCTTTTACTTTGTTGACTAGCCATTTAGCTCCTCCACCAATGCTGCTAGAGATTGACTGAAACATAATTAGACAAACATTTTTGTGAGTATAATTAACAAGGAAAACACTATGGTAGAAATAAAACAACAAAAGGTGCACTGCAATCATTTAACAAGAACAGTTGTATCAATTAACTCTTTTGGTGTATGCTTGCAATATATACATATATATTTTTTTAAAGTCAACCGTTCTAGTCAAAAGAAAGCAAAAGATTATTTGAGGAAAAAGGGGGAAAAATGTTGAAACTTAGAAAGCAACGAGTTACCACAAATGATCATAAAAGGAAACATGAACAACAGTAAATAATGCAACAAAGAGAAGTTAGAAAAGTAATTGCATAGAAACCTAGACTGTAGTTATGTCTTGCATTTTTATAAAACAATAACAAATTACCAAAGGTGTCTGGTGACTCCATAAAGGGTGGAAATCGTGCAATTTTTCCAGAAATAGATACTTTAGTTAGGCTTCTCTACAACAATTTTAACCTTTTTCAATGATCGACCATTGAATTTAAAATCAAAACAAACTAAATTGCAGCCTGGATATATTGCATTGTGTCTCTAATGAACGATTTCAACTTCAAACTGTGTACGGTGAGACTATACAAGCTTTCAATGCAGATAGAGGGAAAATATTTAAGCAAATCCTAGAAATTACGGGGGAATAGGAAAGACAACAAGGGAACAAAAATTGAGCTCACATTGAGGTCATCTCCAATTGAATCGATCTCTTTGGTGGCTTTCTGGCCGAACCAGTAGCTCCCGGCCTTGTTCAATATCTGATCCATTCTCTCTCTCTCTCTCTCTCTCTCTCTCTCTCCCCCCTCAATTTGACCTAAAATGTCGCTTTCCTCAATTGAGAGAGGAGCAGCTGCAAAGACAGACCTGTTCGTGTATTTTCTTTTTCATTTTTTTTTAGGGGGAATTTTTATTTGTAGCCTATAGGCTGGAATCGAATTCGTATCCTCTCCATTAACTCAAAAAATGAATCTTTTGAGTTAATCTGAAACATCCGAATAGCTTTAAGATTCGTTCAGATATACACTTATGTGTACCAATGAACCCATACACTTAACCCTAGAACCGTACGATTCGCTTTGAGATTCGTGTATTACGACTTTTAAAGAAGCTACACGACTTTTAAAAAATTTACATGAATCTCAAAGCTAATCGTACAGTTTTAGGGTTAAGTGTATGGGTTCATTGGTACACTCAAGTGAATATTAACTTTACTCCTGTATTAATATTCAAAACCATCTACATTATATTCAGAGGACGGATGGACTCCATTTATAATCAGACAGTTAAGATGCATTAACTCAAAAGATGCTCTATTGAGTTAATGCAGACGATGCGGGCTCGGGCATGTGCTGGAATTGGTATCCTCTGAGATATCTCAAACTTTACGTGATTTTATGGAAAATCTCAACCGTTTAAATACGTTTTGCACGACTCTCAAAGCACACGCAATACTGACCCCCTACATCACCCCCGAATAGGCACCGGACACGTCGGTCACACAAAAGTTAAGATATCTCAGAGGATACGCACTCGTGCTGTGGGTGGAAACTTTTCAGAGATAGACCTCATAAATTTCAATTTTCAAAATAAAAATAATTCTAATATGGTCCTATGACTTTCTAAAAGTTACGAAATTACCTGTTTCATGCAAGTACGAATAATCGTCAAAATGAAAAAAATATACGACTTGCTTACCCTACAAGCCGAGATTTTTAATTTTACCCAATAAATAAATTATTTTATTATAAATAACCACGTTTTTCGAAAAATTATATTTATGCCCAAACCGCATATATTCCTGGCGGCCCGAATTTTTAATTCGGACCGCCTAGAATATTAGCAGTCCGAATCGAAAAAAAAAAAAATTTGTTTGTTCTCTTTTCTTCCTTAAGCATTATAAATATAGGATCTGAGTGAGAAAGAGAAGAAGAAGAGAGAGATATATAAGCACTATAACTACGATGAATGTTTTATCCGGGGTTCAACTTTGCACCTCTAGTTTCTTTAGCAAAACAGTTGCAAAAATCATGAAAATGTACTGACATATAGTCTCGACATCCTAGAACAGCACTTCCAAGTTTCATGCACAATCTCCGAACAGAACGTGAGATATAAGCTCCCAAAAATAGCCCCAACCGATGAATGTTTCATCCAGGGTCCAACTTTGCACCTCTGGTTTTCTTAGGAAAACAGCTCTAAAAATCATGAAAATTTACCGACATATAGTCTCGACATCCTAGAATAGCACTGCCAAGTTTCATGCAGAATCTCCGAACAGAACGTGAGATATAAGCTCACAAAACTAGCCCCAACCAATGAATGCTTCATCCGGGGCCCAACTTTGCACATCTGGTTTTCTTAGCAAAACAGCTCCAAAAATCATGCAAATTTACCGACATATAGTCTCGACATCCTAGAATAGCACTGCCAAGTTTCATGCAGAATCTCCGAATAGAACGTGAGATATAAGCTCACAAAACTATTGCTAACTTGGTGTATTGGCATAACTATTGCTAACTTGCTTTTTAGTTTAGTATAGCGATTTTATATTTTAGAAATGCGAAGTTTTGATTATAAAATTTTGAAGAAACTTGCTAGTGCTGTTCAGAGATTTTATATTTTAGAAATGCAAAGTTGGACTCTGGATGAAACATTTATCGGTTGGGACTATTTTTGCGAGCTTATATCTCACGTTCTGTTCGGAGATTCTGCATGAAACTTGGAAGTGCTGCTCTAGGATGTCGAGACTATATGTCGGCAAATTTGCATGATTTTTAGAGCCGTTTTGCTAAGAAAACCAGAGGTGCAAAGTTGGACCCTAGATGAAACATTCATCGGTTGGGGCTATTTTTGCGAGCTTATATCTCACGTTCTGTTCGGAGATTCTGCATGAAACTTGGCAATGTTGTTCTAGGATGTTGAGACTATATGTCGGTACATTTTCATGATTTTTGGAACTACTTTGCTAAGAAAATCAGAGATACAAAGTTGGACCCCAGATAAAACATTCATCGTAGTTATAGTGCTTATATATATCTCTCTTTCTCTCTTCTTCTTCTCTTTCTCACTCAGATCCTGTATTTATAATGCTTAAGAAAGAGAAGAGAACAAAAAAAAAAAAATTTCGATTCAGACTGCAAATATTCTAGGCGGTCCGAATTAAAAATTCGAGCCGCCAGAAATATATGCGGTTTGGGCATAAATATAATTTTTCAAAAAACGTGATTATTTATAATAAAATAATTTATTTATTGGGTAAAATTAAAAATCTCGGCCCTACAAGTTATCCGGAGATTCCGGAGTGAGAAAATCTTGTTTTCTCGTCCTTTAAACAATAAAATATTGGTCAATGTCAAAGTCGGACGATGTTTCATTTTCGGAAAACCACAAGTCACATCATTTTATATTTGAAATTGGTCATGGACCCAGGTCACGTCACGAACGGCTTAATATAGATTTGGGCTTTAGTAGAGATTTGGGCTACAGGCTTTTTCCCCAAAAAAATATTAGGGCTTTAGTAGAGCCCAAATCCGAATCCGAACAACAAATAGCTATAAAATAGTAAAACCTTCGTATAAAACCCTAGCCGCCAGTTCATTGCGAGCTTTCTCCCTATTCGGACTAATCCTCCTCTTTATCTCCGACTCCGAGGTACTATTCGCTCCTTTTCGTTTCTCATAATAATTAAGACTATGTAAAACTACAATTATTTCTAGTGTCGCGTGTTTAATATTGTTGACTTAATTCGCAAAAATTTGGAATTTTAGATTGTGCCTGTTTTGTTGAGGTTTACTGATGAAAGGATATATTAACAATATATCCAAGAAGCCTGAAATTCAAGAGAGAGAAAAATATATATATTTGATGTGTAATACCAGGGCTAGATACAAAATGGTTTTTCTTGTGAAACTCAGTTATCTGGAATGCCATTACCTGGGACATGGTTTCAAGTGCCAGACCTACGCTGTACCTGAAAATGCTACTGGTACCAATTGGTGTTAAGAAGTTCTATCAGATTCCTTATATAGCTCGATAGCCCTAGCTAGGATGGAAAGTCCCCTTTACATGTACTACTGTAAGCGCATTTGGTTATTGAATGAATGCCTACGGGCCTTTAAATAAAAACAAAATCATGCCCAAAATATCTCTTTTCCTTGCATGCTAGTATGTACCGCAATTGCTATGACCAAAATCTGAAACCTCTGTTGTGGTGTCGGTATTCAGATGAGAACTGTAGAGCTAGAACCAATGAGACAATGTTGTTGCATTCTTTTCTTTCTCACAACTATAATATACTGTTTATATCACATACATTCCATGTGGATATTGAGCCTTGTCTTGTATGTCTGACATCTATATGTAGGTTAATCTTGCAACTCATACACAAGATGTACACTGCAAGGCAGAAAATTCACAAGGACAAAGACCTTGAGCCAAGTGAGTTTGAAGACTCAGTTGCTCAGGTTTGTTTTTATATATCTTTAATGCGATTTAAAAGAGTAATTTACATACGTAGTTTGCATGAAAAGTTGCACGAATTCCTTGAGTTGCTCTGTAGACTCTATGACTTCTAATTTAGTGCTCAAGCATTATGATGTTTACCCATTTGGTCCTTCATAACATTTCATAACATTTCAAAAGAACAAGGAAAAAGGTAACTTTTGGGACTACCCGAGAAAGTGAACATTCAGTTATTATAAATGCTAAATCCGTGTTCATTTTCTGATGAAAGAATTTTCTCCCATTTTGGATGTGATTTGGCATTTGTACAACACACATTACAAATTTTGAATACAACTGGAAACTCCTTTTAACCCTTGAACTGAATACAGGTTTTGTAATTCACTTTTTTTTATGTTTGAGTTTAGTCTAATTTTATTATTTTGTCAGGCTTTGTTTGATTTGGAGCAAAGTAATCAGGAGCTGAAGAGTGATCTTAAAGACCTCTACATCAACTCTGCTGTGTAAGATTAGTTCAATTTCGACAATTGATGTTATAACTATGGCGAATTATTGTGAACTAGCAAGTAATTTTTGTATTACTTGTATAGTCAGGTGGATATTTCTGGCAATAGAAAAGCCGTTGTTATTCATGTGCCCTACCGGCTTCGCAAGGGCTTCAAGAAAATTCATGTGAGGCTTGTTAGAGAGCTTGAGAAGAAGTTTAGCGGCAAGGTTAGTTGGTTTTCTTTCAAAAAAAGAAAAAGAAAAAAAAAACTCTCCTGTTTGTCTTTGTTGAGAAGACATACTTTTAACATCTGCAAAGACGATCTTAATGCTAAAACTGACATGGAACACTGTACCAGGATTTTCTTTCACTATACAATTGTATTTTTCTTGGATAAATTTGCCCCTATTGTTGTGTTGCAGAAAACTATTGTATATTTCAATTTATTTTGTTGTAAAAGAACTAGAGTGGTTCTAGAGGATGGGATGAATACTGTGTTGAGTTAGAATAAGTGAAATTATATGGTCAAATGGGATGAAAATTCTGTTAGGATTATGGTGGGTCAATTTTATTATGACAGTTGACATTTTTTTTTCCTTTTGTGAAAATCACAAAATTATGTTTGCTCTTTTTTTGGTACAAATATTTGCAGTAATGTTTTTCTTTATGCAATGGTGGGAATTTTAAGACCTGAGCTTCATTTCTTTAGCATCTTATAACACATGCAGGAGTCTCACTTGATTTCTCCACATATGCCATAACTGGATAGTGGCTTTTGTATCATTCAACTAATTGATTTTGTTTGATAGGATGTGGTTGTAGTGACAACAAGGAGGATAGTGAAGCCGCCAAAGAAGGGATCTGCTGTGATCAGGCCCCGAACCCGCACTCTGACAGCAGTGCATGATGGCATGTTGGAGGATGTGGTTTACCCAGCTGAGATTGTCGGCAAGCGCGTTAGGTACCGTCTTGATGGATCTAAGATCATCAAGGTACACTGCTTGTGATTTTATATTTATTTATGTGGTTTACTTAATTAGTTTTCTATATTTCTGGGACTAGAACGACATCTTACTGTTACTTGTATGAATGTACCTGTTCAGTGGTAGACATTGACTTTTCTTTGTGTAGAGCGTTTGACCAAAATGTACCAGTATGCACAGATTGATTCATTACAATTGGTGTTTTCTGTCATTAGGATAGCAGAGCCTGTTTAAGCATTATTTTTAAGCAACAGTATTTTTTGCCTTGAATTTGCAGATATTTTTGGACCCCAAAGAGCGCAACAACACTGAATACAAGTTGGAGACCTTTAGCGGGGTTTACCGCAAGCTTTGTGGGAAGGATGTTGTGTTTGAGTACCCTGTCGCTGAGAGTGCATAGGTGTACTTTGTATTCAACTTCTTCACTGTTTTTTAATTTTATTTAAATAGTGAGGTCATGACTTGTGTTATTCTGGAGAGAATGCAACTTTTGATATATGTGTAGAAGCTTTTGTTTTTCAATTTATTGTTAAAGAAGTATCTGCTAGATGTTGCAAATTTTCTGTTGTTTCCTTTATCTTAAATGTTATTTTTAAAAATACTTATTGCTAATTTACATAAAAAATGTTAAATTGGTTTGTATGCGTAATTTTTGTTTTTTCTTTGATGTTGGACATCTAATAAATGTTACAGAAAACATCATTCTGTCTTCCTATCCAATCCTCTCTATTTAAATTATCCTTGGTTAATATTTTTCAAGAGCATTACAATCCGACATAATAGTTTCATTTCCGAAGAAATCTTATACTTCAAATCTGTTTTCATACCAGCATTACCAAGCCAATCATAAAGTGAACTAATAGAAAATCTCAGTTCTACTAGAAAGTTGACCCTGTTCTGATAATAAGTTGATCAAATCTTTTGTAGCATCAGCTAGTGATCCAATCATCCGAAATTTTTTTTTTTACCACCTCATAAAATCCAAATTAAATGAATACCACCCGAATATTCAGATTTCAGATTCTACCATGAACCCGTTCGCATATTGGATTTGCAGACTGATCTTATCGCGTATTGACCAAACGCTATTCGCACCCCTGATCTGCGTTCCGACCCGTTCGACCATTTCCGAATATTTTTAACAGGCGTGTAAACTCCAGCTCCTCCATGCCTCCATTTCCGAATTTGAAATGACTCCATTTCAGCTGTTAAGCATTAAATGGAGCGCTTAGGAGATAATTGTTTAATTGATCAATGCCATATTCTAGCTATTTATTGTTACCTGTACAGCTTCACACCAATATAAATGCTAATTGACCTAGCTTGGTGCCCATGCTATAGTTAGTTGTAAAATTATTCACTATCTTTTTACAAATAATATATAAACTATTCACTAATTTATGAATAATTTTAACATATTTAAAAATCTAACATATTGAAAATAAATCTAACCTATTTAAAAAATTAACTCATTAAAAATAAATCTAACACATTAAAATCAAAATAATCCGAAATTAAAAAAGTGAATTTAAAAATAAATCTAACATAACATATTAAGTGAATAAAAAAAAAAGATAGTGCATGCATTAATTTTGAGTAGGAATAGTAGCAAATAATATATAAACTATTCACCAATTTACGAATATATCTAGAAAATGGGCACCAAGCAAGGTCAATTAGCATTTATATTGGTGTGAGGCTGTACAGGTAACAATAAATAGCTAGAAAATGGCATCGATCAATTAAACAATTATCTCCTAACCGCTCCATTTAATGCTTAACAGCTGAAATGGAGATATCCATTTCATTTCAAATTAGGAAAAGGCATGGAGTAGCTGGAGTTCACACGGCCGTTAAAAATTTAAAATTCGGAAATAGTCGAACGGGTCGGAACGCAGACCAGGGGTGCGAACGGATCAGATCAGTGCGCCGACCAAGTACGCGCACGGATGCGTGCACAGGCCCAATATGTGACCCAATCAGTCCGCATGCCCAATATGCAAATGGGTTCACGATCTGTCCGCAGATTCAGTCCGAGTTTGTGGTGGAATCTGAAACCTAAATATTCGGATGATATTCATTTAATTCGGATTTTATGGGGTGGTAAGAAAAAAAATTTCGGTCCAATCATCAGCTTTTTAAAGTTTGAACTGAATTGCATTTTACATGATTATGAGAAAATGAATTTGAAGACACAGAACTGATCTGTGGGGTCCAGCTGTAAGATATGAGTTGTTTTCTCTGATGCGTATGGATGGAGCTTCATGGTTTCTGTTGAGTTCTTTTCTTTCTTTTTTTAATTATACATTTGCACATTTTCTGTTAAAGCTGAGCCTCAACTTAGTTAATGGGTTTATCTCACTAGAATTAAGTATTGGTCGTTTTGATGAACTGTTATATGTAAAGAATATAGGGCTTATTCGGCAAGAATGGAATAGAAGAATAGAGAAAATTAGAATTGTATTAAAAAATTTGCTGTCAAACTCTTGTTTTTCATTCAATTTAGGTTTTTTTTTTTTTATTGCACTTTATTTTGGTAAGTTCTGATACCTACAAAGAAAATTACTCATGTTTGGATAGGGCATCAAAATGGGAATAACTTTAAGATTCGTGTCATTAATTTTCTTAAAAAGGTTGACCTCCCTATGCAATAATCCTGGCTCCATCTCTAAATATAAACCATGGGCGAAGATTATACACACAATTATTTTGTTTAAGAAAAAAATTGAATGTAAATCTTTCATTGAAAAAAAAAACTATTTGAAGATTTCAATCTAATTCAATGTTTAAAATTCAAAATTAAAATCTTTATATTATTCCTCTTCATCTTCTTTATTGTGAGGTTGCCAGCTGGTAACATTAATAGACATAACATACAAGATATCATTAAAATCTCTGAAAATATAATTAAAATTGAATGTCAAATGCGTTTATAATTATCAGTGCACGTAGTTGAATTGAAACAGAGTTATTGGGAACATGAAAAATCTCAGAGCCATGCTCTAGAGTCTAGACAGAAGAAAACAAAATAAATTAGAGATTGCAAGTCAGCGAGAAATTATGTCACGAGCTTTTATTGATACAAAGAGACCCGTCAAGCTTTTATTGAATTTTAAGAAATTTAAAAAAGACAGCGTCAAGATTCCAATTTTTCTATTAATATCCAACGTTAAATAGATACTTACAAAAATGCCCACATTTTTTTAGTATTTTTAAAAATATCCAAACCGCCGAGATTTCTGACGGTTCTGATTTTTTATGATTTTTTTTATTTGATTTCCAATTCTGTAAATACAAGATGTTATGAATTTTTTATATTTTTTTATTAAAAATTAGAAAATGAACTAGCATTTGGTCTAGTGGCAAAGACATATGGTGTCTATGTGAAAGGTCATAGATTTGAAACTCAGATGGAAAAAATCATTTGTTGTAATAACAAATGTATTAAATAGTTTAGTGACTTGACCTCCAACTTTACTCAAAAAAATAATATTAGAAATAATTTTATATTTCTTTGAAAATAGATGGAATACTATTGTAATTGAATTTACTAGAAAGATTGACACAAATAATTCAGATCAATATTTTTCAGTTAGGATTTTGTGCTGCTATAAAAAAATTTAAAATATTTTTTTATGTGTTACTGGGAAAATATAAAAAATGTTTTTAATATGAGTTATTGATCCCGATTAAAAAGTCACTTCTAGATAAATAAAATAATTATAGTGGTCTTTCTATTAGATTCAAATTCTAAGGTACTCCATCTATTTTTTAAAATTAACAAAAGAATAAAAATTCAGCTGTGTCGAATGAGTACATCTCTTTAATCTTAGAGACCGGCTATTTTTATTAACACCCTAAAAAAATCTTTTTTATAAAATTGCCCTCTGTTTCAGTTTTTTTTTTAAATGCCCCGACCGCCTAGCTTGAGGGCAATCCACCCTCCTAGCAAACTGCCCGGGACAGGGGCAATCCACTAGGGACCTGACCGCCCTTTGTTGGGTGGTCCTCTATATTTTTTTTTAGAGAGATCTTAATATTTTCATTTAAATTATTTTAATTTTTTTGTTTATGGTGTATACCAAAAAATAAGACATTTGATATATTTATGAGTGATGTCGTAACTCTTGATAATTTTGATTTGATTTGTCAGTTGGATATCACAAGTATAAAGATAACACTAATTAAAGACTTGGTCTTGATTCTTAATAATTTATTTCATTTAAATATACACAATGAAATATTGTTAGATTGCATCAACGATGTCAACTTCTTTTTTATTTTAGAGAATAATTGGAGAGCAAGAGAGAGAATAATTGAATTATTCGATTATTGTCAACATATACCATTAGCTCGGAGATAGGCAAACAAACACAATAAATAGTAAATGCATTTTAAAACAATTATATGGATAATTCTTGAATAATATCTTAGGCTTTTAACTAAACAAAATACCGTTGGATGCTTATCGTTGAACGAAAACTTAAACTGAATTGACTTTCCTAGTCAAAGTTATTGCTATTTAAAGTTTTTTTGAAAACTGAACTTCGGAAATTCATAACTAACTGTAGGAAAATCCAAATAAATTGAAATTTGTGTCAATTATGTGTATTTTTTAATGCTCTAAATGCTTTTGTAATCACTTTTATAGTTTGGTCCTTGTATCATTCCAGACTTGCTGATTTACCAGTAGATGTCAAATTTGATATTTTTAGTGCATTGCACTATACCAATGGCCTTTGCTTAGTGCTTGGCTACTGAATTTGGACTTGGTACCATACCAGATGTCAGTCTAAGGTGCTTTGTGCATGGACATAGATCTAATTTGATGTTTGAACTATTGTTTAGTACCAGAAATTCATAGAAGAAGATCAAAGCTCCAAGACATCATTTAATCAAAAATTTTGAAATATAAACAAGCTGTCAGAGCTTAGAAATTTTTGAATCAAGACCAAGTTCTTAATTAGTGTTATCTTTATAATATCCAACGGATAAATCAAATCAAAGTTATAAAGAGTTACGCCATCACTCATAAATATATTAAATGTCTTATATTTTGGCATGCACCATAAACAAAAAAAATAAAACAATTTAAATAAAAATATTAAGATCTCTCTTAAAAAAAAAAAAAAAGACCGCCCAGCAGAGGGGTGGTCAGGTCTCTAGTGGACAATCCTTGCCCTGGGCGGTCTGCTAAGAGGGTGGACCGCCCCCAGGCCAGGTGGTCGGGGCATTTAAAAAAAAAAAAAACTGAAACAGGGGGGCAATTTTGTAAAAAAAGACTTTTTTTAGGGTATTAATAAAAATGGCCGCTTAGAGACTGTTTTTAAATGTTAGAAAATAAAAAATGGAGGAAAATAGTAAAATTTTCTGAATAATTGTTGTTGATTTGTAAGAAATTGAAGAGTAGTCCATTAATTTATGTTTCATATTATTTTCTCCAAATTATTTTTGAGGAGGGTTCAAATGCTTTTATTTTTTGTGTCTTCATTACGCCTTCATTTTTAAAAACATTAATAAATCAAAATAAAACTGTTAGATGTGATCTATGTTATTTCCTCTATGTGCTTATAAAAAAAATATCACATTTCAATTTTATTTTTATGTGAATCACTCATTCAAAAAATCAACGTCTAAAAATTATTCACATAAGTACGTTTTTACAAGCTCTTGATGACAACTAAAATAAAGTTGAAATGTCACAATTTTTTACACGTGCATAGATATAATAACATAAATCACGTATAACGGTCTTATTTTAACGTTTGTGATTTAAATCTTGATTTTTTTTTAACATTTTTAAAAATAGAGGCATAATGAAAATACAAAAAATAAAGACATTTCATCACATTTTGGGTTTTTGTAAAAGCACTGCTTCGAATCTGACAGGGTGGGACCCAAGTGTCATTGGGTCATGGATTAGACAACCCGTTCTCTACGCTGGAGTCTGGAATTAAATCCAAACCGTTTCTGATATATGTAGGATGCAATACCTCATGAGGATACGCTCTCCCATAGGTGAAGAACCAAGAATACATTACAAATTTTAAATTTATTATTAGCAATGAAGAAGAAATTTATAAATAAGTAGATTTTATTTAAACGCCAAATAGAAAGTACTCGACACGTCATCTGAAAAGCGCTGGGACGGATAATTAATATTGCCATCAATTTGTTAATGCAAGACTTCTCATATATAAACAGCATAGGTTTGCTCCATATACCGTTTCTTTTATTTTCTTTATTAATTAAAAGATTCTGGTACATTCAATATTTTTTAAATGTTATTTTTAAAATTCGAATATATTTCTCTCTGTGTTCTAAATCAAGCTTTTAAAATTATTGTTGAAAAGCGTAGTTCAATATAATAAAAAAGGTCATAAGATCAGCAGTTTCAAATCAACTTTTTATTTAATGGCAAAGGTTATGTCCTCAGCAATGTAATAAAATGTGGTTTATGTGGCCACATAGCATATTCAGTCGTAATCTACATAGAAATTTGTATACGGTCAATATATGCAGTTCTGCAAATGTGACTGCATATTCGACCGCATATTATTACCGCATATTACATCATACTTGTTTGTATAATATTGAATATTACCGTATATTAATTACTGCATACTTATTTGTGTGTGTGTGTGAATTCTCGTTTTAAAATCAACATATATAAGTTCGTATAAAAATCTGCACATGCAGTATATGGTAGTCTTCTGTATAGAAACTGCATGTAAAAATATCAGTTATTTGTATAAAAAGTCACAGGTTGATAAAATTCAAATAAAGATATCTTTTGAATATTAAATAGTTTTGTGACTTTAATTTCAACCTTTATAAAAAGAATAAAAAAAATAATGAAGGTCAGAAGGAAAAGAATATAATAATAGATCTATGCCTTAGTAGAAAATGTGCATCAAATCAAAAGAAATCGTGCTAAATCAAATTTCTCTGAAGAAATACATACTATATAATGATGAAAAATGCACAGGAAAATTTGAGTTCTGAATGGAAATTTAGTGTGCTATATGAATTTTTGTAGCTAAATATTTTCCCATTGTAAATGTGTACAAAAGTGCTAAATTTGAATTAATTACACTAATGAGATAGTATCTGCGAAGATAAAAAGTGATTATTCACGAAGGTAAATTGATAGAAAGTTACTTTTTGTTTTGTTTTAGTGATGGTACTATCAACGAGGATATACCAACAGTATTCATCGCGGATACTATCTATTCTTGTATATAAAAAAAAAATCAAGGTGATGAACTGGTATAATGCTAGAGGACCAGACAGATGGTCTTTGCGTGCTTATCATGCTAAATTATATATAGGAGATGGGGAATTGTGAGTTGTAAAGAGCTCTTTATTATTTTACATTAAGATTTTTAAATCTTAAAGTTCAAACTGTTGATCGAAATCGCTCAATATAATTTTCAAATGAAAATGTTTTCAGAGACTAAATTTAATTTTTTTAGAATAGTTTTATTATTATTTCATATTGGTAAAAAATTATTGTTTTTAGATAGTCCAAAATCTTCTTAAACCAATAATTTTCTATCTATCTAAGAAAATAGTAAAAAATTCTAAAAATGTTAAATTTGATATGCGAGAATATTTTCATATGTAAATTATATTGAGCGGTTTAGACTGGCTATTAAACTCTGATATAGAAAATATGAAATAAGAAAGGGCTCTTACTTCGTAACTCGCCGTAACTTGCTGCAACCCGTCTCATTATATATATATATATATATATTCAAGGAAAAAGTAATGTAGATCTTTCTTTGAAACAAAATAAATTAGCACATTCCAATCAGCTTCAATTGTTTAAATTTGCATAGCAATTTGAACATTTCATTACATGTAAAAGATGTAAATTACTCATACAAAGCACACTTGTTCTTTCTATTACAATGATGTCCAATTGAACAGCGAAACCAGAGATAGAATCATAGGAGTTACTGATATGCACAGGATTGGTATAAATGGTAGGCTAACAACTGAACAGCAAGCTACTATGTTGATTATGCAATTTATAATATGGCGAGAGAGATGCGCGAGGTTATTTAGAGATACCAGCAAGACCATGCTGCAGAAGCAGCAGCAGCTCCACTGTAACAGCAACAAGGAGACATGAGTGTGGTTGATCTGTGAAAAGGAGAGAAATGGACTGGTACATAGGGAGTGGTACACTGACGAGTGGGCATGACAGTCCCGAACAGTACCGAACCGGTACTAGTAAAATCTGGTACGAGCTGGAGCAGGAGATCAGACCTACACCGGGGAATAGGAACTCGACGAACTGGTAAAAAGAAACTGCTACTCTGACAGAGAGAAAGGAGCGTATCAGACTAGTACGGATATGTTCTGGTATGAGGGAAGCGTATCCTCTGCGAAGCAAATCGCTGTGAAGCTGTGCTGAGTTTTTAATCTAGTCTATTCATTTCGAATAGGGCAGATCAGATCAGATCTTACAAATTTTGAGAATATATATATATATATATATATAGAGGTTGGCTAAGGTCAAAGTGGTAGTTCCTGAGCTTTGGTGCTACCAATTTGTTTTTCAATTTTCAAAGTTCAAAATATCGATCCGAACCATTCAAGTTGTTCTCCATATTAAATTGTGCTTGGAGACCAAATTTTATATTTTTTTTCTGAATTTTTTTACTATTTATTAAGCCACTTTGAAAATCACTGAACCAACAGTAGCTTAACAAAACAGTAAAATCAGAAGCCACCGTTGGATCAGCTGTTTTCAAAGTGACTTAATAAATAGTAAACAAATTCAGAAAAATATAAAATTTGGTCTCCAAGTACAATTTAATATGGAGAACAACTTAAACGGTTCGGATCGATGTTTTGAACTTTAAAAATTAAAAAACAAACTGGTAACACCAAAGCTCAGGAACTACCACTTTGATCTTAGCCAACCTCTCTCTCTCTCTCTCTCTATATATATATAGAGAGAGAGAGAGAGAGAGATGGACTTGGGTGAGACGCGGTGTATATGCCGTTTGTACTTCACGCCGTATTTTCATTTTGAAAGTCCAAATGACCGATCCGAACCGTTAGATGTTTAATCCATAATGAAATGTGCTTGGAGACTAATTTTTACATTTTTTTGAAAATTTTTTACTATTTATTAAGCATTTTTGAAAGTTGCTGTTTTGCTGTGAACAGTAAAAAACAGTAAAATTTTCTGAACCATCAGATCAGCGGCATTCAAAATTGCTTAATAAATAGTAAAAAAATTCCAAAAAATGTAAAATTTGGTCTCCAAGCACATTTCAATATGGAGAACAAGATGAACGGTTCGGATCGGTTGTTTGAATTTTCAAAATGGCTAAACCGTACCATGGAGCACCAAACGCGTATACTCTGCGTCTCACCCAAGTCCATCTCTCTCTCTCTCTATATATATATATATATATATATATATTCAATTCGGATAAAATTTGATCTAGTCCGTCTGAGTCAAAATGAACGGACTAAATTAAAAATTTCGCAACAATTGGCTCCGTAGAGAATATGCTTCCCTGGTATGGGGGGGGAGACAACCCAGGGACCTAGCTACCGCTTCCAATTTTAAATTTTGTTTTTCAGATTTTTTTTCAATCAACGACTTCATCTTGTTTTGATTTTGCATTTAGCAATTGTTTTGAGCATATTTTTGTAAAGCGTGAATACAAATTTTAAAGCCGCAATCATCAATTAAATGTGGGCAATATCCATATTTTTTTCTCAAAAGAAAATGATGTCAAATTGGGAATTTTAGCTGGGCCCGCATCGGAAAATATCTAACATAATATACATAATATATAGTCCCTTTTGTAGATAGAATGATAGAAAATATCTAAAAATATCTAACATAATATATAATCCTTTGTAGATAGAATGACAGGATATGCATAATTTCTTTATAATTAGAAATATATAATACATATATATAAATGTTCTGTCGGAAAGGAGAAAAAAAAATATAAAAATTGTAATGCACTAGAAGACGAATAATTGATTGGGTTCCTTGCAAGTTTTATAGAGATCACAATCCTCAGCTATAAAAAAAAAAATGTCTAATGTGAATACAAATTTTAAAGATAGAAATTTTTTTATTTATTCTGCTATGACACGATAAACGTTATTTAAATCTTTGTCACTTCCTTCTATGACGTATTATTTTCCTGATTCCCACAAAATGTATAATATATCTCTAAGAATAAAAATTCTGGGATATGAAATCTAGTAAAATAGAAATTAAGAAAATAACAAAATCAAATCTCTATTGAGCTTAAACATTACCTATGGATAAGATTCCCTAACCTTTTTCATTTCATACTAAAAGAAAAAAAAAAACTTTATTAAAGAAAGATAATTTTTGAATAGATTATAAACGAGGATTTTTCTTGTACTACTAAATGCTTGTTTTGAAAATGTTTGTGATTCTGTCAATTTATTTTCATCCTCTTTTATCTTTTTGACTTTTGTAAAATTGTTTTGTCATATTTTAATGCCATGTCTACTAAAAAGAGTCGAAATGAAAATAACCGTTTGTAGCATAGTGACAAATAAATTATTTGAATTCGGTTGAGCGAGATTAAAAATTCTTGATTTGAAAATAATTCGGATATAATTCATGAATAATTCAAATTAGAGATCTCAGTCCTGCAAGCGAGTAAAAAAAAAAAAAAAACCAAAATAATAATGTTCTAAAAAAAACTCAGAAAAAAATCAAAATTTTTTTGCAAATTATTTAAATTTATTTCGGTCAAAGTTTGATCAACCAAAAAATTGAACGTTATGTTCTACATCACCAAACAAACAAATTTTTCAAATTTAATTCAAATTTAATTAGTAAATCTTGTGCCGACTCAGTACGGAAAGGGAACACACATAATAAATTTAAATAAATAGTCACAAGATGACAAACAACCTCAAGCCAATAAGGCAATTTATTTTTCTTCCTATGTCTTTTTAAAAAAGAAGAAAGAAAGACAGGGCACAACCGCTCAAGTCTCAACTAGGTAGCACTACTTTTCAAGCCAAGCTACAAGTTGAGGTGCAAGTTGCATCTCCAGCCAATCACAGTTTGATTCTAAGCAAATCATGAGAAAAAAGCGTGTATTCACAATCAATGTGCATCTCAACCTACTTACAAAAATTTTTAAAAAAAAAATTGAGGGGGTTGTTTGGAATTTTAGCACACACCTTTGTATTATCTAAACTCAAGTGGGTTATTTAGAAAAGGCGAATATATAGCTCTCGTTGTTAAAGTGTTTGTTGTTGTTAAAAAGAATTTGAAGTACCGACAATTTCTGCAAAATGATCTGTCCAAAGAACTTTAAAATTGCAATTTGCAAGAATTTTGTTTTAGAAACCATAAATAAAAAAATAGTTTTTACAAAACCATTGATTGTTTTGTTTATTAACAAAAATAATCATAAGAACTGAGATATCATTTCGGTCCTCTTCTTTTTTTTTGGACCAAATTATCATTTCTATCCGAGCCGTTTTCATAGATTTCGAGAAAAAAATACGTTGAAAAATTGTGAAAATACCTTGACCGAAATAATATTTCAATTCTTATGATTTTTGTAAAAAAAAATAATTATGTTGGTTGAATAAAAATCTATTTTTTTTAATTATGGTTTATAAAAAAAAAATCAATTTGCAAACCGTCTCATAAAATGCTGTTATTTTTTTAATCTAATTTATTTAACATCATTGTATTTTATTTGCATATTTTTAATCGTTCGTGGTACCCTTTTATTATTGCTAAGTACGAATAATTGAATCGTGCCTCTTTTCAATAAAAGAAAATGTTTTTTTAATAAAATTATGAACTCTTCCAATACAAAATATTTTAAAAAATTATAAACTGTGTTAAAATGATTTAAATGAATTTACATTTTTTAAATATTTAATACATGGCTCACACGTGTGATAAGTCTCTGTTGTGGGCAGTCTTGTCCTTTCAAGTAATAATGGATATATATATTTTTAAGAATGTTTGCAAGATCGAATATTGGGATGATTACTTAATTGCAGGTGAGAATTCAGGATTTTCATCTTGAGGTAAAAAAATACTGAATCGGATTTAAATTTATTAACTAATGGGATAGTTTATAAAAAAATAATATTTTGATTTATATTTTGCAATATTCTGACTTGTAATTTCTGACACTTTAACTTATAATTATAATTACCAATCATAATTTAAAAAATTTATTTTGTTTTTAAACTAAATTTAATCTGAATTACAAATCAAACATCAAGAGGAGGGCAAAAAGAAATCCAGGAGAGAGAGAGACAAAGTCGATCAGTACCGATAGATCACCACTAAAACTCAAAATCAAGAAAGAACAACTGCTTCTCATTACATACTAGATCCGTCCCTGCTTAATTGAGTAGTTTTGTGAAATAATGTTTAATTTTTGGTAATATATACTTCTTCTCTACTTTGGATTTAAGTGAGGCAAGTTGTGCTTATTGCTCTTAAGAAGCAACCAATTGCAAGAAGCAAACAAACTGTAATTAGGTTTAGATTTATACAGAGAAGTTGCAGATACTGCTATACAAAAAGTCAGTATATATATAAGAATGGGACAGTATTCGCGAGCGATACTGTCGGTATACCGTCACAGATACTACCGTCACTAATAAAAAAGACACTTTTATGTCGGTATATGTGAGGAGTCACTTTTTACCCTCGCAGATACTGTCTCATTATTGTTACAATGAGAAGTATCTACCGAAACAGTATATGTTTACTGTTTTAAAAATAATCTAGCTACATGACATTAATGTTATTTCAATCATAGTAATTTTGATTTCAAAATTTATCAAATAAGTTTCAAACAGCAGATGTCAATTGTTCAAACTGATTTATTTTACAAGTTAGGTATTTACATGCAAAATTTATAAATTTTCAAATTCATTTTGTGTGAAATCAAACAGTCAGAAAATGATGAAAACTGAATGCATTGATATTAACTTAAAACCTTCTTTTTTACCACTTGACTTTGTATGAAATAAATTCAAAAATTTATAAATTTTACCTATAAATTGTTACACTTAGGGACGCCTCTAATTGCTCAAAAACTGAAATTAAATTGCAATTGAAAGTAAATAGATGAGTTTAGAGAAATTGACACGCGGGATGATAACGGAGTTCGGCAAAACAATGGCCTACGTCTCCGGGGCGTCGCAACCTCTTTCTAGGTGCGCCTTTCTATTACCCAATATGAAAGGATTACAATTGTGAACCGTGAGCCCTTACAAAATGGGAAGTCACGGCCAACGAGAGATGAGTGCCGGCGAGCCCTTACAACCAAGGGAAGTCACACGAGCAACTCAAGAATTGAGCCGGCGAGCCCTTACAAACAAGGGAAGTCACACAAGCTACTCAAGAACAAGAGAAACACTCAATAGATCACTCTAACCTAATCTAGATCAAGATTAGTGAAGTAGGTTTGAGGTTGCTTGAGGGATTTTGAAGTTTTAAGCTCTCACAACAATGGAGTAGGCTAAGCTCTCAGAAAATCGCTTTTGAAATGATTAGGGTCGACTGAGATGGATTTGAAAGTGATCCCTTCAGTCTATTTATAGTGGCAGCTCAAAAATGAGCTGTTTGACATAAAACGTTATCAACGTTTTATTAAACGTTACAACGTTTTATTCAAATACGATTTAGGGTTTTAATTCTCTGACAGCTTAGAAAACGTTACATAACGTTTTATAACCGTTACAACGTTTCAAAACCGTTATAACGATTTATAAACGTTACAACGTTTATTGCTTGTATTGAACAGTTGCACTCCAGTTGTTCTGTAGCTTTTAAACGTTACAACGTTTATCAACCATTATAACGTTTTGTAAAACATTACAACGGTTGTATAACGTTATAACGTTATAACTTGATTCTTTTGAGGCTTCTGATTATTATAAAACGTTACCAACGTTTTAAAAACGTTCATAACGTTTTATCTCAATTTAATCAACCTCACACATACTTTACCAAGCATTTGATTTTACAATATGTATTCTTGATAAAGGTCTTCATGATTTCTTCAGTCCAAGCTTATTATTCAACAGTTCTTACTCTTCTTGGACCTACATATTCTCAAAATAGAAGAAATCGTAAAATTCAATAATTGTATGTTTTTGCAAATTAGTCAAATAGACGTAAAAGATTATTGTACGAACAACATAAATGTATATTACTCATGAGGTAGATATGTTGAACGGTTTGAATTTGTTGTTTGAAGATAAATTTAATGAATTTGTTATTTGCAGTATCTACCTCTATTTTTAAAAACTTTAATAACTCAAAATTTAAAACTTAAAAGTAAAAATAAAACCGTTAGATGTGATATATATTATTTTCTCTATGTGCTTATAAAAAATTACCACATTTCAATTTTGTTTTTATGTGAATCAATAAGTTGAAAAATCAACGTCTAAAAATTATCCACATTAGTACGTTTCCTATAAGCTCTTGATGACAACCAAAACAAAATAGACATGACATAATTTTTACACATGCATAGATAAAATGATGTAGATCATATCCAACGATTTTATTTTAACTTCTAAGTTTTAAATTTTGAGTTATTAAAGTTTTTAAAAACGGAAGCATGATGGAGACACAAAAGATGGAGACATTTGAACCCTCTCTAATCTTTATATGAAACTATACTTCTAAATTAAAGTCTATATTTGTAAAAAAAAAATACTATGTTTTATATCGGTAGAAATTCACTTGATCTAAATAATTTAGACTATTCAAAAATATTAATTTTTTATCTATTTAGAAAATAGTAAAATAAATTATAAAAGGATAAATTTTATCTGCAAGTATGTTTTTTATAAAATTATATTCAACAATTCAAATTATTTATTTAAATTTTGAAAATAAAGATATGAATGCATAGTAGTCCGTACTGTAATCCACTCAAATTTCGTATTATTTTTTAATTTCTTATTTGTTGCCGTAAGGTCAAAGGTCGAAAGAATTCAAAAGATCGGTCATTCCCAACTACTGATAAATAATTCTTTAAAAAGTTTAACATTAGAAATCGAATGAATGTAGACAAAAAAGTTTATATAAAAAAAGAATAATAATTTCTACTTTCTTTTATCACTCAACAGCCGTGCGAGATGAGCGTCTCATGTACGCTTTTGAACAAGAGGAAGATGTGAGAAACATTCTTTTGACGGATTTATGTATACGTATAAGACACTTTATAATTTTAAAATTCTTAATTATATATATTATAATTTAATTAATTTTTTTAACTTTTTGTATTTTATATATTTTAGTCTCTCTCATAAAGTGACACATGTGTGTTAGTAGTCTAGTGGTTTGAATTGTAATTGATATGTGTGAGGTTATGGGTTTAATTTCTACTGACCACACTATTTTTGTCTTTTTTACATATTATATTTTATAGATTAATCCCCCCTATTCAAATTTTCTAGTTCCGTCGACTCAACTTTTTTGCGTCGTAACTATTTTACTCAAAGCATTGTTTTTCTTGAGTGAGGTTATGGTACTATGCATATAGTGCGGATTGATATGCACTACGGATTAATATTTTGTTTTTAAAATTTTAACGGTCGATCCGAATTGTTTAATATGATTTTTATATGAAAATGTACTTAAAGACTAAATTTTATGTTGTTTAGAATTTTTTTGCTACTTTTTAGATAGATAAAAAAATAATTGTTTTTAGATGATTCGTAATTTTCAAATCTATTGATTTTTTACATTATTTTTGTCTTTTTCACATATTACATTTTATAGATTAGCCTCCCCCAATTCAATTTTTCTAGCTCTACCCACTCAACTATTTTGTGTCGTAACTATTTTACTCGATGCATTGTTTCTCTTGAGTGAGGTTATGGTCTATGCACATAGTATGGATTGATATGTACTATGAATTAATATTTTTATTTTTAAAATTTTAACAGCCGATTTAAACTATTTAATATGATATTTATATGAAAATCTACTTAAAGACAAAATTTTATATTTTTCATAATTTTTTTCTACTTTTTAAATAGATAAAAAATAGTTGTTTTTAGATGATTCGAAATTTTCAGATCAATCGATATTTTACATATTTAAAAAAAATTATGAAAATTGTAAAATTCAGTTTGCAAGTAAATATTTATATAGAAATCATATTGAATGGTTCAGATCAATAGTTAGGACTTTTAAAACAAAGATATTAGTCCATAATGCGAGTCAATATGCGCTCTGCTTAGTATCATTAGCCTCAATCACTTTTCTTTATGCTACTTCGAAATTAACTGCTTCGGTTTAAGCATTAAGCCACATATATTTTGGATATTCATTTTTTTAAATTAATTTTGCATAGTCAAGTGGTAAAAAAACATTAAAAATGAATGCATTAAAATTAATTTATTAACCTTCTAATTTTGACCGCTCAACTCTATACTAAATTAATTCAATTGTTTAAAATTTTCACATGTAGACGCATCACTCGTAAGGTAGACGGATTTCAATGGTTCGAATTCGTCATTTCAAGTAGATTCAATGGGTTTTAGATTTGAGTTCATAATTTGAGGGATGAAATGTTCTAAGTAAGAAGAAGGGTATAATGGGAAAAGATAGATCTTAATGGTATTTAAATGTGAGCAATTAATTTTATGGATAAATAGAAAATAATAAAAAGAATCAAGGGATATATTAAATATATTGAATAGTATAAGAGTAAATAAAAAATTAGAGTTTTGAAGGGTAAATAGAAAATTAACCCTTTATTTAAAATAAAGACAGTAGTCAATAACGTGGGTCAATATGCACTCTGCTTAATATCATTAGTCTCAATCACTTTTATTTTGGATATTCATTTTTATTCCTTATCAAACGGATAACATCTTCTTTTGAAAATAGTAGATATTAGTATGGTATTGGAGAATTCACTGCTATTTTTCTTTTCTGAAAGGATAAGATGAGACTTTAATTTAGATTTATTTTTTCTGTGAGCAAATGCTTTAAGTTAGTCACCAGCGTAGAATTTCTCAATAATTGCGAAAATCTATTTTTTTTAATATAGATTCTAATTTAGATATATCTGTTTTTTTTCCACTTAGCACATATATATTTTAGAAAACAATAAAAAATAAATTCCACATGATATTCATATAATTCCACATGATATTCATATAAATTCCACATGATATTCTATAATTTTGTTTTCAAAGTTCGAATTATCAATATGAACTGTTCAACATGATATTCATATCAAAATATACTTAGAGACCAAATTTTAAAATTTTGAAATTTTAATATTATTTTGTTAGATAAATAATTAAATACAAAATCACTGTTTTTGGATGGTCTAGAAACATCAATTTCGTACATATCTTAAAAAAAAGGTAACAAATTAAAAAAATATATAAAATTTGGCATCCAAGCAAATTTTAATATGAAGTTCATGTTAAACAGTTCAGATAAAGTTTAAACTTTGAAAATGAAAAAAATGCAAGACACAACAAGGTGCGAAAGGTATGAAGTCTATTTTCAAATTTTTTATAATTTTTTGAAAAGTAGAGGGTCATAATGCAAAGAAACAGAAACAGAAACAAAAACAAAGTGCGCAATCCGCTACAATTACGTAAGCATATGGATGGATGTAAATCTTGCCCAAGGCCCCAAGCTTCCCACGCGAACAAAGTTTAGTACATTATGCGTTGGATAATCCAACGGATAAAAGTCTCTTACGCCCTCCAGCAACCTTCATCGGACGGTCTACAAATGGAGAACACGTGCACTCGGTACGTTCACGTGGGTCCCACCACGTGAGCAGCGAAGGAATCTTAATTTGGTTGACTGCGGAGGTAGAGACGAGTTCGGATCTCCTAAAGTAACACAATTTTTTTGTTTAGTTCACGACCGTCAGATTCGAATCGTGCCGTCAGATTAAAAGGATCCTGTGCGCTCCTTCTCAGACTGGATTTGCCGTATTCGAATCGGACGGTCCATATCTAAAATCAAAAAGTGAATTACTTTAGGGGATCAGGACCCGGTAGAGACCTATTGTGGATTTTTTTTTCAAACCCAGCAACCAGTCAATAACAATTAAATACATAAATAAACAAAGTTTAAAGCTGTATTTCGAAATAACAAAATACAAACTGTCATATAGAAACTAATTTAGTCACAAATTTTTAGAGCGATTTAACAATTGACACCCATTATCAGTTTAAATCTCACATCGATAGTTCGGTACCATGTCATCAAAATCAGAAGTAGAGCTATCAGCTATGTACAATGAATGAGATTAATTTGAGTTCGACCTCTATTTAATTTTTAATCTGTCTACTTATGCATGAATTTTTATATAGTTTATAATAAAATGCTATAAGTAGCACTAAAATTGATCCTTATACACAGTGTGAAAATTTATACATCGACCTCATTAATATTTGATCCTCATAATTTGAAAGTCTGACTCTGTTGTTGATTAAAATAACAGTAAAGGAACACCATTAGTAGCAAAGATCCAATTATCTACTCTTGAATTTTGAAAATCATTTATAAATTATATGTATAATCGGACAATTACTTACTCTGGAGAAAAATTTTCCCACTCATGAACAATCCAGAGTCTGAATTGGTTAATTCACAGTAATCTGTAGTTCGATAGTCGTATCAGTAAAAATTCTTGGCCACTATCGATAAAAAATCCTAAATACATCCTAATTAGAAGAAATATGTATACCATCATCTTTATTTATATTTATACATGTGCCCTCAGAAATTATTTGGAAAAAAAATGATAAGAGATAATTATTTGGAACCAAAAAAAGTTCAAAGTTCAACGGCATAAAAATATACACTCCTTGCATTTCATTATTATTAAGTTTATCCAGTATAAAAATTAGTCAAATTGACCAATGAAATGTACATAATTTGTCTTAATTTTCTCCATTCCGTTCTCTCGTCGTTATTGCATCCCACTTGGAAATTTTTTTTGGGTAGAGATTAATAAAAAAGTAGAGAGAGAAACAAAAAGAGTATAGAAATTTTAATATTGATAGAAATATTAATACAAATTTTATCAATCTTAAAATTTAAAAGAATTTAGATAGGTAAGAATTTCACATGTCTTAACATATATTTTTTCTATTTTATAGAATATCGTTGGATTTTAGAACGGTATAACTCTTACTGATCTAAAGTGTGTTTTTTTTTACATTTTTGGAGTTTAGATAGGTAGAATTCTTATCTATCTAAACTCTTTTGATTGTTTAAATCAGTAAAATTTATATTGTTCTTCTACCAATATTAAAACATTCATACACTTTCACTTTCTGTTTCTCTACCTTTTTATTAATTTCTTTCTAAAAAAATAAATTTCCTCCCCACTCCCCACTCCCCACTCCCCACTCCCCACTCCCCACCACACTGCCCTTTTGAATCTCTAATGCAAATTTGAGAATGATAAAAATAATATCTAGCAAAGAAAATTACAACATGAAGCTAATATGAAAATTGCTCATGTACATTAGAATATGGATATTAACTTAATCAAATAATTATATTACATTACTGATATTTTATAAAATTAAAGGGCATGAATATAATAATAATTCATTTATATATATATATTTCTTAATGAATATATATTTTTCTACTAAAATTAAGAGAGTCTTAAAACTAAAGCAATCATTTTCTACTGGCGCTTCTTCTTTAATCTGATGATCAAAATTAATTACTGAATTTTCTCTCATAAAATGTGGAGTACAGGAGATAATTCAAAAATTATTTGTCAGTTAACTTTTAAGTTATTGATGGATGAGAAGGAAAATAAATAAATTTATGAGAGCAAATTCAAATTGCATGACCACTTTGGATATGATATATATGATTATTTTACGACCTAAGTTTAGCTTTTATTGTTAATTATTTCCATTAAACCACTTATTCAAATGTAAGATCAATAATATTAATAATTATATTTTTCATTAAATTATTTCAGATATTTTGTTATATGAGAGATGAGAGGGTTTACAAACAGAACCCAGAACTGACAACACACTGACACAGTTACAATTTACAAGTACATATGTGAACTATTTACTATTTACACAAACTTCCTTCTAATATTATGAAAATACATGAAAAAAAAAATAGTTCTAACTACGGAAAAGACAATTGATTGCACCTGGTGTTGCATTTATTACTAAACCAACCATACTACTGCTTCGTTGATCAAAGTCCGAATGCAAGACCAGGTCTAACAAACGTTTCAAAAATAATAAAAAAAAAGTATGGAACCCAACAGGCAATAGCGGCCATGACAAGTTGGCAACTTGCATGACAAAAAAAAATAATAAACAAACAAACTGCCCTTATCCGTTCCCCAAAATTACACCCCTGCCATTCCAGTCCCTTTCCGGTGAACTTCTCCGGCAATGCGAGCAAGAGATTGCAAATTGCATTTCACAATGGTATCCACAAAAATCTTAGTATCCTCCTTCGAATTCCCCGGTGGCACATCGACAACATACGATTCGACAACGACCGTCGATCCATCCATCTGCTGGTGCACGGTCGTCACCGATTTGTAATTCTTTAGCCTGTGCTCACCTCCTACAACTCTAAAACTCAGCACATGTTTTTCTTCATCAAGAACTTCAAGCCGTTCATGGCTGGAAGAGGCGGGAAGACCAGATATGACATGGACTTCACGGAGAGTGCCAACGCCACCTGATCCCTTGATGACATGGCAGGACTTGATGAAGCGTTTGTAAGACTGAGGTCGGTCGAAGCGGCGAAGCACTGACCAAACGGAAGAGACGGGAGCGGAGATTGGTTGGATGATGACTGAGCAGCTTTGGTTGGCAGCGGTGCAGTGGTCATGGTGCCATGACACCTCTGGTGGCACGGAAGCTTTGTGCGCGGTGCATAGGCGGGTTGAAGGAGGTGAAGGTTTTGAAGGAGGGAGAGATGGCATTTCTTTCTTTTGTTGAGGATTTGAATATGAAGTTGGATGGGGAAGAAAAGAGGATGGATGGATTATATATATATAAGAGGAAATAGTTGAGTTTTTTTTTCTTTATTTATTTATTATAATATAGTATTTGTTTGAAGAAGGGTTAGCCTAATCTAGATGACAATTGGGAAGAGTGTTAAAGAAAAGTGGGGAAGTTTGGATATTTTTTTTCTCAAAAGGAGATATATAATGAGGAAAAATTATATCAAATTGAGCAACTTGTTGTCGGTAAGGGTTTTTGAATGAGTGTAGGGGTGGAACTGTAGAAAGATTAGTGTGATTTTATACTGTTAGGGTGAGAAAACTTTTTTATTTAGAGGGAAGGAATGAAAAATTCCTTGATTTTACACTGTTAGGCCATGTTTGGTTGTGGAGTATAAGATGGAGTAAACCTCTTACTTCATGCTTAAGGAGTCAAATAAGGAGTAATATAAGCGACTTAAGATAGAATAAGATTTGAGCTAAATCAGAGTAATTTACACCATTTAGAAAGGTGGTTTAACTTACTCTGCCAAATATGATTAACTTACTCTGATTTAGTTTGAAGTAAGAAATTTAATCCGGTTTAACTTTACTCTACAACCAAACATGACCTTAGAGTGTGCTTTAGAGAGAACTCTTTTATTAAAGGGAAGGAAGGGCAATCCGTTGATTGTCCGGCTGTTTATATTATTCATCTGCTCTAAAAGAGGAAAAACGAAGAGGGAACGAAAGAGAGAAGTTACTGTTCGGAGGGGAGAAGAGAAGGACTTGGTGTTGATTTTTGACGAAATCTGTCACCTCTTATTCGGAGTGTAGAAATTATTGTTCAGAGGGAGAAAAAATCTCGTTTCTCTTCCTCTCTATCTCTTTCCCTTCCTCTATGAGCATCGATTCTGAAGCACAGCCTTATGGTTTGATCTGGAGGAGAGCGGGATTAACTGAGATTAATTTTGAATATTCTTTTTTTTTCTTTAAATTTAAATTGAGTAATTTGTTGGGTAAAAATATTGACGTTATTTGTTCAATCAACTATAATTTTTATTTTGTCAAGGTCATATATTGCTTTAAGATTTTTTGTATTAAATAACTCTCCCCTTGTCAAAAAACAAACAGTGGGGAGAGAAAAATGGACACAATTGTTGAATCCGTTTGTTCCTGCCAAAGAAATTGACCCATTTAATTGAGAGGAAAATAGCCTCAAGTTGATCAATAACTTTTGACGGCTTCAAAGACTATTTCAAAATTAATTCTTGACTTGGCTTAATTATATTTTTATGGACCTAAAATAAAAATTCCCTGAAAAATGGACTTATAGGTATAATCAAAATATTTGGAGCAACCGAGCAACAATAAAAGAAGAAGATAAAATGCGTATAATTATTATTTTCATTTACAACAAAAAAAATCTGAATTTTAGTATACATTTTTAGATTAAAAAAAAATTTAATACATTTCATTCTCTAGTGTGCCCTTTTTTTTTAAACTTTATTTCATTTTACCCCTAGGAAAAATACTTTATTTCATTTTTTTTCTGTTATAATTTTTCTTGGGCTCTACTTGGCAAATATTAGGTCCGCACACTAATCAACTAGTTCAAGTTGGACAATACGGGAAAGCAACAACTCCTATGCAAAAAAATAAAAGAAAATGAAAATGCAACTTTAAATGGATCCGTTAGAAATGTCTCCACGTAATTGTAAAATAGTAAAAAAAATAATGATTTTTAAACTATCTTAATAAATAGTAAAAAATAATTCAAAAAAAATATTAAATTTGGTCTCCAAACACATTTTAATATAGATTGAACATCTAACGGTTTGGATTGACTGTTTGTATTTTAAAAATTAAAAAACCGAGTCATTTGTTCTGAGTGTTAAAAAAAAGCATGTTGGGTATATGTTAATTTATTAACAGTTTGACATAATAAAAACAAAAATTGGAACGTAAGAATTTCTACTATTTACCAATTTGTGGAACCAACTGGTGATGAATCTGGCAAAAATATCCAAAGTTGTTGGAAAATATCTTCCTATTCTGCTCCCAAATTTCCCAAGTTGCAAATATCAAGATGACATATATAAAAATAATAAAAAATTGTGCATTTTGCACTTGAACGTGGGCAGACATCCATTTCAAAATGGGCTTCACGCCACCAAAGACTTGAGAAGTGGCCTCAATGTAACGATTTATATATATATATTTTGAAGAAAATCTAAATAACGTATTCAATAATAAATGAGAAGAAAAACGAACAAATGGTTCTCTTTAGATTATTTTCAGAATATAACATGCCTCCGTGACATGCATGGGAGAAAAATAATGATTTCCTTCTTTATTAAACCAAGGGACGAAACTGTTTTAATAATTCCACTTATAGAAGCGATCACAACCGGCGTGTCTTTTAGCTCAAGGAAACAAACGCACTAAATTCCTAATGCCTCTTGATTCAATTGGGCCCAAGCCCAAATACATAGTTTTTGGGCCATCTATTATAGAATCCAAGAGTTCAACTGATATCGAATCAAACCGAGGCCTAGAAGTTCTCCTTCATTTTTTAGGCATAAAAAAGCCCATAAGCAAGTATTTTCTATATCTCGGCCATAGTTCGAAGAGTAGTTCTAGGCCCATCCATTGTCTTTTTTTTGAAAGCTTGTCAGCGGCTGACAGGTGTAGGCCCATCCATTGTCAGAAGAGAAAACTTGTCCGGTATGGAGTACCGTCAGGCTGTTGTCGTTTTCTTTGCCGACGGAGAGAGTAGTGCGTATCCTCTGAGATATCTCAACTTTTGCGTGACTGACGTGTCCGGTTTCTATTCGGAGGTGATGTAGGAGTCAGTATTATGTGTGTTTGAGATTCGTGCAGAACATATTTAAATGGTTGGGATTTTCCATAAAGTCACGCAAAGTTTGAGCTCAGAGAATACGAATTCCGGAGAGAGAAGGCTTGGCAGTTCAAATCGGATCATCTACAACATAGAACGAAAGAGAAGACTGACTAATCGGGATACATACCGTTGAGATCATACTCGACGGTGTCGATTGCTTGTTAGTAGCTATTACTTCAGGATCAATCCCGACAAGCTCGAAATGAAACTGCACTGGAACTTGGGATACAGACCGCGAGAGAACAAGTCAGTCAACGGATAGTCTCCCTCTGCCTTCTTCACTCTCCCCTCTTCCCATCTCTACCTTAACCTAGCAAAAAAAGCCATTGCCACCATCAAAACGAAACAATGGCAACTTTTACAGGAATTTTTAAGATAGTCATCGAGGCCGTAGCCGGTCAACTCGGGAGTAATGTCCCCAGCTTAATCGCCAATATCCCAACCGAAGCATCAACCAAAGAAGAGCTGGATAAGCTCAACAGTCGAGCCACTCGGATATGGACCCTGCTTGACGACGCAGAGCAGAGACGCCAGATTGAGGACGGGTCGGTTCTCCTCTGGCTGAGCGAGCTCCGATCAATTGCCTTTAATATTGAAGATTTGAAAGAGGAGTTTGAGGCACGAGATTGGATTGCGACGCAAGTTTCTCACCGGGCCCTCTTACCATCGGCTTGGTATTATTGGTGTGTGATGAGTCGAGTTGTTGAGATAAACAACAAGTATGATTGTATTAATGAGGAGAAGAAGGCGCACATTTTACCCGAGTGCCGTCAGGCTCGTGCTGTCACTCAACCTAGATTTGATTCTCGTCAAACAGGCTCAGTGGAAGGTGAATGCTGTTTCTTCCTTTCTTTCGATAACAAACAATGTCATTTTACTCTCTTTAATCTTTATTCCTTTTTCCTGTTGCCAAATTTGGCATGTTTACATTATTTTTGGTGCTAAGTTGGTTCACGTCCTTGGACGAAATGGGCTCAATATTTGCATTTTAACTTATTTCGGCCCAATTTTAGTACCTGTCCTTTAACAAACAAGTTTATCTAACAAAAAGATGAATGCTAATAATTTTTTGTATTGATGCTAGATGCAAACTCAAACTGGTCTATTATGATATATATATATATATATTTATATACAGAGAGAGAGAGAAAGGCTATCATGCTTTGCAAATTAAAGTGGGCGTTGATTTTGAAAAATTCTAAAAGAATAGTAAAAAATTTCCAATAAATGTAAAATTTGGTCACAAAGCACATTTCAATATGAAGAATATGTTGAGAAGTTCAGATTGACTATTTGAACTTTGAAACTAGAGATATGAGCGCAAATTAAAACACCCACTTTAATTTACAAAGCATGGTAGCCTTACTATATATATATCTGTATCTGTCATTCATACTAGGTTAAACTCAGGTTGGCGTTTTAAACTAAAAGTAAAATTTTATTTGGACTATGTTGATACCTGATTGCAAAGCTTGACACAAATTTGTGCCATTAAAATGTTGCTTGGTTGATCCTAGGGGTGCAACGGATCGGATATTATCCGACCGTATCCGAATCCGTATCCGAAAATTTGATATCTGAATATCTGTGCGGATACGGATACGAATATGATTTTAAATTTCAATTATCGGTATTCAAATAGTAGATATATACTATATAGTTTAATATATATTTTGAAAAAAATTATGTTATTTACTATTTTAAAAAGCAGATATCCGTATCCGTATCCGAAAAATAAAAACGGATATGGATATGGTTTTACCACTATCCGATCCGTTTGCACCCCTAGTTGATCCCCTTTGCCAAATCAAATTTGGTTCGTTTTACAGACACATGGTTAATTTCTGTTTCTCTTTCTTCTTTTGGAAAAGAAAGGCCGGACCACTGAGTAATAAATAGACACTTTAACCTTTTTTTTTAACCAAAAACTCAAATTAATGGCAAATGTTTCAGTCGGGTAACAATTTGGTCAGTTCTTACCTAATATATGCTTCCAGCACTTGACAGCCCTAGTTCAAAATATATACTGTTGGAAGCTGATGACTCAAAAGTAAAATTAATGTGGTAGGTTGTTGAATTAATTTTATGTTAAAATTGAATTATAGGCAAAAAAATAAATAAAAATAAATAAATAGAAATGCTGAAACAACTAATGGACAATTTCTAACAGGTGCCCATAACCTGCATGGGAGGCTGCGTGGGAGGCATGAGGATTTTGAGAGGCTGCGTCACTTGTTGCTCCAACACACGAACAACACACGTTTCCCTCCAGTCTTATCCATTATTGGAGAAGGCGGCATGGGAAAGACCGCCCTTGCTCGATCAGCATTCAATCATCCTGAAATTACAGATCACTTCAAGCCGCTAATATGGGTAAGCCTATCTCCTAATCCGGACCCAGTTGAAACCATAAGAAAGATCATTGAAGGCATAATGCAAACCGACTGCAAGCTGTCAACCTTAGATATGCTCCAACGCCATCTCCAACAGTTACTGAGTGGCAAAAGGTTTTTACTGGTACTAGATGGTTTGTACACGGAGGACCTGCTCTTTTGGGAACCTGTGCAGGCCCCTCTGAACACAGCCCAGTCTGGAAGCAAAGTTCTGGTAACAACCCGAAACCAAAAAACCGAACAATGCATGGGTTCATTAGATCATGTTCCCTTGACTGGATTGGATTCTAATTCCCTTTGGCTGATCTTGAAAGATGAAGCTCAAATCTCTACCTTGCCTGAAAATTTGGAAAGCATTGGCAGAGAAATTGCAACAAAATGCTACGGGTCCCCATTAGCTGCCAAATTATTAGGCAGAACCCTATTTGGTATAAATGATGAAGAAGAGTGGAATAGATTATTACAAGATATGCCTGATCCAGATGCAGTAGTTGATAGTATTTTACCTACCCTGAAGCCAAGCTATGAGTTGTTGCCTCTTCATTTAAAGCGATGCTTTACATATTGCTCTATTTTTCCCAAAGATTACGAGTTTGACAAGGATAATTTGGTAAAATTGTGGGTATCAGAAGGGCTTGTGAAATCTGAACGGCCTCGCGAGAACAAAACACTAGAAGATATCGGTAGAAAGCAATTCACTGATTTGCTGTGGAGATCCTTCTTCCAACCATGTGGCCGTAATAGGTACGTAATGCCCGGTGCTGTACATGATCTAGGTCAGTCTGTGTCGGTGTATGAGTGTGCAAGGGTGGACCACTGTGGTGTCCAGCATGGCAAAGAAACTATGGCGAGGTATGCTTCTTTGTGTGGGGATGGTTTGAATCCTAAATCAGTGAATTGTATTTATGACAGGAAACATTTACGCACACTGATAGTTTACACCAAGGGCCATGTACCAGTGAGAGACGACCTACAACAAAATTTGTCAAGAAAACTGAAGTTCTTGCGCTCTCTGGACCTGAGTAACTGTAAATTTGACAATTTACATGAATCCATCGGTAATCTAATTCATCTAAGATACTTAAACCTGTGCGGCTCACTATTCAAAACATTACCAGATTCGATATGCAAGCTGTTAAATTTACAAACACTCAACCTTGATGAGTGTTACAACCTTAAAGAACTTCCCAAAGGAATGAGCAGCTTGATTAATATGCGGCACATTGGTTTGAGTTTGGATTGGGAAAAATGGGATGAAAAGGGTTTTGATTCCATGCCACCTCATTTGGGAAGGTTAACTTCTCTACAAACCTTATCCAGATTTGCTGTTTCCAAAGGAGATGGCTGTCGTATAAATGAGTTAAATAAATTAAATCTACGTGGAGTGCTTTGCATATCTAAGCTAGAGAATGTAAAAAATGGTGATGATGCCAAAGAGGCAAGATTGAACAATAAGAAACACCTTGACTTTTTAATTTTAAGGTGGAGTCCTGGAAAGTGCTTTGATTCTGACAATGAGAAAGTGATAAGGCAACTTGAACCCTCTAGGGGAATTAAGGAGATATGGATTGAAGGCTATAATGGGTCTAAATTTCCATCTTGGGTCTCAGAATCTTCATTCAGAAATCTGGAGACACTAAAACTAATAAACTGCAAGGTTTGTGTCAACCTCCCTCAAGTCGCAAAATTGCCACAGATTAAAAATTTATATTTAATGGGGCTTGACATGGCTGAAGACCTTGATCAGCTGGTCGGTCAGAGTGCCGATTCGGGTGGGTTTCAATCACTGAAGCTGTTGCACTTGTCTGACATGCCTAAGCTTGAAAAATGGTTTAGCAATGGTTCCTTAACCAACCTTTGTGATTTATACATATCCAACTGCCCAAACTTGGCACAAATTCCATACCTTCCTTCCAACCTTTGTGATTTATACATATCCAACTGCCCAAAATTGGAACGAATTCCATACCTGCCTTCAAGCCTTAGCAGGTTTGAAATAAGGAATTGCCAGATTCTGTTGCTGCTTCCTTCAACAGTTCCTTCTCTAACAAATATTATTGTGGAAGGAGTTAACTGGAAAATAATTGGGTGGATTCAAACTATAAACTCTCTCACCTCTTTATCTTTAATTAAAGTACCAAATCTAAGGTACATCACTGGTGCAAATCTAAGTCGTCTGAGTGGTCTGACAAAGTTGAAGATTGATGGTTGTAATGAGCTTGTATCAATTGCAAGCAGTGACCAGGGTTTGCCATGCCAAATCGAGGAGCTCCATCTGAAAGGTCTCAAGTCCCTGAAATCACTTCCTAATGGATTGAATCTTTTGTGTCATCTTCATACATTGGAAATCTAAGATGTACCTATGCTTTCATCTGTACCGATGATGCCTTCGTCTCTCCATTTCCTATCCATAAGCGAATGCCCGGACCTGGAGAGAAGGTGTGAAATTGGTGGGCCAGATCGGCGGAATGTAGAGAACATTAATTACTTGCACATTGGAGACAATCCTCAACTAAGATAGCTTGTATGTTTCTCTCCACCTGTCAATATTTTTCTAGCTTGACTAACTATGAGCATAATTGTTTTCTAATTATGGTAATCTTTTCTCGCAGTTTATCATCGGTCATATGTTGTGTCCAAATACGAACTCATGGTGCATGCTCATGTTTCATTCTTCAACTAGCTGTGTTCCTGTGTTCCTGTATTCCTTTTTTTTTTTTGTGGAAATAATGCATTTCTGTAATGTAGTCAGCGAGAAAAATCATCTAACAACAGTTGTGCATGCAACTTGAGAGCCTGTGTCCTGTACTTATCTACTCTCTTTATAGTGTGAACACTTGAGGTGCCACTTTCTTCTTGTTCCTGTTGTTAAATAATTTTGGACATGAACAGTCCGCCCCACTCTCTCTCTCACGCGTCGCGGCCGCCACCCCCTCTCCTCTGTCTCACTGCCGCACCTCCATCCAGTCTCGCTTCCGCACCTCCGTCCCGCCTCTCCTTTGTGTTTCTTGCCTCTATGCCGCCTCTTCGCCTCAAGGTACAAAGTTTTGGTTTGCCGATAAAATCCTTGATGGGTATTTGAATTTCTAGTTTCTAGTGCATTGGTGCCTTAGTTTTTAGTGCATTAGAGATTTTGATAGATTTTGGTGACTTTTTCTCAAGTTCTGGGTCCTGCATTTGGTTCTGCACTTGTACAATTTAGGAGTCCTCTAACCGTGCACATAAGTTGCTTGATTAAATGTGCCAAAGAAACAATACAATATGGGTTCAATTATGTGAGCCTTTCCATTGGGAAGTATCATTTAGCTTTCATTTTCTAATGGTGAAGTAACACTTAAAACCTTTCAATTAATTGCAGTTGTTAACCATATATATATAAGCTGTCGACATGCGTTTTTTCCTTGTTTTAGTTTTTTTTGGGTTTTGATGAATTCTAAGTTTTTATTTTTATTTTTTTATTTCAGTTTGTATAATTTAATGGCATAAATCTGATATTTAAAGGTCACAATTAAGAACACTGAAATTCCCACTTATCTAGTCCAGGCCCACCTGTATTACTTGCACTTTGTTCTCATGTTCTTTTGCATTGAAAACTTAGAAAATGTGAAATTAATTAGGGGTGAAGAACATCTTTTCCTGGAATTCTTGACACCAAGAACATCAAATTTGGATCAGTGAGCTGGTCTGGGTAAAAATAACAAAATAGGATGTCAGGATGGTCAAAACTACCCCTCAAATCTGTATATTAGTTAGAAGTATCTGTATATTAGTTAGAAGTATCAACTCAAATATGTATAGGTACTCGGGATTGCATTTGGTGAACCTGTTTATGCATATACCAGTACTGATGTAATAGTCACTGTGAAATTTCATCTAATTTCATGTCTGTAGCACCATGAGATCAAATCCAGTGCAGAGCACATGTGCATTTTGAGTACCAATACATCTGCATTTTCAGTACCAGCATATGTGCATTTGAATTTGTGGGTATTTTTCAATTTAGTTGTTTTTGTCAGCTCATGCTGTATAAAAGCTTGTTATTTCTGCACCTCTTGATTGGGCTTTTGTATTTGAGCTTGAATTTTTATTTTTCTTTGGTATTCAAAAAATTCAGTTAACTTTGCACATTTGGAAGGATGATCAACATACTGGTGCCACTTGAAATTAATTGGGTATGATTACTGGCATATATTGGTGGAAAATCAATGGACTTAGTTGTAACTTATTTGATTATTAGTGCTTTTATATATGGAATAAGTTTAAAATTTCTGAACTCAAAATCTGACTTTGCTGTAACTATCAATTGTTCTATCCGTTAATTATTGCATGACAACAACAACATAGGGTAATTTTGTCAATGCTTTGTGCATAGGAAATATGAAATAACTGGTTTTAATAACTCAGTTACTAGTTTAAGTGAAATGGGTTTTCTGCCCTTGTATCTTTGAGTTAGTTAATACTTTTTCACTTTGGCTTAATTAATTATGTATAACTGAACCGACCCTGATTCTGATGGACTCTGGTAATGGATTTTTGTATGACTTGGTGGCTTGCTTAATTACAATAGCCTTATTATATAAGTTTTGTATGACTTGTATAATTGCATTAAAAATCTGGACAAACTATTGTGAATCATAATATAACTATATTTGCTTAATTATGTATAATTGAATAGCTGAATTGGCTTCCTTTTGATCCAGCAATCAATTAGATAGAATCGAATGAAGCAGGTAACTCTGCTTTGCTCATTGTATATAACATTCTAAAGTCTATTTTGTTTTTGGCAGGTTCAAATATTATGATCTTTGCAATATTTTGAGCAGGAGCTGGATGAAGAATCGGAGTTGTGTTAGGTTTTTAATTAGAGTGGCAGTAAATTTTTAACAAGCTTTGAATTTTAGTTTTTTAACTGGTCATCAATTTTTTGATATTTGGACATCAAGTTTTTAATTTTTTTTCTCATTTAAGTTTCTGTTGTGATATTAGTATTTGAATGAATTGGTTCGGTTGTTTTTTTTACTGGTCGCTTTCTATTGTGATATTAGTTCATCATATTTTATTCTTTGTGAGATTAAGTTTCTGTTGTAATATGAATAGCCCGTTGGTTGTCTATACATTTCGTCTTGAACAAGACCAATTTGAACTGGACTTTGTAATGATCGGAGTTAGACGGACTGGACATGGGCAGCAGCTCCTCAAATTCAAACTGGTTATGGACTGGACATTTATCATTTTAATTTTGATACGAGCCGGTTATGGACTGAAACCCGTCCATTAGCAGGCCTATATGAAAGTGGAAAAGGAGCATTCTTTATATTCACTGCTCCTAATACAAAGTGCACAATGCCTAAACAATTCTTATCCTGGAGATCAGAAAAATACGAAGTTTTGCTAACTGAAAGGTAGCATAAAATTATACATATTCATTTTGATCCTGAACTAGGCCATTATAAAGATACAAATGATACATTTAGGCATTGAATTAAATTATACAGATTCAATTTTTAGAAGTAGATACAAAATTCAATTCTTACCAAAGGTCACTTCACTTGTCAGCCCATTACTGCCCATATGTAGGAGAGAACCCACAAGTTACAGTCTTTAAATTTTTTTTTTTTTCAATAGAGCCCATGAGGAGAGTGGTAGCAGATACCTCTCTACGGTCACTCGTTGTCTTGTCAGTTGATTCAGCTCGCTCTCTCTCTACGGCCACCTATTTGACTTAATTATCTAATAAAGAAAAGTAAATGTTTTTAGTCAAATTCTCTCTAGACTAATACAAACATTCCTTAGCATGCACATATTGTGTTCTTTTGTGCATTAAAAATCTTGATGGTACCTTGATTTTAAGAAGAGGGACTTCTTAAAAGTTTGTCATACTGTAGATGTTACTATTGCAATTTTTCCTATTTATATGTATCATCTCTTTGGTGTTCTTGATTATAAAGCAGCAAAGAAAAATACCAGCAAATGATCCCCTGCTCTTTGTGGTCCAGCGCACTTTAGACGACCTACAATCTAGGTTCGGACCAAGAAGAAACAATGCTTTTACAGGCCCAAATACTTCTAAAGAAACCTATTTCATTCCTTCTTGAAATCTCCATCTGATGCTTGTATGGCATGAGGCTGTTTTGATTGGTCTTGCACACTGCACTATTTTTGTAATTCCTTTTTATCAGTTCAATAGAGAAAATGTAGCAGGTCACTTGGTAAACTCAGAGATCATGCAGCCTTAGTACTATTGCAAGGAACTTGTTAGAAGAAAAGGCAACTGAATTCTTGTTGAAATCAAGTGGGATATAATATTAACAGTCCTTCAGTGCTAATTAAAGAATATGACTTGATCACATATCAGGCTGAGCTTTGTTAGCCTTCAGGACAATGCAGTAATCTTTAGTAGTAGTGAAATAGAAATCTATGAGAAGGAAACTTGCATATATATAATTTGGTGTTTGAAATGTTTTTTTTTTTTTCTCCCTTTCTGCGATGCATGTTTTCCATACTTCGCAATGATTCTTCTCTTATTTATTGATCCGAAGGATACTAAATTCACAACAGCTAGGTCTGGTGGAGCTGCAGGTTATCTTGAAGGTGCTGAGAACGAGGATATCAGAGTGCTGCTTATACACTGGCAACAAATCTAAGGATAGCTTTTAAATGAATTTTCGGGAATCTTTTATATTTACAATCAAACGTGTATCTCAAAATAGATGTAAAGCTTACGGCCATTTGAATGCAAACACAAAAAAAAAACTTACGTATGTTTACTCTCTACTGATTTATTTATGTAATTATATTTAATATTTATTTATGTAATTTTTAAATTTAACCGTGATATTGTGTCACGGTTAACGCAAGGAAAGCAGTGAGAAAAAACAACACATGTGTGAGATAATTAACAAATCACCTATAACTGTATAAATTTCATAGAAAGATAATTAAATTTAACAAAGTATTCACCAGTACAAACTTCGTATCTAAAAAAAACAGAATTCTAAATAGCGTGCTATAGTGATGCAATAGCTGCACTATAGCATTTTCGGACCTTAATCACTAAGGTACGGAATAAAAGTGCGTTATTTCAGCTACGACCGCTATAGCGGTAACAGCGGTCCGCTATTTGCGCTACATGCTATGCGCTATAGCGCATATTATGCTACATAGGTCTGAAAATTTATTTCAAGGATCAATGTTTTTCAAGATTCACATTGCTTTTATTTTTAAATAGAAAAAGATTGATAGTTTATGCCATAATGCTTAGATTTTTCTTTTAATATAAAATGATATATAGTTTATGCCATGATGCTTAAGTTATTTTGAATGAAAAAATATAGATAGTTTATGATATTATTAGGGATATTTTGAATAGCAATTTGGACTTTGTATTGATTCAATATGAATATTATAATTTATTAATCAATTTTGTGTTACTTATTCCTTTGTGAGACTTTAGATAATGTTGCTAATTAGTAAAAATAAAAATATATTTTTTTAAACAAAAAACACTATATAGGATAGTTTTTCTCTAGCTACACTATTCGCGGTAGCTTTTTTTTTTTAGCCTTTCCACGGTGATGTGATAACTACTATTTAGAACCTTGAATAAAAATAATTAAAACAAACTTTTTTAATTCCCATGACAACGCGTGCCGGCACTTGCTAGTTTAAACAAAAGCCTAAATGTAGGTTTAAGCTTTAGATCCAAGTATACTATAAATTTCATAAAAGATGAAAGAACAAAAAAAAATGATGTGTCATATGCATAAAAACCACAAATGTTATCTTTAATCAGAAAAAAAAAAGTTACCCATGTAATGGTTAACGTATTAATTGAATGGAATTTAAATTTGATTATAGGGGTATATGTTAGCCACAAACCCTGTCAGTTGTGCAATTAAAAAGTATAGTAAGATTAGCAAAATAAAAAAAAAGAGTCTAATAATTGTACCTCAAACAAAATATCTGAGTATGTCCTTTAAATAGTTTAACAGAAAAAGAAATTCCAATGTTATCTAACTTTTATTTTCAACACTAATATTCAAATATTTAAAGTTCTGTTTATAACATTCTTAAATATTACTCACAAGCATTTAAACATCTATATGAAATTATTTAAATTTTAAATTTAGATAATTTTAATTCTTAACTACTTTTTTCTTTAAGTCAAAAGAGGAGAGATTCCTTTCACCCATCTTTTGTTTTTCCTCTGATTATTCTCATCAATTTTTCTGACGATCTGTGATGAATTTTGCGAATCTAAAAATACGAACGTTTTTTACTCGATTTTCTCTTTCAAATGAGATCCATGAATAATAACTTTCGAGTTATATTTGTGTCGTCTTTTTTTTACCACTTTAAATCTCTGTGACTTTCAGCTTTTTTTTTATTTTTTATTTTGCTTCAAAACAATTTAAATCTTTGTTTACAAATCTTCAAATCTTTTGTATAAACCTCATTAATAACACTTCAAATATCTAGAATAAAGCGTATAAATTTCAAACTTCGATTTAAGTAGCTCAGTAAATTAGTTATATAATTAACTTGTTGAATACCAATTTTTACTATTTTTTATGATTTATGAAAGATGAAAAAAATAGCTTAAAAAGAAAATAAAATTGTCAATATTTTAGGTAATTTTTTGTCATTTTTCATAAATCATAAAAAATAGTAAAATATGGTATTCTACAAGTTCATTATATAACCAATTTACTGAGCTACTTAAATCGAAGTTTGAAATTTATACAATAAATTTTTGAGACTGTATGATAGCCTTATGCTATCCATAGCACCCAAGCCTTGTTCTATTAGAATTAGAGACAAAATCGTCCAGATTAAAAAAAAAAAAAGTTTCTCTCTGAAGGTTGGTCGATTGCAAATGTTTAAGCAAAAGCCTAAACATTGAATGTAGGTTTAAGCTTTAGATCCAAGCATACTATAAATTTCAGAAATGAGAAAAGAACAATGAGAAATATGAGTCCGCATCTTCTGTATTAATTCAAAATAACATCTTTTGAGTTTAATGCATATCGGCTGTCTAATTAGAATCAGAACTAATCCAGTCCATCTATAATACACAAAGCTTTTTAATTTTAGTGTGGATTTCAATTCGGCGGTTCAGATCTATTAAAACTGTGAATGCAGAGAATATGAATTTGAGAAATATGCTGTGCATCTGTACAAACCACAAATGTTATCACTAATCTGAAAGAAAAAAAAAAGTGATCCATGTACTACTGTAGTAAGAACTAAGTACTATCATAGTACTATGATATTCATAAGAACAAAGTATTTGATTTACTTGTATCATTCATCTCTATGATAAATGTTTCTGCTATGGCAGTAATCCACAACACCGATTTTTTAATTTATATAAAAAAAAATATAAATTTAAAAAACTAACCAAACCGCTTGTTTTTTCCGAAAACTACCCAAATCGGAAAATTTTTTTTTCTGGTTTCAATACCAATTTCCGGAAAATTTTTTTTCGAAAATTGAATCCTAAATCTGGAATAATTTTTTCCGAATTTAGGATTTTTTTTCCTAAATCCGGAATAATTTTTTCCGGATTTAGGATTTCTTTTTTTTAGGAAATTTTTTTTTCATTTTTCAGTTTTAATTTATAATTTATTTATTTTTTGTATTGAAGTATTACAAATATTTAATATATTTAAAAAAAAAAAGATGGAATACTATATAATTTGTTTTATTCGAAAGACTTTTACAAATAATCCGGATCAACATTTTTCATGTCGGATTTTTTACGGTCGTAAAAAAAATAATATAATATAATATATGTATATGTATATATAATATAATATACATGTTAAAATGTGCTTCCATATCAAATTTTATATTTTTTTGAATTTTTTTACTATTTATTAAGTATTTAACAAAATCGCTATATTCAGACCATTGAATTTTTGTACTCATCTTAATAAATAGTAAAAAAATTTAGAAAAATGTAAAATTTGATTTGCAAGCACATTTTAAAATATCCATCATGTTGAACGGTCTGGATCGATTGTTTGGACTTTGAAAATACTAATCGTTGAATGCCTACCGTTAAACGAAAACTTAAACTGAATTTTTGAGGCATTAAACGAGAGTTCCAATGCCTCATTTTTTTTATACCTCATCATACCTCATATTTTATATCTTTATTTTCTTCATATTCAAAGTCTAAATTGTCGATCCAAACTGTTCAACATGATATCCATATTAAAATATGGTTAGGAATGAAATTTTATAATTTTTGAAATTTTTTTACTATTTTTTAAGATGGGTAAAAAATCACTGTTTTTTAAACAGTTCGAATAGAATAAAAAATTTTGTTGAATAGTTCGGGTCGAATAAATTTTTTAACATATATATTATATTATATATACATATATATATACATATATTATATATACATATATATACATATATTATATTATATATATATACATATATTATATTATATATACATATACATATATTATATTATATTATATTATATTATATTTTTTTACGGCTGTAAAAAATCTGGCATGAAAAATGTTGATCCGGATTATTTGTAGAAGTCTTTCGAAAAAATCAAATTATATAGTATTCCATCTATTTTTTCAAAAATATATTAAATATTTGTAATACTTCAATACAAAAAATAAATAAATTATAAATAAAAACTGAAATACGAAAAAAAAAATTTCGGAAAAAAAAATTTTCTAAAAAAAAAAATCCTAAATCCGGAAAAAATTATTCCGGATTTAGGATTCAATTTCCGAAAATTGGTATTGAAACTGGAAATTTTTTTTCCAGTTTGAATAGTTTTCGAAAAAACAAACGGTTTGATTAGTTTTTTAAATTTATATATTTTTTTGGATATAATAAAAAAGTCGGCCCACAACATTTATCAGCTACGGGAAGTACTTGCTGACCTCATCCTCCTTCAACTTCCCTTTGGAAGCCTAAATCATGAAATAGAGTAAAAATTAGAAACAATGGCTATTAAAATTTGATTATATAAGCTGTAATATATTACAAAAGAAAAAAAAGTCTCAGTCCCTTTTATTAAATTAATCCAAGTGACAAGCTGCTTTACATGTGTAACACTATGCAAAATATATATATGGAATTAATAATTGAAAATAATATACAAAATGCTTAAATATGTTTTTCATAGAATAAATCACATCTTAATGTCAACTATCATTTTATTTAAGCATAACATGATATATTTAAATTACTTTGTTCAATTATATTATATGTTGTTAATTTGAAATTTCTAAATGTTTGAATTCTCGAAAGACAGACAAATTAATAGATATAATAGAGGATTAAAACCCTACTAATAATTGTAACTTTCTCTTTGTATTTGGACTGAATTGCAAAACTTGGAAATATGAAGGTTAAATATTAAAAAAATGACAACTTAAAGTAAAGAAAAATTTGACCAAATGGTCAAAGCCACGCGGCTAGATTATGGGTGAAACACCCACGTACTTGTTTTCCCTTAATCAATGGTATTCCTTCTCCCTTAAAATGAAAGAAAGAGAAAAGAAAAGAAAAGAAAACAACAGAAGGGCTTTTGTTCATATATCTCTCTCATTTGTTGATCATGTTTTTGAGATTTAAATCACTGGTCATGGTAATATCCTCAGGGAGCTATACAGTTATTGGCATGGGTAATTTCCTCTCTCTTGATGATGCCTTTTCTCTCTCATGATTAGAGTTCTAATAACCTTTGAGAAATGAAGCATGTAACTGCTATATCGCTGTTAATTGAGTTCAAATAGTAATTGATTGAAATTCTCATTCCTTTTCTATTTTGTCTTCTTTATATGTCGTTTAAACCCTAACTTGTTAGAATTGATGTCTTATGGTATCGATTTCTAATGCAACCAAAAAGTTGAGATTGGTCAGTTGATGATTTCGCATCTCTAGACATTGGTATCATTTAGTACCGTGTTTATTAATTTTCTGTTATGGTATAGTTCACTGGTCAGTGGACTAAATGGTAAAATTTGCTAAGTCGGTAAATTAATCATGTTAGAGGGACTAAAGTGAATAATAAAAATATGAAGTATACAGTAAGGCGTAAGCTATAAAATGAAAGAAATGAAGTTAAGTGAGTATAAAGCCCTTGGATTTAAGAACATAGAAATGGGGTCTTGCCTTGAGCTTGATATAAAAGAAAATTAAATAGAACAGACCTGGAGTAGATGTGTATGTAAAATTGATATTTGGATTGTTGAATTTGGACTTGAATTACTTGAATTAGTTAAACGGACTTAGACTTGAACTAGGGGCCTGAATTGAATATGAGTGAGAGAAGTTAAGAAAATAATTAAACAATGATTAGGGATGGTTATAACTTATAAGTGTGCTTCGTTATATAGGTGAGTTTAATTGATATCACAAAGCAAAATATGATTTTAAAGTTAATAGAAGATATATATTCTTTTGACATAGGCTTAAAGAGATTGACGGGACATAATGATTGGCATGAACAAACAATTAGTGACATCGCGTATTGCCCTACGATATCAGGTGCGAGGTTATTGGATTAGTCTGAGATTCATAACTAGAAGTTAAATCGTAACTCGCTGCATTTTAAATATTTGATTGACTGCATTGATTGAACTGTTGCATCGTACGCATAGCCCAATGCAACTGAAACTGAATTACAGGTAAGTTTGTTGACTGTCATGTTGATATTGTTTATCGATTACTTGATTCTTATTGTAAATGATTGATTGAGACCACAGTGACTGAATTGAATGAATATGAAATACTGTAACCCTTGAACCTTCATATAGTGGAGAAAGAGGATTAATATATCGTAAAGTCTAGCTAGCTACTAGACTTTACTCCATGACTCTTATGCGCATATGGTGAATGACCCCAACTGAATCCAGTACCGGTTGGATAGGGGATATTTAATAAATGTGAATTGTGACTGTAAGACCAATGAACTGTGGTAACTGTCTTATCATTGATTTTCTTTTTGATAATGACAGTATTGTAATATTGTTTCCGTATTGGTTCTGTTAATAATATGTCAGAATAGTTAGAATGGTATAAGCCCTGACACGACAGATACATGTATGATATCTTTCTGTGCTACCAGATTAGATATTGTAAAGTTAAGAAATCATACGTTACCAGACTTAGTGGTTATAAAGATTAGGTCCTAAACATTACTTGACTATATGGTTTAAAAGATTTTGACCCAAACCATTTATTCTGATAAGATTCTTAGAGTTTTGATTTAATTATGAAATATTTGTTATTCAATTGGATACTGTTATTGAGCATTTGCATTCGTCATTATGAAATAAACTAGTTGTTTCTCCTACAGTGATTTCATTCTGAATATGAATTTCCTTCGAATCCAATAATCTTAGTGGCAATCAGCACTGAGAAATAATTTATTATTTCTCACTCGTTTCCCCTTATGGGTTACAAGTTTATTATACGAAGATAAAGAACGCTTCGGGATAATTGACAGCAGGGCCACCTAAAGGTATGAGATTTGGGTTTATTGTTTCTGACAGGGTGCAGAGAATATATCTCAAGCATCATCCACTATAAAATGTCAGATAATTACTGTAAATAAATTGGGATGTGGTAAAAATAATGGATGATATTGGCAATGCATAAAAAGATCTATGTCTAGTGTTACTTAATTGAATGGTAAATGAACGCAGTAATAATCGTCGCACCTCCAGATCGAAGGTGTGACAACATGGTGGAGTAGGTATGTTTCTTTTTCTAAGATATAATTTATTACAAGTTGCTTTATTTTATTTTTATCGGTTCCTTTTTAGGATAATCCGGTACTCTACAATTATTATCATGTCATTTTAATTGTACAAATGCAATTTTTTTTTTACGTGATTGTAATTTGGAAAAGGAAAACTTATGAATTATTTGCTAGAAATTATATCGAAAGAGGCTTATTAGTTAAAACTAATATTTGTAAATTAAATAATTTGAAATATATATATATATAGAGTGACTAATGTGCATTCGAATGTATATGGGTCGAAATATATACGATTCAAATTTAACTTTTTAAAATCTAAACGGTCGATCTGAACCGTTTATCTTGTTCTCCATATTAATATGTACTTGGAGAACAAATTTTATATTTTTATAAATTTGTTTACTATTTATTAAGCATTTTACAAAATTGTTGATCCAACATTAACAAAATAATAAAATCAGCAGCCACCATTGAATCAATAATTTTGTAAAATACTTAATTTAAATAAAAGGAATATGCATATTCGGTTAAGATTTTGAATGAAAAAATATAGAAAAATTTGATTGAGACAAATAACAAAATTGAGTGACTAAAAATGAACAAATCAAATTTAAATAATCAATTCGTGACAAATAACAAAGCTCAGTCACCCGAAATTTACTCTTTTCTTCTTATATCTCGGCCTTAGTTCGAAGAGTAGTTCTAGGCCCGTATAGGCCCAGATCATGCTTTTTGATGTTTGCCGACGGAGAGGTGTGCGTATCCTCTGAGATATCTCAACTTTTGCGTGACCGATGTGTCCGGTGCCTTTTCCGGGGTGATGTAGGGGTAAGTATTATGTGTGCTTTACGATTCGTGCAGAAAGTTTTTAAACGGTTGAGATTTTCCATAAAGTCACGCAAAGTTTGAGATATCTCAGAGGATACGAATTCGACGGGGAGAGAAGGCTTGGCAATTCAAATAGGATCATCTACAACATAGAACGAAAGAGAAGACTGACTAATCGGGATACATACCGTTGAGATCATATCGGGCGGTGTCGATTGCTTGTTAGTAGCTATTACTTCAGGATCACTCCCGACAAGCTCGAAATGAAACTGCACTGGAACTTGGGATACAGACCGCGAGAGAACAAGTCAGTCAACGGATAGTCTCCCTCTGCCTTCTTCACTCTCCCCTCTTCCCATCTCTACCTTAACCTAGCAAAAAAAGCCATTGCCACCATCAAAAACGAAACAAGGAAAAAGGAAAAAGAATACCGACAATGGCAACTTTTACAGGAACTTTGAAGGTATTCATCGAGGGCGTAGCCGGTCAACTCGGGAGTAATGTCCCCAGCTTAATCGCCAATATCCCAACCGAAGCATCAACCAAAGAAGAGCTGGACGAGCTCAACAAACAAGCCACTCGGATACGGGCCACGCTTGACGATGCAGAGCAGAGACGCCAGATTGTGGACGGGTCGGTTCTCCTCTGGCTGAGCGAGCTCCGATCAATTGCCTTTGATATTGAAGATTTGAAAGAGGAGTTTGAGGCACGAGATTGGATTGCGACGCAAGCTTCTCACCGGGCCCTCTTACCATCGGCTTGGTACTATTGGTGTGTGATGAATCGAGTTGTTGAGATAAAAAAGAAGTATGATTGTATTTATAAGGATAAGAAGGTGCAGATGTTACCCGAGGGCCGCCAGGGCGACCAGGCTCGTGCTGTCACTCAACCTGGATCTGCTACTCGTCAAACAGGCTCAGTGGAAGGTGAATGCTGTTTCTTCTTTTCTTTTGATAACAAACAATGTCATTTTACTCTCTTTAATCTTTATTCCTTTTTCCTGTTGCCAAATTCGGCATGTTTATATTACTTTTGGTGCTAAGTTGGTTCGGAATAGTATCCTCTGCGGAGTTTTTCCGTGCGGAGCTTTTAATATGGTCTGCTCATTTCGGATTGGACGGAACAGATCAGATCTTGTCCGAATTGAAAAAAAATCAAAATTTGCAGAGCTTTTAATTGGATCCATCCGATCCGAAATGAATGAACTAGATTAAGAGCTCCGCACGGAAAAACTCCGCAGAGGATACGCTTCCAAGTTGTTTGACGTCCTTGGACGAAATGGGCTCAATTATTTGCACTTTAATTTATTTCGGCCCAATTTTAGTACCTGTCCTTTAACAAACAAGTTTATCTAACAAAAATATGAATGCTAATAAATTTTTTGTAATGATACTAGATGTAAACTCAAACTGGTCTCTGATGATATATTTATATATAGAGAGTAAGTTTATATATAGAGAGTAAGGCTACCATGCTTTGCAAATTAAAGTGGACGTTGATTTTGAAAAATTCTAAAGATAGTAAATTTTTTTCAAAAAATGTAAAATTTGGTCTCCAAGCACATTTCAATATGAAGAACATGTTGAGAAGTTCGGATTGACTGTTTGAACTTTGAAACTATAGATATGAGTGCAAATTAAAACGTCCATTTTAATTTGCAAAGCATGGTAGCTTTACTATATTTATATATGTATTTGTCATTCAAACTGGGTTAACATTGGGTTGGCATTTTAAACTAAAAATAAAATTTTATTTGGTCTATGTTGATACCTGATTGCAAAGCTTGACACAAATCTGTGCCATTAAAATGTTGCTTGGTTGATCCTAGGGGTGCAAACGGATCGGATATTATCCGACCGTATCTGAATCCGTATCTGAAATTTGATACGGATATCCGATATCCGAACATCCGTGCGGATATGGATACTGATATGGTTTTAAATTTTAATTATTCGTATCCGAATAGTAGATATATGTTATATAGTTTAATATATATTATGAAAAAAATTATGTTATTTACTATTATAAAAAGCGGATATCCGTATCCATATCCGGTTAATATCTGATCCGTATCCATCTAATATCCGATCTGTATCCGTATCCAAAAAAAAAAAATGGATACGGATATGGTTTTACCACTATCCGATCCGTATCTGATCCGTTTGCACTCCTAGTTGATCCCCTTTGCCAAATCAGATTTGGTTCGTTTTACAGACACAGTGGTTAATTTCTGTTTCTCTTTCTTCTTTTGGAAAAGAAAGGCTGCACTGCTGGAGTAATAAATAGACACTTTAACCTTTTGTTTTTAAACCAAAAACTCAAATTAATGGCAAATGTTTCAGTTGGGTAACAATTGGGTCAGTTCTTACCTAATATATGCTTCCAGCGCTAGACAGCCCTAGTTCAAAATATATATACCGTTGGAAGCTCATGACTCAAAATTAAAATTAATGTGGTAGGTTGTTGAATTAATTTTATGTTAAAATTGACTTATAGGCTAAAAAACAAAAAAAAAAATACTGAAACAACGAATGGACAATTTCTAGCAGGTGACCATAACCTGCCTGGGAGGCATAAGGATTTTGAGAGGCTGTGTCACTTGTTGCTCCAACACACGAACAACACACGTTTCCCTCTAGTCTTATCCATTATTGGAGAAGGCGGCATGGGAAAGACCGCCCTTGCTCGATCAGCATTCAACCATGCTGAAATTAAAGATCACTTCAAGCCGCTAATATGGGTAAGCCTATCTCCTAATCCTGACCCAGTTGAAACCATAAGAAAGATCATTGAAGGCATAATGCAAACCGACTGCAAGCTGTCAACCTTAGATATGCTCCAACGCCATCTCCAACAGTTACTGAGTGGCAAAAGGTTTTTACTGGTACTAGATGGTTTGTACACGGAGGACCTGCTCTTTTGGGAACCTGTGCAGGCCCCTCTGAACAATGCCCAGTCTGGAAGCAAAGTTCTGGTAACAACCCGAAACCAAAAAACCGAACAATGCATGGGTTCATTAGATCATGTTCCCTTGACTGGATTGGATTCTAATTCCCTTTGGCTGATCTTGAAAGATGAAGCTCAAATCTCTACCTTGCCTGAAAATTTGGAAAGCATTGGCAGAGAAATTGCAACAAAATGCTATGGGTCCCCATTAGCTGCCAAATTATTAGGCAGAACCCTATTTGGTATAAATGATGAAGAAGAGTGGAATAGATTATTAGAAGATATGCCTGATCCAGATGCAGTAGTTGATAGTATTTTACCTACCCTGAAGCCGAGCTATGAGTTGTTGCCTCTTCATTTAAAGCGATGCTTTACATATTGCTCTATTTTTCCCAAAGATTACGAGTTTGACAAGGATAATTTGGTAAAATTGTGGGTATCAGAAGGGCTTGTGAAATCTGAACGGCCTCGTGCGAACAAAACACTAGAAGATATCGGTAGAAAGCAATTCACTGATTTGCTGTGGAGATCCTTCTTCCAACCATGTGGCCGTAATAGGTACGTAATGCCCGGTGCTGTACATGATCTAGGTCAGTCTGTGTCGGTGTATGAGTGTGCAAGGGTGGACCACCGTGGTGTCCAGCATGGCAAAGAAACTATGGCGAGGTATGCTTCTTTGTGTGGGGATGGTTTGAATCTTAAATCATTGAATTGTATTTATGACAGGAAACATTTACGCACACTGATAGTTTACACCAAGGGCCATGTACCAGTGAGACATGACCTACAACAAAATTTGTCAAGAAAACTGAAGTTCTTGCGCTCTCTGGACCTGAGTAACTGTAAATTTGACAATTTACATGAATCTATCGGTAATCTAATTCACCTAAGATACTTAAACCTGTGCGGCTCACTATTCAAAACATTACCAGATTCGATATGCAAGCTGTTAAATTTACAAACGCTCAACCTTGATGAGTGTTACAAGCTTAAAGAACTTCCCAAAGGAATGAGCAGCTTGATTAATATGCGGCACATTGGTTTGAGTTTGGATTGGGAAAAATGGGATGAAAAGGGTTTTGATTCCATGCCACCTCATCTGGGAAGGTTAACTTCTCTACAAACCTTATCCAGATTTGCTGTTTCCAAAGGAGATGGTTGTCGTATAGATGAGTTAAATAAATTAAATCTACGTGGAGTGCTTTGCATATCTAAGCTAGAGAATGTAGAAAATGGTGATGATGCCAAAGAGGCAAGATTAAACAAGAAGAAACGCCTTGACTTTTTAATTTTAAGGTGGAGTGCTGGAAAATGCTCTGATTCTGACAATGAGGAAGTGATAAGGCAACTTGAACCCTCTAGGGAAATTAAGAGGATATGGATTGAAGGCTATAATGGGTCTAAATTTCCATCTTGGGTCTCAGAATCTTCATTCAGAAATCTGGAGACACTAAAACTAATCAACTGCAAGGTTTGTGCCAACCTCCCTCAAGTCGTAAAATTGCCAGAGATTAAAAATTTATATTTAATGGGGCTTGACATGGTTGAAGACCTTGATCAGCTGGTCGGTCAGAGTGCCGATTCGGGTGGGTTTCAATCACTGAAGCTGTTGCACTTGTCAGACATGCCTAAGCTTGAAAAATGGTTTAGCAATGGTTCCTTAACCAACCTTTGTGATTTATACATATCCAACTGCCCAAACTTGGCACAAATTCCATACCTGCCTTTAAGCCTTAGCAGGTTTGAAATAAGGAATTGCCAGAATCTGTTGCCGCTTCCTTCAACAGTTCCTTCTCTAACAAATATTATTGTGGAAGGAGTTGACTGGAAAATAATTGGGTGGATTCAAACTATAACCTCTCTCACCTCTTTATCTTTAATTAAAGTACCAAATCTAAGGTACATCACTGGTGCAAATCTAAGTCGTCTGAGTGGTCTGACAAAGTTGAAGATTGATGGTTGTAATGAGCTTATATCAATTGCAAGCACTAGAGGCCTCCAATACCTCCCTTCTCTGAAGGAATTGGATATTTCCTGTTGTGAAATGCTTGAAATGTTCTGTGACCAGGGTTTGCCATGCCGAATCGTGGAGCTCCATCTGAAAGGTCTCAAGTCCCTTAAATCACTTCCATATGGATTGAATCTGTTGTGTCATCTTCATACATTGGAAATCCAAGATGTACCTATGCTTTCATCTGTACCGATGATGCCTTTGTCTCTTCGTTTTCTATCCATAAGCGAATGCCAGGACCTGGAGAGAAGGTGTGTAATTGGTGGGCCAGATCGGCTGAATGTGGAGAACATTAATTGCTTGCACATTGGGGTTTTGGCGCGACAGAAGCGAAAGCGAAAAAGAAAAGAAAGCTAGAGTTAGGGTTTCTGCCGTTTTGAGAGTCGGAGGCACCACCCTCCGCCCCCGCCTCGCCATCCCTTGCCCCGCCTCTGTCCCGCTGCCCCTCACCCCGTTCACTTAGTGAGCAGAGGAGGTTCTCTTTTCAAGCCGAGCCAACGAGGTCCTTTCGAGCAGAGCCGACAAGCTGACAAGGTTCTCATTTCGAGACGACTCTTCATCAACTACTACCACCTCATTTCCATTGTGCCATTTTTGAGAGCCTGTGCCATGTACTTATCTACTCTCTTTATAGTGTGAACACTTGAGGTGCCACTTTCTTCTTGTTCCTGTTATTAAACAATTTTGGACATGAACAGTCCACCCCACTCTCTCTCATGCGCCGCCGCCCCCTCTCCTCTGTCTCACTGCCTCACCTCCATCCAGTTTTGCTTCCGCATCTCCGTCCCACCTCTCCTTTGTGTTTCTTGCCTCTATGCTGCCTCTACGCCTCAAGGTACAAAGTTTTGGTTGGCCGATAAAATCCTTGATGGGTATTTGAATTTCTAGTTTTTAGTGCATTGGTGTATTGCTGCCTTAGTTTTTAGTGCATCAGAGATTTATCACCTTGATAGATTTTTGTGACTTTTTTCTCAAGTTCTGGGTCCTGCATTTGGTTCTGCACTTGTACAATTTAGGAGTCCTCTAACCGTGCACATAAGTTGCTTGATTAAATGTTCCAAAGAAACAATACAATATGGGTTCAATTATTTGAGCCTTTTCAATGGGAAGTATCGTTTAGCTTTCATTTTCTAATGGTGAAGTAACACTTAAAACCTATCAATTAATTGCAGCTGTTAACCATATATATATATAAGCTGTCGACCTGTGTTTTTTGCTTGTTTTAGTTTTGTTTTGGTTTTGATGAATTCTATGTGGTTTTTTTTTTTTTTCAGTTTGTATAATTTAATGGCATAAATCTGATATTTAAAGGTCACAATTAAGAACACTGAAAGTCCCACTTATCTAGTTCAGGCCCACCTGTATTATTTGCACTTTGTTCTCATGTTCTTTTGCATTGAAAACTTAGAAAGATGTGAAATTAATTAGGGGTGAAGAACATCTTTTCCTGGAATTCTTGACACCAAGAACATCAAATTTGGATCAGTGAGCTGGTCTGGGTAAAAATAACAAAATAGGATGTCAGGATGGTCAAAACTACCCCTCAAATCTGTATATTAGTTAGAAGTATCCACTCAAATATGTATAGGAACTCGGGATTGCATTTGGTGAACCTGTTTATGCATATACCAGTACTGATGTAATAGTCACTGTCAAATTTCATCTCTGTAGCACCATGAGATCAAATCCAGTGCAGAGCATATGTGCATTTCAATTTGTGGGTATTTTTCAATTTAGTTGTTTTTGTCTGCTCGTGCTGTACAAAAGCTTGTTATTTCTGCACCTCTTGATTGGGCTTGTATTTGAGCTCGAATTTTTATTTTTCTTTGGTATTCAAAAATTCAGTTAAATTTGCACATTTGGAAGGACGATCAACATACTGTTGCCAGTTGAAATTAATTGGGTATGATTACTGGCATATATTGGTGGAAAATCAATGGACTCAGTAGTAACTTATTTGATTATTAGTGCTTTTATATATGGCATAAGTTTAAAATTTCTGAACTCAAAATCTGACTTTGCTGTAACTATCAATTGTTCTATCCGTTAATTATTGCATGACAACAACAACATAGGGTAATTTTGTCAATGCTTTTGCGCATAGGAAATATGGAATAACTGGTTTTAATAAATCAGTTACTAGTTTAAGTGAAATGGGTTTTCTGCCCTTGTATCTTTGAGTTAGTTAATACTTTTTTCACTTTGGCTTAATTAATTATGTATAACTGAACCGACCCTGCTTCTGATTGACTCTGGCAATGGATTTTTGTATGACTTGGCTTGCTTAATTGCAGTAGCCTTATATAAGTTTTGTATGACTTGTATAATTGCATTAAGAATCTGGACAAACTATTGTGAATCATAATATAACTATATATTTGCTTAATTATGTATAATTGAATAGCTGAATTAGCTTGCTTTTGATCCAGCAAACAATTAGATACAACCGAATGGAGCAGGCAACTCTGCTTTGCTCATTGTATATAACATTCTAAAGTCTATTTTGTTTTGGCAGGTTCAAATATTCTGATCTTTGTAATATTTTGAGCAGGAGCTGGATGAAGAATCGGAGTTGTGTTAGGTTTTTAATTAGAGTGGCAGTAAATTTTTAACAAGCTTTGAATTTTAGTTTTTTAACTGGTCATCAAGTTTCTGTTGTGATATTTGAATGCATTGGTTCGGTTGTTTTTTTAACTGGTCGCTTTCTTTTGTGATATTAGTTCATCATATTTTATTCTTTGTGAGATTAAGTTTCTGTTATAATATGAATAGCCCGTTGGTTGTCCAATGGACAGTCCGTTGGTTGTCTAAACATTTCGTCTTGAACAAGGCCAATTTGAACTGGACTTTGTAATGATCGGAGTTGGACGGACTGCACATGGACAACAAAACTCCTCACATTCGAACTGGTTATGGATTAGACATTTATCATTTTAATTTTGATACGAACAAGTTATGGACTGAAATCCGTCCATTAGCAGGCCTATATGAAAGTGGAAAAGGAGCATTCTTTATATTCACTGCTCCTAATACAAAGTGCACAATGCCTAAACAATTCTTATCCTGGAGATCAGAAAAATACGAAGTTCTGCTAACTGAAAGGTAGCATAAAATTATACATAATTCATTTTGATCCTGGACTAGGCCATTATGAAGATACAGATGATACGTTTAGGCATTGAATAAAATTATGCAGAATCAATTTTTAGAAGTAGATACAAAATTCAATTCTTACCAAAGGTCACTTCACTTGTCAGCCCATTACTGCCCATATATAGGAGAGAACCGAAATTTTTATTAATAAGAAATATAATAAAAAATATCAAGATCAGATAATGCTTTTAGATTATTTCGGGATATAGGAAAAATGTTTTTATCTATCACGGCATGTGGCCATTATGGTTTATCACAGCCAGAATTAGCGCTTAATCAACCATTCTGAGCTTCTAACTGAACCAAAAAAAAAAAAAAGGAGAAAAAAATAGGAGAAAACCCTGTCCGTTATTGAGTGCAACGACTTGACCTGTCCGTGATTGATAGAAATGGCCAGGAGCGAAAAAGAGAAAAAAAAAGGCTATCTGCGATAGACAGCAACGGCCAAAGGCAAGGAAAAAAAAGTCTGGCCATTGGTGTTGAACATCCAACTCGTGATAAGTCTGTCATTGTTATACAATTTGACTAAAAACAATATCGTAATTCAAACATTTATATCTCATAGCAAAAATTATGTGAAATTTGGATTTTACATGATTCATTGAGTAACTTACTGGATCAGATAATAACGATATTTTATGCTGTGCATGCGGCATCCATAACATACTGCTAAAATTTTCTGCCATCCTGCATGAATAACATTTTAAATAATTTAGATTCAACTGTAAATTTTTGAGGTACATAATATTTGTTAAATTTTAATCAAACCTAAAATATAAACCAACTAATTGAATAAAATTAAAACATAAAGTTAATGCAGATTTGGTACAATTTGACAAAATCAAAACTAATTTGTAAAATTAAACTTAATTGGATACTAATTAAAAAATTAAACCTAAATAGTGTGTGCTAATTTATGAAATTAAACTTAAATACAAAATTGATGCTTAATTACAAAATTAAATCTATTTGAGAAATTACTAATTTCTACAATCAAATTAATAAATTATTAAACCTAATTAAATTTAACAATACTTTTCAAAAATTACTAATTGGTTGCAATTTCACCTAATTAAACTTAATAATGATCTTCACAATAAATCAAATTAATAAATTATTGAGAAATTACTAATTTTAGTAGAAGAAAAAAAAACTCACTTAAGAAAGGGAGAGGGTGAAATGGAGGCAGAGGAGACCTAGCTGTTGCTTTCTATGACGTCCTGTGCACGTGGTTGAGTTCTCTTCTCGGCTAGGATCACAGATTTTTTTTTCTTTTTTGGTGCTGTTGGCGAAGACAGAGACAGAGAGCGAAAATGAAAGGGAGATAGCGAGAGAGCGAGAGAGCGAGAGAAGGGAAGGGGACCGTGTAAGGGTCTGATAAGCCAAAATGATATATGTTGAAACCTAGGGTTTGTTGTGTAAATTAAGCCGAGTTTTGTTGAAATTAGAATTTAATTAGGTTAGAAATGTTTAAAAGTTCAAGTTACTGCCCTAGCTGTGTTTATTTTGTAGGCAATCAAGTGCTTGGAGCTTAACGGAGGAAGACGAGCTATCTGGAGCAAGAAAGCACGAAGTCTGGTGAATTTTCACTTTTATTGCGGGCCGCAACCAACTAGTCAGAACAGATTTGCAGAACAGAAAAATTTGTATTATTATTGCGGCCCGCAATAAATAGTTCCAGAGCGAGATTTTCGCTATTATTAGTTGTTTTTATTTCTGGAAAGAAAATAACTGTTTTAGGGACGAATTTTAGACATTAGAAAGAGAGAAAAGCACAGGAGAAAAAGGAGAGACAAAAGGAGGGAGAAGAAGATAGCGAATTCTTCGAGCGGTTACATTGATTTCTTTCTTTTAGAACTCTTTTACTTGTTATTTCTCTTGTGTGCTTCAGCCATGATTGGCTAAGGTTATTTCTAGGGTTGATTAGGGTTAGAACTTGAAACTTATGTCATGGATTAGTTGATTTTATATTATATTTACTTGTTCCTTAGTATGATCTTTTCTTTATATTATTTGGTTGTGATGACTTAATCGAAATTGCATGAAACCCTAGGATTCGGTATTTACAATTGAGAAATTGAATATTTAGTCCTGACCATAAAGAAGAGGGTATTTGATAGGCTAAGTACCGAGAGGCGACGCTTGTCTTATACGGGCTTAACCTGATAGGTTATAAAATTGTACCAAGTACCGAGAGGTGACGAATAGCTTTCTATACCAATTGGGACAGTTAAAAGACTTAATAATTTTGGATTAGTGTAACCAAGTACCGAGATGTGACATTTATACTAATTTAAAGACGGTATTAACATAGAAATATCACTTTATACCGATAACATTAGACTGTGCCTTCATAATTATAAGAACAACCTTAATAAATCAATTAATCGTAACATTAGTGGATAGGAACCCTAAGAGACCCTAATTTCTCATTCTTGCTTTAAAACCACATTTAGACCTAGAATTTAGTTAATTAAATTTGATCACCGACAAACCAAACCATCATAAAAACAAACAAATTTCTTTTATTTCCTTTTACTTAATTAAATTAGTTAGGTTAGGTTTAATATTCCGAATTGTCCCTGTGGAGACGATCCCTAAGTACTACTTGACAAGGTTGTACACTTGCAATCGAATTGAGGGTAAATTAGGATTTATTACTTGTGTAGTAATAATTCACATCAGGGTTTGGCCATGATGGACTATCACGGCCCGATATTTATATATATATATATATATATATATATATATATATATATAGAGAGAGAGAGAGAGAGAGAGAGAGAGAGAGAGAGATGGACTTGGGTGAGACACGATGTATACACGTTTGTACTTCACGCCGTATTTTCATTTTGAAAGTCCAAACGACCGATCTGAACCGTTAGATGTTTAATCCATATTGAAATGTGCTTGGAGACTAAATTTTACATTTTTTGGAAATTTTGTACTATTTATTAAGCATGTTTGAAAATCTGAAAATCCGGATGAACAGTAAAAACAGTAAAAAATTCTGAACCACTGGATCAGCGATTTTCAAAGTGGCTTAATAAATAGTAAAAAAATTTCAAAAAATGTAAAATTTGGTCTCCAAGCACATTTCAATATGGAGATCGTATTGAGTGGTTCAGATCGGTTGTTTGAATTTTTAAAATGGCTAAACTGTACCATGGAGCACTAAACGCGTATACTCCGCGTCTCACCCAAGTTCATCTCTCTCTCTCTCTCTCTCTCTATATATATATATATATACATATATATATTTTTTTTTATTTTTTTTGTTGGCCGTTATAAGCTATCACGGACAGCATTTTGGCCATTTTTTTTTCAGCGCTGGCCATTTCTATCCATCACAAAAAGTTTTTTTTTTTTGTCTAGTTCAGTTAGAATGATTAATGTAGTTAGGATAGTTAATTAGACATTAACTCTAGCCGTGATAAGCCATAACAGACAGAGACCGTAATAGATAAAAACATTTTTCCTATATCTGAAAAAAAACTAAAAACGTTCTCTAATCTCGATATTTTTTTTATTATATTTTCTATTAATAAAAATTTCGGTAAGAGAGAACTCACAAGTTACAGTCTTTTAATTAATTTATATTTTTTCAATAGAGCCCGTGAGGAGAGTGGTAGTAGACACCTCTCTACGGTCACTCGCATTGGAAATCACATCCTCTCCAATACGAATCCGTATCTGGAAATGACATCCTTTCCAATACGAATCCGTATCCTCTCAGGTATTGCAGAGGATTTTTGTAAAGTATTTGGGATTAAATCTCAACCGGTTTGATTTGTAATTTAGATTAAATTTAGTGTTAAAATCAAAATAAATTTTTTGAATTATGATTGGTAATTATAATTATAATTTAAAACATCAGAAATTATAAGTCAAAGCATTCAAAAATATAATTCAAAATAATTTTTTTATCGAATATCCAATTAATTAATTGATTTAAATCCGATTTGATACCCCCCTAACCCTCCTGACAAAAATCCTGAATCTGTCCATGCTCGAGAACACCCCTTAGAATCCAACATAAGATTTTCAGGCTATAGAATTAAAAAAAAAACACACACACACACAAGGAATCCACCTCAATACTAAAACAAAAGAAGGAAATCATAGTGCTCATATTCATAAGAACTAAGGCTCTGATCGGAAACCTCTATTCTTTCACGAAACGCGATTCGGAATCGGATTTGAAAGAAATTCGCTGATCGGAAGAGAGCGATGAATGAGAGTTGAGTTCATTCTACACGATTTGAGAGGGTCGAAATCGCGCACTGAAATCCAACCCCAAAGCAAGAGATTTGGCAAGAAATGGATTGTCGCTAGTGAAAGCTCCTCTCTGCCCCTTTCTTCCCTTTGTGCTGCCGTCAGATGTCGAGACACTGATCCAACAAATTCAACGATCAATCAATGTGCCGATCAAGTTATCTTCTTCTTCGTTTCCTTAGCGAGAGTTGAGTTTATTCAATAAAAATGTTGATTTCTTCTTTCTCCGTTGTTTTTTTTCCAGCCCTAATTTTTACTGTATAATGGCATAATCAGTAAATTAGATGAATTTGAAGGATGGTTTTAAGAAGATCAACACTGAATTCTCTTCTTCACTTCAAAGTTTTCGATCACGAAACTTCAATTCATAATCTTCTCTTTTCATCTCATTTCTTTTGAATTGAACTCAATTTTTATTCATTATTGTTCCGATCAGAGCCTAAGTATTTGATTTACTTGGATCATTCATCTCTATGATAAATGCCTCTGCTATGGCAGTAATATATGAGTGCATATCCTCTGAGATATCTCAACTTTTGCGTGATCGACATGTCCGGTGTCTATTCGGGAGTGATGCAGGGTTCAGTATTATGTGTACTTTGAGATTCGTACAGAACGTATTTAAACAGTTGGGATTTTTCATAAAGTCACGCAAAGCTTGAGATATCTCAGAGGATACGAATTCGTAATATATCCACAACATTTATCAGCTACTGGAAGTACTTGCTGACCTCATCCTCCGTCAACTTCCCTTTGGAAGCCTAAATCATGAAATAGAGTAAAAATTAGAAACAATGGCTATTAAAATATGATTATATAAGCTGTAATATATTACCAAAAAAAAAAAGCCTTAGTCCCTTTTATTAAATTAATCCAAGCGACAAGCTGCTTTACATGGAGTAAGTATGTTTCTTTTTCTTAGTCCCTTTTATTAAATTAATCCAAGTGACAAGCTCCTTTATATGGAGTAGGTATGTTTCTTTTTCTACCAATTAATAAGCGTGACCGTGAGTCCGTGACTCACTCAATGACTTGTAGATTCCATTTGTTTGACCTGATGATTTTTTGACGAAAGTGTAACGGGTCACTGACGCTGTACTTTTTTCCGAATTATGATGCACACGCTTATTAATTGTTAGCTACCTATGATGTTTGGTTTGTGCATGCCACAGAGGTTCTGATCTTTGCTTGAACTGTAACCATTGCTTAGTCATCTCTTTCGATACCTTTACTCGTTCACTCTGTTTCTCACATCTCAATCTCTCTCTCTCTCTCATACGATCCGTAATTTGGTGATTTACTTCCTTTGTTACCCGATCTTTGTTCTCTTCGAATCTAAATTTCTCAATTCATCTTTCATTCAACAATCTTACTACAAATTGTTAGTGTTTTCTCTTATTCTATACGCAACATCGGTTGCTAGTTTTAAGAAACAAAAAAAAAAACCCAGAAACTTCATCTCTTTTGTTATCTTTACTGTCTTCGCTCTGTTTGTCGACCTTTAGTTTGGTAATTATTTGAGTTCCTTTGTTAAATAGTAGATCTTTTTCCTCTTAAAATCTCAATCTCTCAATTCATCTTTCATCCAAAAACCTACTACAAATTGCTGGTGTATTTTTTTTCCTGGTTCTGTACACAACGACCCTTCTACCTAGAAAAAACAAAGAAAACAAAAAAAACAGTGAGATAGTAAGTTAGAAGAAGAAAATCTCCATGGAGTTAGCTCTTTCGACCGTTGCTCAATGGGCTAGATCTGTTATTATTAAAAAACTCGTCGAGACGGCTTACACTTGGGCAAGCATATGCTGCCAGCTGATACTGAATTCAAGGCCCAGCTACGTAGACTGGAAATAGCTCTTCCCCAGATGGCAGCTGTCATGGGTGTTGCCGAGGTGCTAAAATTCAAATACCCGAATTCTGGGGTGGATAAATGGTTGGTGCAATTTAGAGAAGCATTCTTTGCAGCCGAAGATGTGCTTGACGATATCAAGTACCGGGAGCTGGAGAACAAGGTGAACAATCGAGATCAGGTTTGTGGATCTTCCTCTTCAACAGTTCTACCATTAGTGAAGAAAAAAATTTCCTCGCTCAAGAAAAAAATTAGTGGTTCTTCCAATAGTAAAGATATACTGAAGAGGTTGAGAGGGGTTGTGGAAAATTTAGATCAGGTTGCCGCAGGTGTTGGCAATTTCTTCCAATTTACTAATGCATTAGATTTTCATGGTCATGCAAATCCAAATAATCAGCCTGTTAACACTTCTAGTCGAGAAACTACTTCCTTTTTAACCGAAAGCGAAGTATTTGGCCGTGAAAATGAGAAGGCCATGATAATTGAATGGTTAAAGAAACCAGCATCTCATGGGAATATCTCAGCCTTTTGTATTGTGGGGCTGGGTGGATTAGGGAAAACCACTCTTGCACAGTTAATCTCGGAGGAGATTAAAAAAGAGAACCATTTTGACCAAACAATTTGGGTTTGTGTTTCAACAATCTTCAATGCTGAAGATATAATAAGAAAAATTCTCCAAGGACTGGGTGAAGAATGCCATCATAATGAATCATTAGATTTGCTTCAGATTAAGTTGAAGGAAAAGATATTTTCAAAGAAAATTCTTTTTATTCTAGATGATGTGTGGAATGACGACAAGATCTCTGATTGGGAGAAATTGATTCCCTTGAAATTTGGTCAACAAGGAAGCAAAATTTTACTCACCACTAGAATGAAATCAGTGGCAGAGATGCTTGCTCGTGTGCTAAACGTGGATCAAGAATGTAAAGTGTTAGAGGGCTTGGAAGAACAGCAGTTGCTACTGCTGTTGAATAAGTATGCATTTCATGGTTATAACCCTAACAAATATAAATATTTGCAAAATATTGGAAAAGATATTGTAAAGAAGCTCTGGGGTAGCCCGCTAGCTGCCAAGGTGATTGGATGCTTGTTGAATTCAGATATGAATTTTCATTATTGGAATAAAATTTTGAACCATGATTCGCTGATCAACTTAGAGCAAGCTAAGGATGTTTTAGATGTGCTGAAATTGAGCTATTACCATCTACCGGCACATTTGCAAGAATGCTTTAGATTTTGCTGCATATTTCCTCAAGATTATCCATTCGACAAAAATGAGTTGATCAAGATGTGGATGACCTCTGGATTCATACACAAAGAGTTGCATGCAGGAGAAAGTTCAGAAGATATTGGAGAAGAGTACTTTAATCACCTCTTAAGAAACTTTTTTTTTGAGCAACATGCTTATCTAAACGATATATATGTTATGCATGATTTGATACATGATTTGGCCCAAAATGTTTCCAAAGGGGAATGTTGCAGAATAGAAATTAATGGAAAATATGATATTATACCTAGCACTCTACATGTCTCTATTCATGAAAGTGAACTTGAAAGGGTATGCAATCTTAAGAATTTACGCACCTTGATAATAAACTGGTCTGAAGATCACATCAATCGAGGTCGATTTGTTCCTCCAAAGGGTTCACTTAAGGAAACTCTGCGTTTATTGGTCATACAAGGAAAAGGTAGATGTGAACTACTGGAGGAGATTGGTAGCTTGTTGCATCTTCGCTTTTTAAAGGTCAACCTATGGATAGATCAATCATATAAATGTTTGCTTCCTAATTCAATTTATAAGCTTTACCATCTACAAGTGCTAGAAATGCCGATTTGGCCTGAAAATATAATTTATGAGGGTGGTGTTGAAACAACTGGATTGACCAACCTTGTTAGCTTACGCTATATGAAGATTCCCAACAAGGTGATGCGAACATTTAACGGACTACACAAGTTGACCTCCCTACAAGAGTTATATTTTTTGGTTGGACGAGATAGTGGTCCCCAAATAGATGAACTACAGATGCTAAACAATCTTCGAAGCCTTTTTATTTGGAATCTTGAGGATGTAGGGAATCCAGTTGAAGCTATGAATGCCAAGCTATCCAAAAAGGAAAGTCTCATTTCACTATCCCTGAGTTGGACTAAAGGGATCAATTCTGAAAATAACCATGAGCAAGTCATTGATAACCTCCGACCCCATCCAAGTCTCAAGAAATTATACATTAGGTATTATTCAGGCCACAGATCTCCAATTTAGATGAGGAATTCATCTCATCTATACCTATTATCCCTCACACTTGAAAGGTGTCCTCTTTGGGAAGCACTACCATCTCTTGGGCAAATGCCATATTTGAAAGAACTTTCTCTTTACAGTTTGGATGATGTGAAAGAAATGGACTATTCATGCGATAGCGCAAGTGATTGTGCTTTTCCATCTTTGGAACGACTAGTTTGCAACAACATGCCAAAATGGAAATCCTGGACAGGAGCACACAATTCTTATGGGTTTCCAAATCTAATTGCACTTGAAATCAGAGATTGTCCAAACCTGACCAAACTACCAGACATTCCTTTTTCTCTTTCCAAATTTGTAGTGCATGACGTGGGACTTAATTCCCTTCCAGATATGCACCATGGTTCAAGCATTACATCTCTATCACCATCACGTATGAAATCATCAGTTAGAGTAGTAAATATTTCCAAATGTCCCAAATTGACAGCATTGAATGGGTTTATGCAGCAACAAAACCTAGATTTACAAGCCATTGAGGAACTAACCATTGGAGACTGTGAGAATTTGGTTCAACTACCAACTGGTGCATTTGGGAACTTTGTGTCATTAAAACACTTAGGTATATGGGGAATCCAAAATATGGTAACAGTTGATAACCAGAGCATCCTCCTACCTGTCAAACTAGAAACTCTTAAAATGGGAAACTGTGGTGAACTTGATGTGTCATTGCTAGAGTCAGCATCACAGGTCTCTACACTTATCTATCTTGGTATTAGAAACAGTGCAAATATTACTTATATCCCGTTCTCCGAAAATGCATTTACAATGCTCAGAAAGCTGAACATCTCTGGATGCGACAAGCTCATTGAACTTTCATCTATGCAACAAGCACATACTGTCAACCCGGGAAACAACTTGTTCTCTTTAAAGATCACTTATCTGGACATTGATGACCTCCGTCTCCTTCTTATTGAACCATATAGAAGCCTAAGATTTGTTCGTGCTCTGGAAGTTATGAAGTGTTCAGGGATGGAGGCCCTGCCCGAGCAATGGCTGTTACAAAACAGTAGTACCCTCAAGCATTTGTTCATCAAGGATGCAAGCTCTCTGCGGTCATTACCTAGTACAATGGTGATGCTCACTGCCCTTGAATCCCTTTACATTTACAAAGCTACTTTGCTGGAAGAAATCCCAGAGTTGCCTATTTCACTGATTAGAAAGTACATTCAACTGGGACAGACTCCCTGATAATTCTTGAGAAGGTAAGCATCATTATGATTTTTTTCCTGATTTAATTTTGCTTGCTTTGTGCTCTATGATTTTCCAATTTCTGAATTCTCTCAATGGCTTTCACAATTGATTAGGTTCATTTGCAACCATCAGTATTGCATACACAAACATCGTCCCACTGACAAGTGTCATGTTGTTGTAGCTAGGTACTGTGAAAGTCCAGAGGAGTAGAGGATGAAATTATGCATGATCCACTGCTTAAACACAAGGGGAAAATGTAATTATCTAAATACCATGGACGAGATACAAATAAGGGCCACTGTGGTTTATTCATGAAGGTATATATCTCTCCTTGTTCCCAATTTAATAATTTCTGTCACCTTTCTTTTAAAATTAAATTTCAGAGATAATAGCATTTCAAACTTTTTAACTCCGCCTATATCTAAATGATGTAGCCAGTCCCAAGCTCAGATAAGACGAATGTTATTGAAACTTTCGTAGAATTTAAGTTGAGTGTCTTGCAAAAAGAAAATTTAGTTGCAATTTCAAAGGACCAATGAGAAAATTTTCTGGAGTGGGGAGGGCCTCAGGTTTAATTCAAGTTTGAGGACCAGTACTGCAACTGACATAAATTTTTGGTAGCTCCTACCAAGTTTTAAAAAAAAAGAATGACATTAGTTTGTACAATGGGTTTGTTCAATAGCCGGTTTTCATTAGATTAAGTGCTTTTGATCCAGTCTTTTTTTTTTCGGTAACCAGTAATTTTGAGTTATCTGGTACATGTGGGTGTACAAGCATTTTAAAGCATTTTGTTCCGGTTACCATACCATGGTATAAGAACTATGGACATCTTGGTATTTTTTTTTTTTTTTGGTGAATAGAACAACAATAAATCCTAAAGCATTTTGCATACCCTAGTTTTGCTCACATGTACCAGATTTTACCATACCCCAGTTTTGCTCATTTCTTTTAATACTCTTATGTTCTCACAGTTATTTATTTTTTTCAATTTGACAGATTGCACTGGAAGAATCCTCATTATTTCGATCAACTTATTTGAACCTGTACATCTCAGCAAAACTTGTGACAAGTGATGTTTATGTTAAAAAACTGTAGTGTGAATTCAAATTCAATTAATCAAGAGTCAAGTCATGGCATGTGGAAATTAAATTTGCCTTGAGCAAACTCTTGAAATAACACTCTTATTTGAAGGGTTTTTGAAAGAATCCTCCAAGCTTTTTGAAGGGTTTGCTCTCTTATTTAAAATTAGTGTATGATATTATAAGAGTGTGTGAGAGTGTTATTGGTTTCATTATCTCCTTGTATTGTAAAGACTCATTGATATAGTGATTTTATATCGTGCTCCCGTGGTTTTCTTCCGTAAGGGTTTTCATGTAAAATTTTGCGTCTCTCTTTTATTTATTTTTTCATTTCATTTTTCTCAATTTGATTGGGAATTAGTATATACCCGCAAGGTGTTTGAGGAAATTACTCCAATGCTCCCGTGACTGTTCCCAACATTCAGGCCTATCGATCTTTAGTCATTTTGACGTTGTACCAGTCATTGCATTTTGAAGTTTGAGTCATTTCTAAGGACATCTTCAGTGATTCTTAATAAAAATTTCTTCTGACAATACCCCAGATTTAAACATAACAGTGCATACCAACTTTTTCTTTAAATTTACTGGGTACCAATCTGTAATTCAACTGTACCTATATCTTCTTCATTAATAAATATATTATGATATGATCAAAGTAAAAGGATAAAAAGTTTAAGTGAGATGCCTTTACCGAGTTCAAAGAATACAAGTGCAAAATTGTCAAAGTGGGGATGCACTAGAAATTCTGATAAGCTTCTTGATGAATATTATTATTTATTAGCTCAAGGTGTTGTATTCTCATGCTGATTGCTTCTCATGATCTGTCATGTGGTTTTCGACTGCTATTATTCAGGTGCCAGTGGATCTCAAGTCAATTCAAACAAATTACAACAAAATCATGTTTCCAGGCCTAATTATGACCTTACACTGTTACACAATGAACCTCTCTAGAAGTGATAATCCACCAAATGTACTGTGTTTAATTTGTTATGTACTCAATTCCAAATTTTGTGCCAATTTAAGATTTTTTTTGGAACTTCTGATGCATTTGAGAACATTTTCGAATTGGGCTGGTAAAAGAAAACATAAATGAATTAAAACAAGAAAATTTGAAAAATAAAATAAATAAAACACAATACTTGTACTTTTTTTTGAAAAACTATTGCTATAAAATTTTATTAATACATTAGCATATTTATTATTTATGGTTGATAAATTTTTATCACTTATGATAATAGAATTAGCATTTGCATTTAAGATATAATAGTAATTTTTTAATGAGCCGAGCCTAGCCAAGCGAGAAACACGGTTTTGATTCCGAGCTATAACATTTGTACATATCTTTCTTCGTGTAGTAAATTTTCCACATATTCAAAATGAAATTTACATACCTTATCAATTATACCTAAATAAAATGTTGTATAACTATAACCAAATCACATTCAAGACTAATTATTAAGGGTGCGTTTGGATGCACTAGAGAATAGCGAGAATAACTACTGTTGAGAATAGTAGATTAAGAATAGCGAGAACAGCTACTATTTAAGAATAGCGCTAACTCAGAGCTATTCGGAAGTTGTTTGGATTGAACACTTAGAATAGCTACTATAGGGATTGAGAGTTCATTTGCTATTCCATGTTTTTGTAGGAATAACGAGAACAACACTATTCTCGCTATTCCTGAGTATGTTTGGATGGATCAGAACAGCGCTATTCTTGCTGTTCTCACTATTCTCGCTATTTCCGCTGCATCCAAACATACCCTAAGCAATCAGCACTTCATCCAAGTGCATTTACAAATTAAAAAATAATAATAAAGTTTACAGCTAAATTCAAGCATTCCAAATCCCACCAAATTCATAGAAATTAAGTTCCCAACCTAAATTTACGCTCTCCAAATCCAACCAAATTCTTACAAATTAAATTAATACACACCAAGTCCATACAAATTAACTTAAGCATTGTCTAACTCTAAAGTGCAATTAATTATAAATTTACTAAAAACTCTCCCCTTAATTTGAAGCTGAATTTCCAAACTCTCTACCTTTGAAGCTTGCTAAAAAAAAAAAATACAGTTAACATACGTATCAATTAAAAAATATTATAGTCGATGTTCAGCTGCAAATCAATATAGATGGTAAAAAAAATGATAGAGATGGTAAATTGCTGCAGTAAGTACAAACAATATTATCGAGTGCGTATCCTCTGAGATATCTCATATTTTGCGTGACCGACGTGTCCGGTGCCTATTTGAGGATAACGCAGGATCCAGTATTATTTGAGCTTTGAGATTCGTGCAGAACGTATATGAACGGTTGAGGTTTTCCATAATGTCACGCAAAATATGAGATATCTCAGAGGATACGAATTCCCTTCGATCTATGTTTCCAATGTTCTAATCCAAGCATCATATATATATGAGTGGGGTTAAAATGCACCCTCATTTTTGTGCTCCAAACGTGCACCCTCTCCTCGTTTCTTCATTTTTAAAGTTCAAATAGTTGATTTGAATCTACCAACGTGTTCTACATATTAAAATGTACTTGGAGACCAAATTTTACATTTTTTGGAAATTTTTTACTATTTTTTCAGAATTTTTTATTAAACTTAACAATAATAAAAAATTCAGCACAGTGATGATTTTCAAAAATTCTGAAAAAATAGTAAAAAATTTCCAAAAAATGTAAAATTTGGTCTCCAAGCACATTTTAATATGTAGAACACGTTGGTAGATTCAAATCAACTATTTGAATTTTAAAAATGAAGAAACGAGGGGAGGGTGCACGTTTGGAGCACAAAAAGGAGGGTGCATTTTAACCCCACTCTATATATATATATATATATATATATGAGATTGACTAATATGCTTTCGGCAGCACTTCGGCCGAAGTACTGCTACCTCATTTTTAATTTTTAAAAATCCAAACAGTCGATCCGAACCGTTCATCTTGTTCTCCATATTAATATCTGCTTGGAGACCAAATTTTACATTTTTTGGAATTTTTTTGCTATTTATTAAGCCACTTTGAAAATCGCTGATCCAACGGTGAACCCCTGATTTTACTGTTTGGCAAGCCACCGTTGGATCAGCGATTTTCAAAGTGGCTTAATAAATAGCAAAAAAAATTCCAAAAAATGTAAAATTTGGTCTCCAAGCAGATATTAATATGGAGAACAAGATGAACGGTTCAGATCGACTGTTTGGATTTTGAAAAATCGAAAATGGGGTGGCAGCACTTCGGCCGAAGTGCTGCCGAAAGCATATTAGTCAATCTCTCTCTCTCTCTCTCTATATATATAGGGCCTGGCTAAATTGCTGCCGGCAGCATTTCTGCCGGCAGTGCTGCCGGCCCTTTTTCGTGTTTCTGATGTCCAAACAATAAATCTAAACCGTTAGATGTTTAATCCATATTATAATCTACTTGGAGACCAAATTTTACATTTTTTGGAATTTTTTTACTATATATTAAGCTGGTTTGAAAACCACTGATTTCAATGCTGCAGAAATTTACTGAAATCAGCAGTTTTCAAACCAGCTTAATATATAGTAAAAAAATTCCAAAAAATGTAAAATTTGGTCTCCAAGTAGATTATAATATGGATTAAACATCTAACGGTTTAGATTTGTTGTTTGGATATCAGAAACACGAAAAAGGGCCGGCAACAATTTAGCCGGACCCTATATATATAACAATAACATCTTTTAAGTTTAGACCAGTTAGTAGCAACTTCTCATATAACTAAAGTAATTAATCTTGTAAATTTATTTTTGAGATAAATTAATTAAACTTGTAAATTCATTATTGTCCATATCGTCCTCAAATGAGTACAGCTGTAGGGTATTTGGTCTAGATTATCATTATTTTTTATTTTAAAAAAATATATATATTGTAAAACGAGAACTTGGATTTGAAACTTTAAACCGTTGAAATTTTCATGAATTTAGATTTTTCATCCTGCTTGAATTCGATGCTAGTCCAATACCGAATTGCAATAACAATTGACGACCAGAAAAGTTAGTGTTATGTGACACCGATGTCATAGTAGTCAGACTCTTTTATTAATAAATTGATACATATGTTATTTAAATAGAAGAATTGTCATATTTGCATTGTGTTAATTACAATTTGTATCGTAAAATTTGTATGACTCAATTAACCGATAATTTTTTATTTCGTATTAGTATTTGAATCCATAGATTATCCTCTCCCTATATTAAAATAGTTTGAAAATTTATAAATTTAACATGTAAACTCATCATCCATGAAGTAGATCGGTTTCAATAATTTAGATGCATCGCTTCAAACCAATTCGATAGATTTTTTTGAATTAAGTTTACAAAGATTTGGTGAGCTTAAGAATATCTTAGTTGTACTCGTATAAATGAAGAGACACTAACATAACATGTATTAATTAAAAAAAATTAAAAAAATCGATTAAATCAAACACATATATATTAATAACATTATTCTTTAAGTAAATTCAAATTCTGAAAATTGGATTTGCTATGTCAGCTCTTGACCTGAGTGTTTGCCAACTTCAAACTAGAGAACAAAAGTACAAAAGTGTCAATTTAACGATCTTATTTTCATTTTATTGTAAATACATATTTATCTGAGCATATTGAACAACACAAACTAAACTGAACACTTACTACTAAATTTTATAACTCATGAGACAAAATAAATTATTTTTCATATACAATCCGCATGAAATTACTAAATACTGTGTATCGTCAATTTCAGTCTCAAAATTTTCTCTTTTATATTTAAATGGCATATATTACACCGAATTAGCTGTCAAAAATATAAAATATTATATATCATCCAATAAATCATACATGTTTTTATTGAAAGTGTTTTACATGACAATTTGTATAGATTGAATTTAATAGTTTAGGCGTTAATTATGGACTTAAATTTATCAGGCCGCATAATTTATGGGTTTTATTTTTTGCTCCATCTCTGAAACGTTTATCTGAATATATGCATTTGAAATGGTGCAATTGAAGTGTTGCAATCCGATCTGGTGCATATGCTTTAACAACAGCAGCAAAGTCGACTAACCAGCAGCACCATCCCGCCACCTCAAATCGGAAGAGAAACCCTAGATTCGAACAAGAAGTCAACGAGACTTTTTTTTCGGTAAAATGGACTTTTCATGTACTGTAATTAATTCTTGTGGAAACAATTCATTATTGAAGCAGTATAAATCCTTCATTTGACCCAAAATAAAAATTTATATGCTATTATGTTGAATTAGTTCAAAATTTGAATGCTATTGTTGTATTTGGTAATCATTTTTTTTATTCTTATTTAAATTAATTCTAATTTTAATTTTGGAGTCATAGTTAACTGCATAAAACTTCAATTTACATTAGCAAGGTACAATTAGATGTATGACTTTATTTATTTGCTTTTTATTGCAATGTTGAATTATTGAGATCAACAAGAGCTAAAATTGATATACAACAGTGAAGGATTTCTTTTTCATCAATATTTGTACAATGATTTTGTTATCAATATTTGGATTTCTTTTTCTATTGCTTTTGAATCTGGACCAATAAAATTGCAGCAAGAACAGTGAAGTATGCTAGGTTATATGATATGAAGTTACTTGTGTTATTCCAAATGCTTTCAATATAACAGGTTTTGAAAACTTGGTCATTGGAGGGGACCCAGTTACAGTGAGCCTGAAGTATATATTTCTGTGAAATTCTTGACTTTCATGATAGAAGAATCGTAAATATAGCAGGTTTTACAAAATGTTTATTTTTTTCTCTCTTAAAGTTTGGTGCCGGCTAGTTGCAAATGTTTAAACAAAAGCCGAAATATTGAATGTATGTTTAAGCTTTAGATCCAAGCATACTATAAACTAGCAAAATGCCTATATCATGTATGTTTACGTTGCTTCAGCAATAATAATCAAGATAAGTTGCACGTATTATTGATGCAATATAAGTTATAATTGCAAAACAACATATATCATGAGACAATATATATGCAAAAGTTATACAAAAATGAAACAAAAACAATATAGATGCAAGTATCAATCAATGTACACAACAGCAAAAAAAAATATTGCACATATCATGCAAGTATTAATTTATATATGGAACAAAAACTATATATAAACAAAGTTATGATCTTCTTGAACAATCACTCCTTTACACAACCAATGAAACATGTTATTGTTTTTTATAAACAATTATTAAAAGATGCATGATAAAATCTAATATTCATAGCAAAGATCGAGCATACCACATGCAACACCGAGTGTATACCAGTATTCTTAATGTTTAATCATTACCCTGTTCTGAATGAGTGAAGACAAAAACTAATACTGGCACACACTGGTATATCGTACAATACGACAAAAGATGGTTGATACCAAACTTGTACCAGTGGTCAATAACTATTGTGATGCAATTTTATCTCAATTCCAAATCTAAACTCCTAATATTTCTAAATTCGCTTGCAATCAAGAACACAACTGAAATAAAAAAAAAATTACAAATTTTGCAGAGTTGAGGCTTAATTATCATGTAGCATAACTTTTTCAAAACTATACCACTACAATAAATTAGATTTAAGGCATGAAAATCAAGACAATTCACATTAGTACCCCATGTCATTAATGGTCTACTAAGTTCGGCCAAGATAGAAAAAGGAAAAAAGAGAGGAAGAGAAGGGATTTCACCACATAAAATAGATCAAGCAAGCCAATCTTTTTCCTCTCAAGTGCAATAGGTGTTCGAAGAGTTCTCCTGTTAATCAAGAAAATTTTTATCAAGATAGAAGACAAAAGGTACAAATAATGAATTTCCTCAATTTTTTCTTCCAAAACCCTAGAAAATTTATCCAAAACCCTAGAAAATTTTCTTGTTAATTTATTAGTTCACTTGTGTCAATTGAAACTTGAGTTTTAGTGTCAGTAAAAATGGTTTATTATTTATGTTGCTTGTTCTTGGTTAACTGTAAAACCCAAATTAAATGTGAATATCTCAGTGCCAGTAATGATTTGTTGGCTTAACAGTGCTAGGATTTATTAGATATATATGAGTTAGTTTCCTCGAATATCTCAATTTTTAATATCATAACAACATATATTTGTGTTTCTACGTGGAGATATTATTTCTAATATATAATAATAAAATGAAAAAATGTACAAAATTATATATATATATATAATTGACAAGTTGATACTGTTATATTTATATTTTTTTACATGATATTAGAAACACATATTTGATGATGAGGGTCATATAAAACTTGTGCAAGCTTCTTGCATGTTCTTCAAGATCCCTTTTAATGTTCTTTATCATTTGATTCGGCAATTTATTCATGTTTTTCAAGTTGAGATTCACACTTTTAGCTAGTATGATGTAATATATATTTTTTTAAAAGTTAGTTGATGATTGGCAACCGGCAAGTTTTTATTAAATTACATTATTATATTATTATATGAAAGTAAATTTCAGTAAAAAAAGAATGAAAAGATGAAATACTTGAAAATAGCGTTAAAATGATTTTAATTTCCATCATGCACGATGATATAAGTACGCATCAATCATTTTCTGTTAGTTCTGAAACTATTATAATTTTTATTTGGGTCTAATGCTTCATTGTCCGATTTTTTTATTTATATCCAAAAAAAATTGAATTTTAAAAACTAACTGAACCGGTTGTGAAATTTTAAATCTACCCAAACCGGTTCACGGTTAACCGGACCAAATTTCTGGTTAACGGTTAACCAGACCCTTTGAAATAGTCCGGTTAACTTTGGTTTGGGTCCGGTTAACGGTTAACCGGATTTGTGTTTTTTTTGTATTAAAATATTAGAAATGTTGAATATATTTCTTTGAAAATAGATGGAATACAATATAATTTGTTTTATTAGAAAGACTGCAACAAATAACCCGGATCAATATTTTTTAGATCGGATTTTTCGCGGCTGTAAGAAAAATTAATATATTTCTTTATGTGTTATTGCAAAAAAATAAAAATGCTTAGATTTCGAGTTATTGATCCCGGTTCAAAAGTCACTTCTAGGTAATCTAGAAAATATTATGATCTTTCTAGTACATTTAATTTATTAAAAGTTATATCTATTTTGAGAATTATTTTTGAATAACAATCATTAAATAAATTAAAGTTTTTATTTTTTTTTCAAAATAGATACAACTTTTAATAAATTAAATCTATTAGAAATATCATAATATTTTCTAGATTACTTAGAAGTGACTTTTGAACCGGGATCAATAACTCGGAATCTAAGCATTTTTATTTTTTTCCAATAATACATAAAGAAATATATTAATTTTTCTTACAGCCGCGAAAAATTCGATCTGAAAAATATTGATCCGGGTTTATTTGTTACAGTCTTTCTAATAAATCAAATTATATTGGATTCCATCTATTTTCAAAGAAATATATTCAACATTTCTAATATTTTAATACAAAACAAAAACAAAACCGGTGCACTATTAACCGGACATATACATATCAAATATTTTTTCTTTGGGCCAAATTGAGAACTCGGCACACACTTTCTTTTCCTTTTTTTTTTCTTTTTTTTTTGAAAACAAAATTTTGTTTTTGTTTTTAGTTTTTGTATTGAAATATTAGAAATGTTGAATATATTTCTTTGAAAATAAATGGAATACAATATAATTTGTTTTATTAGAAAGACTGCAACAAATAACCCGGATCAATATTTTTCAGATCGGATTTTTCGCGGCTGTAAGAAAAATTAATATATTTCTTTATGTATTATTGGAAAAAAAATAAAAATGCTTAGATTTCGAGTTATTGATCCCGGGTCAAAAGTCACTTCTAAGTAATCTAGAAAATATTATGATCTTTCTAATAAATTTAATTTATTAAAAGTTGTATCTATTTTGAAAAAAAAACTTTAATTTATTTAATGATTGTTATTTACAAAATAATTTTCAAAATAGATACAACTTTTAATAAATTAAATGTACTAGAAAGATCATAATATTTTCTAGATTACCTAGAAGTGACTTTTGAACCGGGATCAATAACTTGGAATCTAAGCGTTTTTATTTTTTTCCAATAACACAAAGAAATATATTAATTTTTCTTACAGCCGCGAAAAATCCGATCTGAAAAATATTGATCCGGGTTATTTGTTGCAGTCTTTCTAATAAAACAAATTATATTGTATTCCATCTATTTTCAAAGAAATATATTCAACATTTCTAATATTTTAATACAAAAAATAAAAACAATTTTTTTTTTGTTTTAAAAAAGAAAAAGAAAAGGAAAATGCACAAATCTGGTTAACCGTTAACCGGACCCAAACCAAATTTCCGGTTAACGGTTAACCGGACTATTTCAAAGGGTCCGGTTAACCGTGAACCGGAAATTTGGTCCGGTTAACCGTGACCCGGTTTGGGTAGATTTAAAATTTCACAACCGGCTCAGTTAGTTTTTAAAATTCAATTTTTTTTTTTAGATATAAATAAAAAAATCGGCTTCATTGTTCTAGAGGGTTCAATAAATTGTTCAAAACAATAATCCGACGACTAGGGTCTCCTGATTTTTTTTTTTTTTTTTTCTGATATTGATAAATAGTGCTAGGGTTTGTTATCTACCAGTATGCTAGAATGCTGAACCTAATTTGGCTTGTAATTGCATATTAGCATTTTAGAAGGAAAAAAAATATGATATTGAAGCACAAAACATCATTAAACTAGCGAAACAAAATCTATTTGCTTTAAATATAAAAATCAAATGAAGGAAATAGTATTTGAATTTAGATACGGATAATTTATTCAACTCCTAAACGGAGCGGATATCCGGAGTATCCGAATTATTTTTTATACTCGCATTCTCATCTCGCCAAGATTCATTCCAATTAATTAATAGCGCTCTGTATCTTATATAACTATTTCTTTTCTATATCTCTTTCTGTGGTGGGACTAAATTATTAATCATCCGGACGGTCCGGAGTCCAAACACTACCCAATCCTAGTAGAAATAGAGGTTAAGGTAATGTTACTTAAAAAATGTAATGGTTAAGGTAATGTTACTTAAAAAATGTAATGGTTAAGGTATTAATTGAATGTAATTTGATTATAGTGGTATATGTTAGCCTTGAACTTATGACAAATTGTGCAATTAAAAGATGTAGTAAGATCAACAAAATAAAAGTACATTATTAACAAATTAAATAAGACTGACTACACAGCCTCTGCAAAGGTTTTGAGACCAAAAAATAAGCCAATTAACATATATACAATGTATTACCAATTGAAAATTTCCAATTAATAATGAATTTACCCACAAATGATTGCTAAATAACTTGGAATTTTTATTGATCTTGAGTGATTAGGTTTTAAAGTTTTTGTTGATATTCTCCGGTAAACACTAGACTTCGAGAATGACAAGCAGAATAAAATTATAAACTATAAAATTAGAAAGTAGTGTGGTGTCGATTTATAATTAGAAAGAAAATATTTTATTATTGCACATTTTTTTTGAAAAAAAATTACTGTGTTTTTAGAATTTTTGAAAATCGGTATTTTTTTGAATTTTTTATTATTTTTTTATTTAATGAAAAACTGCAATTTTCAAAAATTCTATAAAAATACTAATTTTTTTTTAAATGTAAAATTTGATCTCCAAGCAAATATGAAGATCTAACTATTTTAACTTTAAAAATTAAAATATAAGTGGGAAATAAAACACCCTCTTTACTTTCCAAAACATGATACTCTCTCTGGGGGTGTTCATCGATTTGGTTCGATTGAAACCGAACTTAATTAGGCAAACTAAAGTTATAATTCGGTTTTAAAAAGAGAACCGAACTGAACCGATTTAGCATTGCAACCGAACCGAAGTTTTATTTTGGTTTGTTTGGTTCAAACCGAAATATATTAATTTTTTTGTTTAAAGAAAGTGACTTATAATAAACCGAAGTATATTAAGAAATAAACCGGGTTATTAAGAAATAAATTGGGATATTAATAAATAAATCAAAGCATTTAAAGCAATTGATTAAAAAATAAACCGGGATATTAAGAAATAAACTAGGGCGGTCGGACCAAATTCATAATATATAAAAGTTCGGTTGATTCGGTTATTTCAGTTTTAAAATTTTTCAAACCGAACCAAAGCTATAATTTGGTTCTAAGAAACAAACTGAACCGAACTATTAAACGGAAAAAACCAAACTGTTTAATCCAAACTATTCGGTTCAATTCAAAACCGATTAAACCGGACCCAATGAACATTCCTAACTCTCTCTCTCTGTGTATGTATATATATATATATATATATATATATATATAGTTTAATGAGTATAGTTAAAGTGCATTATTTGATTTTGTACTTCAATTATATCTTATATTTTTATCTTTGTTCTCAAGGGTTATTCCAGGAACCAAGAAGAATTAGAATTAGAGGCATAATCGTCCAGATTTTACAAAATGTATATATTTTTTCTCTCTGAAGGTTGGGTGCAGGCCGGTTGCAAATATCTAAACAAAAGCCAAAACATTGAATATAGGTGTAGACACAAGCATACTATAAATGTTTTCATCAAAAAAAAATATATAAAAAGTACTGTACATTTCAGAAAAGATAAAAAAAAAAAAGGAGAAATATGGGAATTTTTTTATAAACCATAATTGAAAAAAATAATTTTATGAACCAATATGATTTTTTTTTATAAAAATCATAAGAACTGAAATGTCATTTCGGTTCGTCGGTTTTATTTTTCTGGGACTGAAATTGCAATTTGGTCCGTATTGGTTTCACAATTTTTCAGAAAAACACCAATGGACCTAAATACCATTTCGGTGCAATTTTTTTTAGTCCGAACAATTATTTTTTGTGGCCACTAGTATAGAAAGATGTGAAACCAATACAGACCGAATTGCCATTTCAGTAAAAAAAAAATAGCGGACCAAACTAATATTTCAATTTTTATAGTTCTTGTAGAAAAAAAAGTAATTTTTTTAATTATAATTTATAAAAAAAATTCGAAATATGGTGTGTCATCTGCATAAACCACAAATGATATCACAAATCTGAAAAACAAAAAGTGATCCATGTACTAGTGTAGTAAGATCGGCAAAATAAAAATAGAAAATATTTTGTAAGAAATGAGGTCATTTAGTCGTTGATAAAAAAAATAATAAAAGAGTTAATTGTTTATAAAAAAATTTCAAAATCTTGATCCAGATGGCCACCTAATATTTGATCCACGCATCAGAGCTATTTTTTCTTTTTTAGGAATAAATTTATCTGATTACGTTATGGCTAAGTAATCTATAACTCTGCATTACAGCACCGTTTGTTTTACATTTTCCGCCGTGTGCAATCCAATCCATACATATAATGCCCGGAGCCTTTAATATTATTGCCGATTTAAATCTTACGGTTAAAATTTTAAGGCAAAATGTGAGGTAAGTTAGAGGAAACAAATAAATAGGACTTGTCGGAAATATCTGGAACATGAGATGCGTAGCGTATATTTTTTTTCGTATTATAAATAAAGACTTTGCAGTACATAGGTAGAACCTATTTCACTTTCTCAGTAGTAGGAGAACTGAAGAACCCATTTTGCATTTGCAGTACGAATCGAAGAACCTACGAACCCGGAGAAACGGAGATGGATCAACCTGTAATCGAGAGGTAAGTTTTTGTCAAATTTGATATTTATTTAAAACCCTAGAAAATTTTCTTGTTGATTTATTAGTTCACTTACGTCAATTGGAGCTTGAGTTTCAGTGCCAATAAAAATGGTTTACTATTTATGTTGCTTGTTCTTGGTTTGACTGTAAAACCCAAATTTAATGTATCGAATATCTCAGTGCCAATAATGATTTGTTGGCTTAACATTGCTAGAGTTTGTTATATATGTATGAGTTATTAGTTTCATCGAATATCTCAATTTTTAATATCATAACAACATATATTTGTGTTTCTACATGGAGATATTATTTGTAATATATAATAATAAAATGAAAAATATACAAAATTATATATATATATATAATTGACAAATTGATACTGTTATATTTATATTTTTACATGATATTAGGAACACATATTTGACGATGAGAGTCATATAAAACTTGTGCAAGCTTCTTGCATGTTCTTCAAGATTTTTTTTGTATGTTCTTTATCATTTGATTCGGCAATCTATTCATATTTTTCAAGTTGAGATTCACACTTTTAGCAAGTATGGTGTAATATATATTTTTTTAAAAGTTAGTTGATGATTCGCAACCAGCAAGTTTTTATTAAATTACATTATTAAATTATTATATGAAAGTAAATTTCAGTGAAAAAGGAATGAAAAGTGTTCACACAAAAGTGTATGTACAAAGTTTCAGTATAATAAACTGTACTTTTTAACCTTAAACACACTTTCGAGTCAGATTGTAAGTGCACAATCCTATTGTGTAGTATATTATCGGGTATCGATCACAGGGACGGTTCAAGTGCTAACCAGATTTCATTTAAATCAATAAACGGTTAGAAGTGAGAAAATGTTGGTTTGGTTGTTTAAATTTCCTAATCAATTCAATAATAAAGATTAAATGTGAGAAAGTAAATAAACTTGATTTAAATCAATAATATAAAGGCGTTTCCAGGATTTCAGACTCATCTCAGTTCTGCCTCTCAGTCCCTGACACGAGCCGTGTAGTTTCCCACACGGGTCGAGTCAGGTTACACGGTCCGTGTGGACTTCGAGTTAATACACCAGTTACTGTTTCTTTGTGTAGGGTTCTACTGACCAGACCTAATGTTCCTAAACCTCAACTCTCGTATATTGATTCATAAAACTTGGTATGGAGTTGTGATATTTACCCTCGTCGGATTCTAGACCTCAACTTTCATATCGGTCCGAATTATCTAGTTGCTTGTTTGGTATTCTAAAGGTAACTTCTTATCTGTCGATAAGAGGAAATGTTCACCTTTCAGCTACTATTTGGTTTCACATTTCGAATCATTAAACCTATCTCATGTACTTAGTTTTGGTTGAAATATTATAATGGATGAAATGCACTTTAAATGTGATCATGCATCTAGTGACAAACCAATATAAATCCAACAATTTAATCTAAGTAATTAAAATCAAACACAATCAAGCAAACACAAATTTCAACACAAAAATCCAATAACTATCATGCAAAACAAAACATTCGATTACATCTTAACCCTAGAAACAAAGAAATCTACTCGAGCATAGTTCTAAAGCAAATAAAACAGATGAGATAAAGAGAAATCATGATAAAACCCAAAGAAGAAGAAGATCCACAATCAAACTCGCGTCCTTTGCTTCTCAACTTCGCCTCCAAGCAATAGCCACCAATCCTCCTCTGCTCCAGAATGAGCTCTTTGGTGCAAGAAATCCCGCTTATATGCTTTTCTAGCCGACCTTCCTTCAATAGGCCTTGTTTCCATATCCTGAATCTGTTTCCGAATTTGCCTGACACAGCCTGTGTAGGATGTTGTACGGGTCGTATAGGATGTTGTACAAGTCGTGTGCCTGTGCTCAAATTTGTAGATCTTCTCGCAAGCTTTCCGAAAAGTGGCCATACACTCAAAACGGAGTTACGAGTCAAAAGTTATGATTGTTTTAAGTTCAGATGCTGAAATTTCAGCATCAGGTGTCCTGGTCGTGTCTGTGGTTGAACAGAGGGTTGTACGGTCCGCATAAGAAGGTACACAGACCTTGTATAAACCTTCGAATTCCATATTCTTCCTTGATTTTGCCTGATTCCTGCTAAATAAGAACAAACTTGTATCAGTACCACATTCTATAGATATTTCAATGAAATACGATCGATTTAATAGTTTTAAATACAGGTTTTGCTACAAAATACAGGTTGGAATATAGATAAGTTAGCGAGATATAAAAAAGGATGACATACTTGAAAATAGCGTTAAAATGATTTTAATTTCCATCATGAACGATGATATAAGTAGGCATCAATCATTTTTTGTTAGTTCTAAAACTATTATAGTTTTTATTTGGGTCTAATGCTTCATTGTTCTAGAGGGTTCAATAAGTTGTTAAAAAAAATAATCCGACGACTCGGGTCTCCTGGGTTTTTTTTTGTTTTTAATATTGATAAACAGTGCTAGATTTGTTATCTACAGTATGCTAGACTGCTGAACCTAATTTGGCTTGTAATTGCACATTAGCATTTTAGAAGAAAAGGAATATGATATTGAAGCACAAAACATCATTAAACTAGCCAAACAAAATCTATTTGCTTTAAATATAAAAATCAGAAATAGTATTCGAACAGAATCTATTTGGTTTAAATATAAAAATCAAATGAAGAAAATAGAAAAATCAAATGAAGGAAATAATATCCGAATTTAGATACGGATAATTTATTGAACTCCTAAACGGAGAGAATATTCGGAGTATCCGAATCTTTTTTATAAATATTTCTTTTCTAGATCTCTTTTAGTGGTGGGACTAAATTATTAACCATCTGGACGGTCCGGAGTCCAGACACAGTCCAACCCTAGTAGAAATAGAGGTTAAGATAATGTTACTTAAAAAATGACCTATGTACTTAAAAATTGTAATGGTAAAGGTATTAATTGAATGGAATTTGATTATAGGGATATGTTAGTCTTGAACCTATGACAAATTGTGCAATTACAAGGTGAGTAAGATCAACAAAATAAAAGTACATTATTAACAAATTAAATAAGACTGACTACACAGCCTCTCCAAAGGTTTTGAGACCAAAAAATAAGCCAATTAACATAGATACAATGTATTAACAATTCAAAATTTTCCAATTAATAATGAATTTACTCACAAATGATTGCTAAATAACTTGGAATTTTTATTGATTTTGTGTGATTGGGTTTTAAAGTTTTTGTTGACATTCTCCAGTAAACACTAGACTTCGAGAATGACAAGCAGAAGCAAATTATAAATTATAAAATTAGAAAGCAGTGTGGTGTCGATTTATAATTAGAAAGCAAATATTTTTTACTGCACATTTTCTTTGAAAAAAAATTACTATCTTTTTAGAATTTTTGTAAATCAGTATTTTCTGAATTTTTTTATTATTTTTTTATTTAATGAAAAATTGTGATTTTCAAAAATTCTATAAAAAAATGGTAAAAAAAATTTTTTAAAAAAAATATAATTTGGTCTCCAAGCAAATACGAAGATCTGACTATTTTAACTTTGAAAATTAAAATATAAGCAGGAAATAAAACACCCTCTTTACTTTCCCAAGCATGATACTCTCTCTAGGGGTGTTCATCGGTTCGGTTCAATTGAAACCGAACCAAATTAGGCAAACCAAAGTTATAATTCGGTTTTAAAAATAGACCAAACCTAACTGATTTAGCATTGCAATTGAACCGAAGTTTTATTTTGATTTGTTCGGTTTGTTTGGTTCAAACCGAAATATATTATTTTTTTTGTTTAAAGCAATTGATTTATAATAAACTGAAGTATATAAGAAATAAATTGGGTTATTAAGAAATAAATTAGGATATTCATAAATAAATCAAAGAATTTAAAGCAATTGATTAAGAAATAAACCTGGATATTAAGAAATAAACTGGGGCGGTCCGGACCAAATTCATAATATATAAAAGTTCAATCCATTATGTTATTTCGGTTTTGAAAAATTTTCAAACCAAACCAAACTGAACCGAAGTTATAATTTAGTTATAAAAAAGTAAACCGAACCGAACTATTAAACGAAAAAACCGAACCGAAGTTATAATTTTGTTCTAAGAAACAAACTGAACCAAACCATTTAATTCAAACTAATTCAGTTCATTTCAAAATCGATTAAACTGGACCCAATGAACATTCCTAACTCTCTCTCTCTCTATATATATATATATAGTTTAATGAATATAGTTAAAGTGCATTATTTAATTTTGTACTCTAACTATGCCTTACATTTTTGAGAAAAGGTTTTTGTCCACAGCCTTCTGTCCACTATTTGTCCACAGCGCTATCCATCCCGTGTTTAACTAAATTTAACGGACACCGGTCCCCACTTCTAACCACTTACTCCGCATATTTAACCTTCCTTCCGTGCCTCTATTCTCATTTTCAAAATATTTCTTCTTCGATCAACTTGTTTCCTTTCTGAGGCGATTTATTTCCAATTTCTGAGGTGATTTCTTTCTGATATTACTTTTTTGCTTTACGGAGATAAAATTTCTGAATCTAAAAATCGATCGATATCTGAAAAAGGATTTCTTCTCCGATATCTTAAATTTCTGAGGCGATTTCCTTGTTTTAGTTGTTTTCTGACACGATTTCTTCTGTGACTTTATTCACCACATCGGAAGTTGTTTCTGAAATCTCTTATTCTTATTCTTTTGATATCTTAAATCGATCGATATCTTAAATCTTTCTGAAAGTCAGAAAGTTATATCTGAAAAAGGATTGGACCAATTGATCGTAGAGCACGATCGAATAGAAGTTGTTTTTGTTGAAGAGCACGGCAAAATTCAAATCTAGTAAGTTATTTCTGTTGAATTTGTTGTTTTCGTTGTATGCAGTAACAGATCTAGCATTTCAAATGAAATCTGGAGAAAAGAGATGATAGAGATGAGATATGGAGTATTGATCTGTTAATTTTACTGTATTGCCCCGTTAATTTTACAATATTCATCTGTCATTTTACAATATTCATCTTGTGAAAATCTGGAGGAAATAGATGATAGAGAGGCGATATGGAGTATTAATCTATTAATTTTACAGTATTTCCTTGTTAATTTTACAGTATTCATCTTGTCATTTTACAGTATTCATCTTGTGAAAATCTAGAAGAAAGAGATGATAGAGAGGCGATATGGAGTATTGATCTGTTAATTTTATAGTATTGCCCCGTTAATTTTACAGTATTCATCTTGTTATTTTATAGTATTCATCTTGTGAAAATCTGGAGGAAAGAGATGATAGAATGACGATATGGAGTATTGATTTGTTAATTTTACAGTATTCATCTTGTAATTTTACAGTATTCATATTGTAATTTTATAGTATTCATCTTGTGAAAATCTGGAAGAAAAAGATTCAATTCTATAGTTCTGTTGATTCAATTTTACAGTATACAAGATTCAATTATAAATTTTACTATGTAGAAGATTCAATTTTACAGTATACAAGATTCAATTGAAAATTTTATAGTATACAAGATTCAATTTTACAGTATACAATATTCAATTGAAAATCTGGAAGGAAAAAATGATAGAAATGCTTCTTACTCATCCGAACAATATTCAATTGAAAATTCTACTGTATACAAGATTCAATTTTACAGTATACAAGATTCAATTGTAAATTTTACAGTATATAAGATTCAATTGAAAATTTTACAGTATACAAGATTCAACCCAGTGTTAATAACCGCTAATAACTAACTCTAACTGCCAATAACCTCCTATAACTGTAATTTCCGAAAGTACAGTTTGAAAGTACATTTATTTTGTCATGTTGTGCAAGTTGCAATCTTTTTATAACTATCATGGGACCACTTCAAATAGTTGTTGGGTGTTTTGTGATTAAGTGATATATTTTATGTGATATATTGTATAATTATACAGCATGTAGAAGTAATTTTACAATATTCGCGCAAGTCAAAGCTATAGACAAATGGTGGACAAAAGGCTGTGGACAATTAGAAGCCTCCTTTTACAATTTTTTTTTCTTTCTGAAGGTTGGGTGCGGGCCAATTGCAAATTTCTGATTTTTTTTAAAAATAGAATTACATGGAAATAATTTAATAGAACAAGCCCAGACTGTTGGAATTTTCGAAAACTAGCCTCCACCGATCCCTAGGATCGGTGGAGCAAAAAAAACACATCCTACACCGATCCCTGGGATCAGTGCAGCCCATTTATCACTCCACCATTCTCTTGCCGCAGAATGTCACAGAAAATCAGAAAATCATTCTCTTGCCGCAGAATGTCACAGAAAATCAGAAAATCAGAACAAAATAGCCCTCCACTGATCCTGTGGATCGGTGTAGTTTTTTTTTTTTTTTAACATAAATTTCTAATTTTTTTGTATTAAAATATTAGAAATGTTGAATATATTTCTTTGAAAATAGATGGAATACAATATAATTTGATTTATTAGAAAGACTGCAACAAATAACCCGGATCAATATTTTTCAGGCCTGATTTTTCGCGGCTGTAAGAAAAATTAATATATTTCTTTATGTGTTATTGAAAAAAAATAAAAATGCTTAGATTCTGAGTTATTGATTCCGGTTCAAAAGTCACTACTAGGTAATCTAAAAAATATTGTGATCCATCTAGTACATTTAATTAATAAAAAGTTGTATCTATTTTGAGAATTCTTTTTGAAAAACAATCATTAAATAAATTAAAGTTTTTAATTTTTTTCAAAAATAGATACAACTTTTTATTAATTAAATGTACTAGATGGATGACAATATTTTCTAGATTACCTAGAAGTGACTTTTGAACCGGGATTAATAACTCAGAATCTAAGCATTTTTATTTGTTTCCAATAACACATAAAGAAATATATTAATTTTTCTTACAGCCGTGAAAAATTCGGCCTGAAAAATATTGATCTGGGTTATTTGTTGCAGTCTTTCTAATAAATCAAATTATATTGTATTCCATCTATTTTCAAAGAAATATATTCAACATTTCTAATATTTTAATACAAAAAAATTAGAAAATTCTGTTTAAAAAAAAAATACACCGATCGACAGGATCAGTGGAGGACTATTTTGTTTTGATTTTCTGATTTTCTGTGATATTATGCGGCAAGATAACGGTGGAGTGATAAATGGACTGCACTGATTCTAGGGATCGGTGGAGGCTAGTTTTCGAAAATTCCAACAGTCTGAGCTTGTTCTATTAAATTATTTCAATGTAATTATATTTAAAAAAAATCCAAATTTCTAAACAAAAGCCGAAACATTGAATGTAGGTTTAGACCCAAGCATACTATAAATGTTTTAAAAAAAAAAAAATTTTAAATACTGTACATTTCAGAAAAGATAACAAGGAGAAATATGGGAATTTTTTTTATAAACCATAATTGAAAAAAATAATTTTATGAACCGATGTGATTTCGGTCAGTCGGTTTTATTTTTCTGGAATTGAAATTGTAATTCGGTCCGTATTGTTTTACAGGTTTTCAAAAAAACACCCATGAACCAAAATGTCATTTTGGTCCAATTTTTTTTTAGTCTGCACCGAAATGACATTTTTGATCCGAACAATTATTTTTTGTGGCCACTGGTATAAAAAGATGTGAAATCAATACAGACTGAATTGTCATTTCCGTTCAAAAAATAGCAGACCAAAATAATATTTTAATTTTTATGGTTCTTGTAGAAAAAAAAAGTAATCTTTTTTGTAATTATGATTTATAAAAAAAATTCGAAATATGGCGTGTAATCTGCATAAACCACAAATGTTATCACAAATCGAAAAAAAAAAAAAGTGATCCATGTACTAGTGTAGTAAGATCAGCAAAATAAAAATAGAAAGTATTTTGTTAGAAATGAGGTCATTTAGTCGTTGATAAAAAAATAATAAAAAAGTTAATTATTTATAAAATTCTTTCAAAATCTCGATGGCCGCAAATGTCCGATCCATGCGTCAGAACTATTTTTTTTTTTTTTAAGGGCTTATCTGATTACGTTGCGGCTAAGTAATCCATACCCTCTGCATTACCGCACCGTTTGTGTGAGATATCTCATATTTTGCGTGACTTTTCAGAAAATATCAGACGTTCAAATATGTTCCACACGAATCTCAAAAATCAAATAATACTTGCCCCTGTCCCATCCCCGAATAGGCACCTGACACGTCGGTCACGCAAAATATGAGTTATCTCAGAGGATACGCACTCTGTCGGAAGTATCTCGAACATCAGACGCGTATATCTTTTCTTTATAAACGGCTGATCTATTTCCCGTTCTCATATAATTTTTCTCACTTACTCTAGGAGAAACCTGCCATTCTATTTCGCTTTGCAGTGCGTGCGGAGAAAAATGGATCTTATCGAGAGGTAGGTTACTGGATTTTTTTTCTAAGATCTTATCGGTAGTTTATTTTAATAAAAAATGTTCGGGAATTTTATTTGCGTTTCAAATTTGACAAGAATCGATGAATTTTGAACAACATCGGGTGAACAAGTTCGGAATTTAGGCGTTTTTTATGTATGTGATTGAATTGTAACTTTCCTTTACTTAATTTCATTATGAACTTTTGGTTCGTCTTCGGTTGTTTATTGTTGGATATAGACGGTAATTGATAAAATTATACAACTTTCTTTTTCTGGTAACTTCACACCATTTTTTATTTGCAAATAAGTTTTTTTCTCAAAACCCTAGAATTTTTTCACATTTTCACGAGGCGGGAAGGGGTAAAAATCTTATCGGTAATCTACTTTAGAAAAACTGTTTGGGAATTTTACTTGCATTTCGAATTTGACAAAAATCGGTGAATTTTGAACAATATCTGGAGAATAAGCTTGGAATTTTGGCGTTTTTGATGTTTGTGATTGAATTGTGACATTTTTTTACTAATTTCAATACGAATTGTTGGTTTGTCTTCAGTCGTTTATTGTAAACCCTAGATTGGGAATTGATTAAAATAATAGTACCACTTACCTTTTCAGGCACCTTTGCCCGTGTCCACCGATTCCAACCCTGATTTTTACTGGTGTTACCTAGCTCTGTTGCCCATGTCCATCGATTCCAACCCTGGTTTTTACGGGTGTTACCTAGCTCAGTTGCCCGTGTCCATCAATTCCAACCCTGGTTTTTACTGGTGTTACCTAGCTCTGTTGCCCGTGTCCATCGATTCCAACCCTGGTTTTTACTGGTGTTACCTGTTGCTCATGCATGCAAAGTACCTAGCTTTGTTCCAATCATGGTGTGATTCTAAATGAATTGTTTAAATCCGACCAATTATAAACCCTAGATTGTGATGGAAAGGGAACAAATTCGGGGAAATTTAATATAGGAAAGTAGGCACAGCCTGTTCTCTTGTAGTTTTGATGAATGTGTGATCTTCTGTTAGTCAAATGATTTGGATTGCTTGGATTTCTGAATGATTTTACTTTTGTATATTCTTTTTATTTTGTTGAAGTTTGCTTATAATCTAGACAGATAAGAACACAAGGGTTCTAAGTAAATAATCTCAAATGTAATTGTTTATCAAGTTTGCTCCAATATATGATGATAATTGCCAAGTAATACCAAATTTATTGATCTTCAATTGCTGACCTTTTGTTCTTGTTTCTGATTTTTCAGTTGTCCGAAAAAGAAACAGCGGCGAGCCCGCACAGGCCCGAATTCAGTCGAGGAAAAAATTCAAAAATGGAAAGCTGCAGAGAGTGCCAGACCACCTCGCAAGGCTCCCGCTATAGGATCAAAAAAGGGGTGCATGAGAGGTAAAGGCGGGCCCGAGAACTCTCAGTGCAAATATAGGGGGGTCCGGCAACGGGTCTGGGGCAAGTGGGTGGCCGAGATTCGTGAACCCAATAGAGGAGACCGTCTATGGCTGGGTACATTCCCGACGGCTGTCCAAGCTGCTGAAGCATATGACGTAGCTGCTAGAGCCATGTATGGCTCGGTAGCCCGTCTCAACTTTCCTCAGCCCAATGGGGCTTCCACCTCTTGTGAATCGACCACAACCACCGCAAACCATTCTGAAGATGTGATTGAAGGAGAAGGTGGAGTTGATGTGTCTAAACAAGATTCTCTCAGAGTTGATTCGCAGCAGCTGCCCAAAGAGGATCAGCAAGGCATGGAAGATTATCTCAGAGTTGATTCTTCACCCAATGAGCAGCAGCTGCCCAAAGAGGATCAGCAAGGGATAGAAGGTCTAAATCCTGCCACATTCGATCAGCTTGAACCAATAGAGGTGGGGGTAGATCATGATGGATTTGATGTTGAGGAAATGCTAAAGATGATGGACGACGATCCAAAGAATGAAGGGTTGAAAAATGCTGGAATTGGATTGGCAGACTTTGCTTCCAGCTCTCAATTTCTGAGCCCTACCGCTGTGAACTATGATAGCATTGATTACGAGTTGGAAGGCCTGCTTAACCCGCAATCACCCCCTGTTTGGTTGTTTAGCCCGCAGAAACCCCCTGGTTGGTCTGCTGATTAGGATTATCTGATGTTTGATTGTAGCATGACTAATTTTCTGACTATACTTTTGGCTTAGACTTTGTTTATGTGCAACTGTTTTATTGTTGGGCAGATTTTCCTTACAAATTTCATGTGTAATTAAAATTCTAGGTATGTAATTAAAGTTCTAGGTATGTAAGAGCATAAATATGTATATTAAAAGGAATGTAAGACTTTAGAGCAATCACATGTCAATACATGACTTGTACCACAGAAGGTGACCAACAATGCATTCAAAGTAACATATTAAGTTGTACATTACTTACAAATTGCATGTAATTAAAATTTCATTGGATTGGATATATAAGAACTCATGGGAGTTATTCCATTATATTACTTGATGTAATATCGTAGTGCCATATGTATTTGCATTTAATTTTTATTCGTAAACTACTATGAAGGGCATGATGTGGCAGTACACCTGAAATTAACAGAAGGAATGCGTTAGAGGAACAGAAGAACTTTTGAACTTTGAGCTCGGTCTTATTCAGGTTGTAAAAAAAATTCACAAAAGCAAAGAGCTTTATCAACTATTGGATTTGTATAGCCACAGTTAGCATTGGCTGCAAAATACAACAGTAATAAAGCAACATTTACATTTGGTAGCGTAGTTTGATATACGGAAACAGATCATAACAGAACCGCTGGAAGCACATCAAATCTAACCTCGATTCACTGATAGTGGTTCGCAAAACATGAAGGAAAAAAGAGAGAAAATCAAGGAATGTATGAATTAAATGTTTTGAACTGTGCCAGGTTGATTAACAGGGAAATAAAAGAACAAAAGTAAAATGTGTATAAGTGAAGTGTACCGAACAATGGATGGGCTCATCAGCATCAAGCATGCGTACCACCGGACACATTTTTGGCCTTTTGTCAGCATATGCGTCAACACATTCCGTAGCAATCAGAACTTCCCTTTTGAGTGCCCTAGTAGATGGTTTCATCCCTATGCTGGGGTCAATATAAATCACCTCGTCAGACCGCCAACAGCTCGCGACCATCACCATTAACCAATCCATCAAATTTACCTGTATCCCCCGTCAGAGAAGTGAGATACACACGACTAGAAAACATCAATGAAAGAAGAAAAACATTTAGTTAATTTCACAAGTATTACCACATGGTCAAGCAGAGACTGATTTGATTCATAGCAGTTGGTATGGAAAAATACATGGCCGTAGAATTAAGTAATACTTCGAAGTCATGTAGGTTGAGCTGCGGAAAGGTGTGACAGTTTTGATGTCAATACTTTTTGTTTCTCTTTCAGGCTGTTTTTTTTTTTTTCAATCATTTAAGTTATCGTGCTTTTTAGTAGGAAACCATCTAAAACTGTTGCACTGTCAACACATATAATATGTGATAGATAAGGCTCAAGTACAAAATATCTTGCACAGAATACATATGTGAAATATATATCTTCAGAAAATAATTGCAAAATCAGCACTGTGCATACCTTGAAGGGGTAATGTTGTGTTAGCATTTGCATAGACGTCATATTTCTGTTGAATAAGTGCAGAGAGCTTCGCAAAGGCCTGAAAATAACTTCTTATCAATTACTGATATGAATCTGGTATTCTAAAGCTGAATGGTACAATTCAGAACCAATCGCTGTTACAGTAGTCATATTTATGCTGCTCTTGAGAGACAGTATGGTGATACTGTTTCAGTAGTCATTAATAATTAAGGGAATTGACACTATATGTGCTTATTGGGACCTGAGTGTTGGAGCACCAAGTGGCACTGTTTTTTTTTATTTTGTAAGCACCAGAACTCATTGAATTGAAAATTGATTTTAAAAAATAGAGGTTGACATAACCAAGAATTAAAATTATTGATCCACCAGACGGTCAGAATGGTAAATTTCTAAAGTGGCACAAATAACTTGTAATTAAGTCAATCGAAAGCAGTTAGCCATTGGCAAAAAGGAAAGACCAAAATATTTAATTTATGACCAAACTACAATTCTCAACTATAATGTTGTGGTCTGAAGAAGAAAATCAGTGGGAAATAAAAGGTCCCTTCTAATGTTAATACTAAAGTTTGTATATATTAATAATGTCAGGTGTGTCATTACCTGATAAGTCCTTGAACTTTCAAATCAACCAATATTTTTTTTGTCAGCAGCATCTGGGTATGGACCTTTAACAGCCGAGGGACTAACTGAAGTGAGTACAGTGATGTTTAGTATCTCTTTGTCAACTAAGATGAAATCGCATGAATATTTTGTTTTATCTAGTGGGTTATAAAATGTCCAAAAATGGAAAGTTCTCTGCATGATTGTTGATCGGTACATATCAACATTAAGTGCTGGCAGTGGGACTTGATATTTTTTGCACAACCATCTACAAATTTATGAAAATATTATAAAGGTAAGTATATATGTACTAAATCAGTTGATCAAGCTTGTGAATGAAAGTGAAGAGTTCATAGTTAAATGCAAATAATGCCATGCTCATGTATTATAGTGGTATGTACATAAGAAAGAGGTTTGAATGAAGGAGAAAGATGCAGACAATTATCCCATTTTACAGTTGAATTACTGAATTTTTTTTTTGTTGTTGACTTGCTTCGCTTGAAAATAATCTGCAATACTATTTATACTTATTTTGAGTACTAAAAAAGCTGCAGTACAATATTATATTTGACTTAAAGTGCTAATTGAAACTGTTAGTAATATTTTTGGACATAAAAGTTAACACACCCCTTTTTTGACAACCTCAGCAGAAGTCACTACATTGAAGTTCCATTTCTCCAGAACTTTACATGTAGTCTTCTAGCTCAGAGCTTGGTGAAATTCAAGGTCTTGTGTATTTCAAGATTGTGCCAGCACATAATTAACATTGTAATTTTCGATTTTTACCAGTATGAGATTCAACAAATAATTATACATGTCCAAAAATTCCAATAAATGGGAAATCTTGGTCAATGACACTTGGCATGTTACACCCTATCTACATGCACAATTTGGGGACATTTTATGGTCAACAACTGTGTTTTTCAATTTATTTTCTCTTAATCTGTTTTTCGGATAGTACATTTGAGAAAGATGGTAATGGGAGACCACTATTCTGCAATATGGGAAGATATGTGGTGTCCCCAGAAATAGGGCCTTCATCGAAATATTACAAGGCTATGGTAATTAACTATTCTCCTCTAATAAGCTTATCTGTCAACAACCGAGGATAAGAGCGGTTTCAGCTGGCAATGGTACAGTAAGAGTATTGTTGGGTATGAAAAGTAGAATATTCTAACTAAAGTTTACCCAAAAAAACATCATATTGGCTACTGTACCTGTAGGTGCTCTTATCAGCCAAAAAAGTTCACCAAATTCATCGTACACATTGACTTTTGTCAAATTAGTGGGTAATTTGGTGGTTTTTCTCTAAATCGGTTTCATAGTTTTGTCAAGGTCGTAAAGCATTAGTGCTCATTTTGTACCTTTTGTCTAGAACTTGTCTCAGCAGGATACTAGGAGGATCTGCATCACAACTAAATGTGATAATTGGTTGTGAGAGATCTTGGTGGAGAACACTTGAAGGAAGAAAAAAAAAAACACCAAATTCAGTTTGACGAAAGTTGTATTGGTACCCTTACTCTGCTGAACCTATTTTTTTTTGTCTTTAAATTTCTTCCAGGTCTGATGGAATCCTGTTCTGGCTCATTCATATCTATTCCCAAATTCAGTAGGACCCCCTCTGCAGCACACTGAAATCAGACTGGAATCTACGCCAGAGATGGAATATGCTGCCCCAGGCAACACTCCATGTGGTGAGGTCTGCATAAGAGGAAAAACTCTCTTTTCTTTCTTCTTTCTCTTCTTCAGCTGGAGAAAATTATCTTGTTTCAGAAGTAAAAAAAAAGGAAGAAAGAAAGTAGTTTGTGCAACTCATTTAATCACTGTCTTTTACATAAATAAATGGGAGAGAAAGGAAAGTAGTTTGAGGAACTTTGTAAGAAATTTGGTGAGGGTTCCATAATTTCTGTCGCATTTCCCATGTATGAAGGGACCAATATGTCATTTTGTAAGAGCAGAGCGATCCTTCTACGTTTTCTAGAGGCACACATAAGTCTTACCTCTATTTCACATTATTTTATTGTGCAACTCATTTTTTTTTTTATATTTCTTATATGGCAGTTGAAAGGATTTGAATTTATAAGGGCAGTGCACATAGAGCCAGTACCATATGACATGGAGAGGGACTTGCTCACCCCCACATATAAGAAGAAACGCCCCCAATTGCTCAAATATTTTTTCTTGATTATTTGACATGGATTTTGGATTTAATAAAATTTTCTTTATTTTAGTTTCCTCTAACATACAAATTTTTGTTATTGCAGACTATGCATCAAGGACAATTGTTCTAGCATGCTGCATGCAAGGCTGTGGTTGAATTGTCAACTACTGCTAAAGATCTTATAGAGCGAGTACTCTCTGCCTTTTCACAGTGTCTTGACAATAGCTTGTACATGTTACCAGCCACTCCTCAGGTTTGTTGATTCACTCCAGGCCTCTGGTACATTTTGCCAAACTTAGGATCAAATTTCTGGTTAATTGGCATATGAAGATCTTGGTCCTTTAATTTAAAGAATCACATAAGTGTTGATTTTATTTTTTTCCTGTGCTTTAGGTATCTGCATGCCTCAACTGTCCCTCTTAACCCCCCTTTCCCTTATTAATATTTTGACAGTAAAAATCTCATTAAGAGTGAGGCTATGGTATTATGCATAGTACATATTGGTCAGTACTATGGATCAATATCTCCATTTTTAAAGTCCAAATAACAACCAGAACCGTTCAACATTATCTCCATATTAAAATGTACCTTTGGTTAATATTTTATATTTTTTAGAACCCTCTTTACTATTTTTCTTAGATAGGTAGAAAATCACTTGATCTAAAGATTCTAGACCATTCAAAAGTTGTGATTTTATACCTATCTAAGAAGATAGTAAAAGAAATATATAAAGAAAATTCAAAATTTAGTCTGCAAGTACATTTTCATGTGGAAATCACTTTGAACACTTCAGAATGAGTATTTGAAATTTGAAAACAAAAATATTGATCCGTAGTATGGACCAATCTGCGCTATGCATATGACTAGTAGCCTCAGTCATTAAATTAATGTAAAATACAAGAAATTTTAATTAATTTCTTTAAACAGGCTCTTTTGGAATGCAAATGGAGCCACTGGAGCAGAAGCATTTGCAGCTGCAGTAAAGGGTGCAACTGTACTTTAAGCAAGGGCTGGTTCCAGAGATCCCTCTTCAATTCCTTCTGTATCTCACATCTCAGCTACTCTCTGACACAATTCAAGTAAGTTTACCTTAAAAAAGCAAACATTGCTGTTATTTTTTTGTTGCTCCTTTCACCAATCAAGCAATTAATTCTTCCACAGGTACAGAAGGCATGGATTCAGATTTAGCACGAGTTTTAGAGTCTCTTGAATTCTGTTTAAAGCCGTGTGGATCTAAGGCTAGCATCTTGGAGGATTTGTCAAAGGCAATTGATCTTGCTCATACATAAAGGAATCTTGTTGACAATGGTCGTGTTTTGTTAAATCATGCACATGGTGTATTGGTGTGCAACAACAATACGAGAGGTACAAATTCTTCCAATTTGTTTTTGCTTTAATTCAGAATCCTATTAACTGGTGATGGGTTATGGTTTCAAATTTGTGTTTTGAAACTGTATCAAACTAGCATCTGAACAAGAGAGAGTTGTAATGGAAATATGGTTGCCAGACCTTTGTAATGCTTTTGATGGAGGTTGTGAAAGCCTCAACAATGATTGCCGTCGTGTCATGGGCTTGATTAGTACTTTTTGCTTGTTTTTTTCTTTGAAAAGAAAACTTGAAACCAACATCAACCAATGACTAGTTCTATATATTCCATTTTCTATGATCAATATTCATGTGATGAATTGAGACTCTACCTATCCCTTTTTGATCGACTCGCCATACCTTCCAAGTTATCTGTTCATACTCTTTTTATTAATTGTTTTACTTTCTCTATTCAAAATATTGTTTTATCTTCACCTCTTTCATTTCTGGAATTACCTAGAAGTTTGTCTTAATTGGTTTACGTGAAGATTTTGAGTCCATTTTTATTACCTTTTTAATATATTTGTTTTCTCAAAAGAAGCAACAGTGTGATTTCTTTTTTGCCTGCTTGAATTTTGCTGCACAGGTGGAATAGTGGTGGGAGCAGCCGGCTGCTAGTGTTGTGGATTGGATTACACTTGATGGAGAGAATGTTGGTGCCTGGCTCAACCGAGTAAAGAAACTACAGTCAATTTTGTATGAGAGATCTCGTGACTGCCTGGAAGTGGGGCACTAGGAATTTATTTTGAGAGCCTTTCTTTTCTTTTCTTTTACTTGTGTAGTCTTTCGGCATGAAAACAGAAACTGAATTCAAGATGTATTCTGTGAGTTCTAATTCTAGTTTAGTATTGTGATTTGTTTGTAGGAATTTACTTTGAGAGCCTTTCTTTTCTTTTCTTTGGGCGTTTCTTTGGATCATGGTTGTAACATGATGATGGCTCTAGTTCGGTTAATACTTTCACATATAATATAAAATTATGCTTCGCACTTTTTTGTTCTAGATTAGTGATAACGAATATTTGGTGTTAAAGCATGGAAGTTTATGTACTACAAGGTTTATTCAGATGTCACACTGTTACAGAAACTGGCCTAAACTCTGTCAACTATGAGAAAAAATAATAAAATGACGATCTGTAGAGTCTAAGCGCATATAAGAACCAATTAAATATCTAAATTAAATCCTTTAAAAACAACATAGTAGTTAACACCGCTTGTCCAAACTGATAGAAAAAATAAACAAAATTACAAAAAATGAAAACAATGAGCAAATCAGGAGGTCATCACAGGCTTCCCACTTGGTTTTGGAAACGGAACACTCTTGCTAAGAACTTTTGTGTGCAAATCATCCTTTAACAAGATTCTTATATATAAGCATAGTAACTATACACTCCCTGCAAGTTCAAAAAATCATTATTTTATTTACAACTGATTTTCAAAAAATCATTAGCAATTTAAAGTAAAAAAAAAAAAAAACTACGAAAGAAATTAACAAATATCTCATCAGTATCAATCTCTATTCCAAGCCATTACAATGCCTTGATAATTGTATCCAACTTAATTTGATGAGCCTTGTCTGGATCTTTTTGCTTTTGAATTAGGCTGCAGTGTTTCTAAATAAACTTTTGGAGCTGTTTACCGTTTTCAAAAAACAACCGTCATATCTTCGGTGTTTCTAAATAAACTTTTGGAGCTGTTTACCGTTTTCAAAAAACAACTGTCATATCTTCAGGAAGAAAATGTATACATAAATCTGACAGAGAAACTTTTCTAGAATAAAGACAGGAAAATTACTGTTCTTCATGCTCTTGAAGAGCTTGTCTAAGCAACCTGGCATCTCCTGTTTTCAATGCATCAATGACACCTGAATACTGCAACAACAAACAAATAATCAGCAAATGAAAATAATTAGTCTACACGGTTGGCATGTGCAGGCTATGCCACTGTATTATATTGGAAAAAAGTGGTACCTCCATTAGATTATACTTCTTTAGAAGCAACATCTTGGTAATATACCAATTGAGAGCTTCACAGGTATCAGATACTTCAAAATCATTCTATTCAAAAGCAAACAAATATAAAAATTAGCATATTTTTTCCAAATTGAGATAACCAATTGATCTTTGAAACAACTTGTATGATTACATGATAACTAGAAATATAGAATGTAAAAAAAAAATACCTCATATTTGACATATTTAGATGATCAGGACGTGCCAAACTATATGTCAGCTTCTGATCAGCCAATTCACATAAGAAAACAAATACATGATTATGTTACAAATGAAATACTTAAAGCCCCATATCTTCAAATCAAATGAAAGACACGGTATTAATTTATACTCACAGCGAGCAAATTTTCATTAAAAACCTCCAAACGACCTGTGTAATACATACAAGTCACCTGTGTGACAATTTAAGAAAAATGTAAAACAACAAACACAAAAACCAAATATTGCAACTTTTAGAATCCACATCTAAAGCAAACAATAAATTTCAAAATAAAAACCTTGTCTTTTACAGGAAACTCCTCAAAATCAAATATATGAGTAGTCTCTATACTCCTTATCACACTGTGACATAGATGAACTGTGCCAAGCTGCAGGTTTAAGGCTAAATGTTAATTTTCCTTTTGATCACCAACTAATATCTCCATGCTAAGCTCCTTTATAGGGAGACAGGGAGAGAGAGACCTTAAAGTATATTTTAAATAATTGGCAAGTGATATACAGAGCTCCAACACGCTTGGGTCCTTTTCCCTGTTTGAGATATATTGTTAAATTGTTTTTATGATTAAACAATACAACCGCGTATATACACTGTAAACACAATGCAAAACTAAGTAGTTACACAGACTCATGCAATGACAAGTTGTATAGCTAATCAGAGGGAGCGACATTCCAAAAAATCTTAGCTTATACTAATCTGTCTACCAGTTAGTAACTAGATAAACTGCTCCAGAAGGAAGTGCTGGCAAAATTCATCTGCAAATTTAATCAAGTACTCTTACCTTTTCCTATTCCTTTGCCTATTAACTGCATTTCAGTGTCAAGTTCTTGTCTTGCATAGCGGTCTGATTAAGAGATGCAATGTCATATGCAATGGTAGTTTTGCCAGTTTCTTTATAGAAATTCAGTGCCATATATGTGCCACTAAGTTTTATCTTAACTAAACATGAAAAAATCACAAAGACTAAGTACATTGGTAAAAGGACTGAGATTTCGAATTGCTAGTTCTATCTTAACAAATTAAAAAGGCTACATAATTACCATTAGTTAACAATAGAAGAGGACGAGGGGCAGGACGACCGGAGGAGAGCACTCACGGAGGAGACCTAATTTTTCTCTTTTGCGTGAAAGAAGTAACGTTGATGAGCCTTCATCTCTCCTCTTCGGAATCTAGGGTTTCGTCCTCTTCGAAATATAGGTTTCATCAGGTGGTGAGCAAGAGGGGTTTGAGGAGAGGTTGTGTGTGATAGAGAAGAGGCGACGAAGGGGGGTCAGGGGGCACGGAGGGGAGAAGGGAGAGAGGGTAAGTACTCTATTCTGTTGGCGAAGAGAGGAGAGGAGAGGAGAGTGTTGGCGGAAAGAGGAATACACTGGAGGAAAAATCCACTGGAGACGAATGGACGCAGCAAATTAAAATTTCTACTCTACGAAGTACTATTTCAATTTTGCCTTTAATCAATCAACGGTTTTAATTCATTGGTTCTGTAGCAGCTGTCCATAGAAGCATCCATCATAATTTAATAATGTAATTTAATAAAAATTTACCGGTTGCCAATCATCAACTAATTTTAAAAAAATATATATATATTATTACATCATACTAGCTAAAAGTGTGAATCTCAACTTGAAAAACATGAATAGATTGCCGACTCAAATGATAAAGAACATACAAAAAAAATCTTGAAGAACATGCAAGAAGCTTGCACAAGTTTTATATGACCCTCAGCATCAAATATGTATTTCTAGTATCATGTAAAAATATAAACATAACAATATCAACTTGTCAATTATATATATATATATAATTTTATACATTTTTTCATTTTATTATTATATATTACAAATAATATCTCCACGTAAAAACACAAATATATGTTGTTATGATATTAAAAATTGAGATATTCAAGAAAACTAACTCATATCTAACAAACTCTAGCACTGTTACTAATATCAGCAGCTAACAAATTGCTACTCGTGCCTAAGTTCTGTATTTAGTTCTCTTTTTTTGTTTAGGAGTTTAATAAATTATCTATATCCGAATTCGGATACTATTCCCTTCATTGTTGAAAAATAATTTGAATTCGAATCCGAATCCAAAAACTATCCGGATCCGTTTATGATCCGAATATGGAGCGGATTCAGATCGGATAATCCGGCTCCGTTTACACCCCTAAACGTGGTAGTACTGATTAGGATTCAGTATCTGATATTTATTGTAGATATCTAGTAATTTTATGGATGAACCTGTGGCTAACTATGATTCAGTTTTCTGACTAGATAGAATTCATAGATTTTACTTGTGGCTGACTTTATTTTTGGATGTAATTAAAGTAAACTATGGTGCTGAATTACCGAGTTCGGGTTGTTGATTTTTCCAACTCCGTCGAATTGATGTCGCCTTATACGAGACCCAACTCTTTTTGGTGTTGTTGTTATGCTTGGTGACTAGTACCGATCGGTGCCAGCATAGTTGTAATACTAATAAATGCAAAGTAAAATTTGGAGGGGTTTAATGTAAGAAAAATCCTCGTGTAATTAAAATAAGTAGAGGGGCTTCTATGCAAATCTGAAAAAATTTAGTTACACTTTAGGCCTTGATTGAATTGTATATTTAGTGGGCTTTGGGCCTCTCCTTGCGGGGCCGAAATAGTATATTATTAACTTAGGTACAATCTGAAAATTGTTAAGTAATTGGTTAAAGGCTTTGGGTCTTTATTAATTCGAACCTTGAATTGTTGAATTGGATTGGGCCACTTAATAAATTGAACTATATAAGGCCGGCCCATATAGATATTAAAAATGTGCCACGACATTGAAATTAATTTATGGAATTTGGCTTAGCCGAAATGCGTAAATAGTTGGATTAAAAAACGAGGGCTTTAAAATTTAGGTTTCAAAAATAAGGAATCGAATAAAATCATAAGCTTACGTAAATCTAAATAGCTCGGAAGATGATTAGAAAAGTCTAGGGTCTTGATGCTTCGATGATAGCTCATAACATAATTTGAGCATATACAAATAAGCCGATATTGAACAATATATGATTCCGAAATAAATCTAATTAAAACACCCAATCCGTAATAAATTAGAAGTTTTAATTACAAGGTTTTAAATTTAAAATATTTAAAACATTTTTAAAACTTAAACGAATTTCATTGCTAATTAGTAAGGACAATTAATTAGCAACGAAAATATTTATTTTGTACTTAAACTTGAAACGACGGATTAACAGTAAAATTAGATTAGTAATTAAATAACGAATTTCACGACTTTATTAGAAATAAATAAAACACGTAAACTTAGTTTAAAAGTTTCGTTTCTAAAATTTATAATCAAACTACGTATTTAAATAAACAACCTAACCGTATTTAATTAAAATAAGAATTTAGTTAATAATTATTAATTTAACATATTTTATCAAAATATTAGGATTAGGAATTTTAAATTATAAATTACGTTTTGAAACCGAATTCGAACGAACTAGATTAATTATATGTGAACTAAATTAAATCAAAGTGAAGGTGGGGGTAGATCATGATGGATTTGATGTTGAGGAAATGTTAAAGATGATGGACGAGGATCCAAAGAATGAAGGGTTGAAAAACGGTTTAGAAACACTTCTCTCCTTTTGTGCTGGTGGTGGAAGCTATATTCTGACAAACGGAGTCTATGGTCTGTTATTGTCTCTTCTTTGCGCGGATTACACTCGGATGAGGGTCTGGTAATTTGGATGAGTACTGGTTCTTTTTTCTGGAATCAGTTGATTAAAATTAAGCTGTTATTTCATTGGTTTGTGATTTGGGCTGTTGCTGATGGGGTTCGGGTATCATACTGGTATGACTCATGGAGGCCGCCTCCAATTAGATCACTTAAAGATGGTATCCAAAGGCCTATTAAGCAGACTATTTCTTTGAATGAGATGCTCACACGATGGCCTATTATATTATCACATGCCATGGATGATATCCCTTCTCTAAGCGAATCAGGTGATGTGGATGTATTGACTCGGAGATGGAGTGCATGTGATCGGTACACATCTGCATCAATCTACAAAATTCTCCTAACAGGAGGCCGTGAGCAATGGAGGTATGCACAAATATGGCGCGCTTATACCCCTTCAAAGGTGAAATTTTTTAATTGCTTCTTGTTACAGGATATAATTCTTACTCATGAGGTTATGGTGAAAAGGGGTTTCAATTGTGATCTTGAGTGTGCTATGTGTTCTACAAATTTGATGGAAAAAACATTCCATTTGTTCTTTCAATGCTCCTATGTTAGACAAGTGTGGCAATGCATGGGTCAACTAGTCCAATTAGATGTATTGGCAAAGAGGCTGTGGGAGGTCTCTTGGAGCCAGTATAAGATGTCGGTTGGCGGGTCTAAACGGGTATGGTTGGCCCGAATTATGGTTGTTCTCTGGGGAGTGTGGAAGCAACGAAATTCACGTATTTTTGGTCGTTTGTGGAAACCAGCTTGATTGTTGGCACGAGATATTAAAAAAGAGACTGAAATGTGGTTGAAATGTTGTTGAAATTGGTTGAGAGAAGGATTTGATGTTTTATTTTATTTTACTTTTTTGAAATTTTAAACACACTTATTTTTCTGTACTCTAGTAGTCGCTACATGGTTATTAAAAAAGAAAAAAGACAGGTTGAAAAATGCTGGTTATTAAAAAAGAAAAAAGACAGGTTGAAAAATGCTGGAATTGGATTGGAAGACTTTGCTTCCAGCTCTCAATTTCTGAGCCCTACTGCTGTGAACTATGATAGCATTGATTACGAGTTGTTTAACCAGCAACCACCCCCTGTTTGGTTGTTTAGCCCGCAGAAACAACCCCCTGTTTGGTTTGCTGATTAGGATTCAGTATCTGGTGTTTGATTGTAGGTTCTAGTAATTTTATGGATGAAACTAATTTTCTAAAATTCGAAGGTCAACTTATAACAAATAAAAAATCTATAGGCCTTTCATGACATTATCCAAAAAGATAAAAAATAATTTACGTGTGAAATGATGATTTAAAAATTGCAGAACTGAGATGAGTTTATATATGTAACCATATATATTATTTCGTTTTAAGCTAAAGCTCTGATAAATTTAATACTGCTAAAATAGGAGCAAGGGTTACGCAAAATAGTTAACACAATTAATATTATTTTCTCTGAATTTGTCAGTTTATTTTTTTTAAAATAACCAAATAACATGTTTAATAAATAATTGGCAAGATAGAGTATTATGGAATGCCAATCATTATAATATATTTTTTAAATGATGTAATATTATATTTTCTGAATAATTGGCAAGATACATGTATTATGGAATGCGAATAATTATTATAATTTTCCAAAATGGCCTCTTCGTAGGCATTGTTATAATCTTTTCATTCAGAAAAATCCTCATCATCAAACGCTTAATTCACGGTCTCTATTTGTAATTGTATCTCTCTGCTTTGCAACTAGAACAGGACAATATAATTAAAATCTGTAAGCAAAGCTTGGAGTGATTTGTAAATTAAATGATTTTTTTTTATGGTAATGAAGTACTATGAGTTGCTTTGTTGAACAAATTGGGATTTATAATTTTAGTGAATTAAATAAGCTCTTTACAGGAACTTACCACAAGGTTTCTCAAAGAGAGAGAAAGATACTTGGGCATAAATCTGCGTGCAGTGCAATGTATCATTTTTAGAGTATCAAGAGAACTGAAATCGTGGTACACTTGAATAATTTCTTAAGTGATTGAAATCCACACTCCCCAGCTTGAATACAACCAGGTATTGAAATGAGAAGTAAAATTAAACAAAAGTACGATTAAATCAGAAAACTTATATTTCAGGTTATAGTTGTGCTTTTGGTTTTTATGTTAATATGCCCCTTTCGTTGCAATTGAACTAGATAAGAGCAAAGGAGAGAGGGGAGAGGTGACAATGGATGATTGGATGTATTGTGTGGGCCCCACGAGGAGAATCTCTGCACCTCTACTCAATAGTGACATTGTCATGTCAAAAAAATAAATAGTGGCATTAATTTGTCTGCACCTCTATTTCTACTTAGAGTTGGGTTGTATCTGGACTCCGGACCGTCCGGATGGTTAACAATTTAGTCCCACTACTGTAAGAGATTTAGAAAGAAATAGCTATAAAAGGTACGGAGCGCTATCCACATTGGGATTGAATCTTGCGAGATGGGAATGTGGGTCCGCCCATATAACTGAATCGCATACTTTGGATATCGGAGTTGAATAAATTATCCATCAATTTATTTAAACCAAATGTTTTGTGCTTCGATATCATATTCTTTTACTTCTAAAATAGTAATCTGCAATTACAAGCCAAATTAGGTTCAACAATCCAGCATACTGGTAGATAACAAATAGCATTGTTTATCAGTATCAGAAACGAAAAAAAAAAGAAAAAAAACCAGGAGACCCTAGTTGTCGGATTATTTGCTTGAACAACTTATTGAACCATCTAGACTCAAATAAAAATTGTAATAGTTTCAGAACTAACAGAAAATAATTGATGCCTACTTATATCATCGTGCATGATGGAAATTAAAATCATTTTAACGCTATTTCCAAGTATGTCATCCTTTTCATTCTTTTTTTTTTTACTGAAATTTACTTTCATATAATAATTTAATAATATAATTTAATAAAAACTTACCAGTTGCCAATCATCAACTAACTTTTAAAAATATATATAAAGAGAGAGACTAATGTGTATTCGAATATATATGGGCCGACATACATACGGTTCAAATTTGACTTTTTAAAATTCAAACGTTTGATCCAAACCGTTCATTTTGTTCTCCATATTAATATGTACTTGGAGACCAAATTTTACATTTTTCTAAATTTTTTTACTATTTATTGAGTATTTTACAAAATTGTTAATCCAACGGTGGCAGCTGATTTTACTGTTTGAATCTAGCAAATGGTTATACCAGTGCCTTTAAAACATGACCATTAAGCTATATTTTAGTCGAAACAACCAATTTCATATAACCAACCAATCAACATAAGTTATTTCAAAGTAGCAAAAAGTAAATAACAGTGATAATTTACTTCTATAAAGTACAAGCTGGCCAGATATGATAAATACACAACAATCATACGTACCAAACTTGTCAGTATAGTATTATACAGGTCTGGTTAACAGAACCTATATATTTATCAAAATTTATGCATTTCTCCTTTCCTTTCTAATTTCTTGAAAAGTTGGTTTTAGGTTAGTTTGACTGTGTTTTATTTGTTGTGTAAATAGTGACAAGTTTAGATGCCTTTCAATAAAGAAAAATTACTCGAATTTCAAAAAATTGATTTCACAGATTTCTTGATTCTGATTTCACAAGTTTTGTACAAAAGAGCGCAGGGCTTAGTATTATATGACATATCACAGAAACCTCTTAAAGTCAAATGTTACATATTTTAGATAAGAGCGCAGGTCTGGTACAGAACGCTGGTACAGACTGTTACATAGTTTTACTTTTACATAAGATTTACAAACAGAGTGTGTGTACATCCTTGATATTCAAAAGTAAAATCCTGACAGAGTTTGCAGTTGGAGCGGGAACAAATAGAGAGATTCGAGAGAAATGAGAGAGGGGTATAATGGTCACACTTAATTAATTAATATTGTTTAATAAATTTGAAGGGTTAAATTTTATTATGTTATTGTTTTTGGATAAATATGTGATTTTTTACAATTTTAAAGGATAAATATGATATTATAAATTTTTGAGAGAGAAATACATAATATTGAAGTATTTGAGGGGATATATAAATTCTCCCTGTTAATAAAAAAAAATATTTAGTTTTTATTTCTCAAAAAAAAGAAAATATTTTGTTTTCAATTTTAGAAGGGTACATATTTAATTAAAGAAGTTGTGATTGGTATATATGTACATTTCTGTAAAAAAATTCCCTACGTCTTTCCATCACTCTTCTGTGGTAGAAGCGAAACGACACCAGATTGGAAGGAGAGAGATAGAGAGAGAGGTGAAAGAAAATGCCTTGCCTGAACCTTTCGACGAATGCGAGCTTAGATGGTGTTGACACGTCATCAATCCTTTCGGAGCTGTCAAAGACTGTCGCCAGTCTCATCGGCAAGCCCGAGGCTGTCCGTTTCGTTCCTCCTCTCTCTCTCCTTTTTCTGTTTATTGTTTATATTGTCTTCCGTATCAACCTAGGTTAAGAAATTTATTGCAATACTCGTCGAATCTTTAACTGATATGTCAATTTTGTGTTGATCTGACCCTAAAATCCTACTTCATATTTTTTCCCCTTTTGTCTTAAATTATAATTTGTATATGTCTAGTTTGACCTAATATGTGAGGCTAGTAAGTGATTTAGCTTCATTTGTGACGTTTTTTTTGTTGATTTATTGTGTCAATTGTGTCAATTGGAGCTTGAGTTTCAGTGCCAGTAAAAATGGTTTACTAGTTATGTCGTTTGTTAACCCTAATTTAATGTCTCTCCCTTTTGTATTATGTCTAGTATGACCTAAAAATGCTAGGCTAATCAATAATTATAGGTATATATTAATGTGAATTTGAGATTTTTCTGGTGCAAACCTTAGTTTACTGGTTCACCAACTTGTTTTCTTGTGGTGATTTACTAATTTATTATACTAAAAGGCAATCTCATTTGGGATTCGGTTCCATCCTGTGTTGACAAAGGTTCTTAAATATAGTTCTGAATGGTTATGCATATTTCCTTATTCTCATTAGCTTGCATGTAATTTCATTAATTACAGTATGTGATGGTAGTTCTGAAGGGGTCGGTACCGATGTCATTTGGTGGGACCGAGCAGCCAGCGGCATATGGTGAGCTTGTCTCCATTGGTGGCCTCAGCCCTGATGTTAACAAGAAGCTGAGCGGCAACATTTCTGCCGTTCTCGAGGCTAAGCTCTCCGTTCCCAAATCACGGTTCTTTCTCAAGTTCTATGACTCCAAGGCAAGATTCTGTTTTGTTAGTTGCATATAGTTTGTATATCAGTATGTAAAGGCCTATAACACCAGAGTCTGGACATAAGGATTTAACCACAGTAGTGGATTGTACAATGATTATTCTGACCGTTTGATTGAAATGAGGTTGTCTAGATAGCATCATACTCTCAGACCAGAAGAAGTATGAGCTTGGAACCTTAGAGCTGTAAACAAACATCAGGATGAATCATTCACGCTCCAATTTGAGCAAAGCTGGCCTCCTGAACCCAAAACACAAAACTGATATCTGAGAGAAGCTGAATATAAAACCCCTGAAAATTATACAAAATTATGCTTTCTTGTTAGTATGCATTATGTTATGTGAGGGGAAAATATGTCGACTTATTCAGGGGCAGATTTAGAAATTTTAGATAGGGGGGACTAAAATTTAAAATTCATTATGCATGGCAGAGACCCAAGTCTCTTCAATAACAAATTAGAATTTTAACCACTAGACTACAAGCACACGGGATAATTTACAAAAGGGATGAACTATATAAAAACTTCAAGAAAAATGGAAATTTGCATAAATTTCAATATACATGATTAAAAAATTAGAAATCATGGGGGTGGCTAAGCACCCCCTAAGCTATACTTAGATCCGCCTTTTTTTATTGTTCTCAAATATTTTCCCATTTACTTTTTTTCCATGGTTAATTTAAAATCTGAGACTTACAGTTGTAATGCACTAATGCAGGGTTCTAACTTTGGTTGGAATGGAACTACTTTCTAGATTTATCTCGAGAGCCCCCTGTTGTTGGTGCACTCCCTTCTAGGTTAATCTAAGTGATTCTCTCATGTAATGATGTGAGAATTTGAGTTCTTATTGCTCAAGTAGTTTATGTTGTTAAATATCAAACCAAGTTAATTAAGGTAAACTCAGTATCATTGTGGCTGTTATTGATGAAGTTGTGTGTGCTTTTTACTATGCTGATGAGGTTGGTCCATTTACTTGGGTAGTTAGGTATACAAAAATATTTACTACTTCAAAACCTTCTATCCATTATGAATCAATGTTTTCAGTCATGCTTAATTAGCCAATTACAATTGGTTTAGCAGTATATGTACTTCAAAGTTTTCTGGACCTGATGATGTTTTTTTATAGTCATACTTTAGGCAATTTCAACAGTTCTTCCACCATTTAAGTTTTCCCTTTATAGAATACAGCTGGATCCTTGAGATGTGCTAAAAAAGGAGAACTTTGATTCAAATTGACATCAACTGGATATCATGTATTCTTTCTTAGTGGTCACTGAAAACTATTTAATCTTTGCCTTTTCGTATGTTTTCGGTGCATACACAAGTTTTGGAGTAGAAAATGGGTGTTTTTAAGTCCACGAAGTCTCTTTAAAGGGATCCACTTGAATAAAAAAAATGGGTGTTTTGAAATCCACGAACTCTAAAATTTATTGAATTGACTTTAAACTACGAATTAAATTATCAAAACTGATTTACTTGAATAAAAAAAAGTTTCGAATTAAACATATAAAAATATTTAATTTTCGAATTAATTTTTTATTGAATCGAGTGGGAATAAATGCACTACAATTAATTTATAAACTTTTTATTTTTAATAGCTTGACTTTGTACTATATTAATTCTGAAATTTAATTTTTTTGCATGTAAATGTATAACTTAAAAGGTATATTGGTTTTAACTCTTTAAGTTTGTTATTTGAAATTAATCCAATATATATGAACTAAAAAAACATTCTAATTCATACTCTTTAAGTGTTGATCTTTTAGTACAAAATATTCAATCTCGGAATGTTATTTCTGTATATGGAACTTGTTTTGTTCTAGAGATTTGAACAGTGACGGGGGTAATTTTATCATGAAACTTCTCATGTAACACTGTGAGAGCTCATTTACCTCATATAATATCTAAACCAGAAATATCCTATTAGACCCTGTAAAGTTGCCTAAAAAATGCCTAACAAAATAGTCCCTTTTTTGGAGAATTTCCATAAATTCAAAAGTCAATTTTGGCCGCCAGTAGCTACAACGGTTTTTACAATCGCTACCATAGTAGCCTTTTGGGTTAGAGACTTAGAACAACTTTCGGCAGCCAAGCTTTAGGCTCTTTATAGTTTCTTGGACGTTTAAGCAGGTCAAACAATTGCTCTTATGATGAACTTAAAACAATTTTTTTAAGCTTTTTTAGAATAAAATGCTATGCTGATTCGCTCTCCTTCCTTACAATACAGTGCCTCCTTAAAGACTAGTTTAGAGTCTTTTTCATTTGTTTATATTTTCCATTCTCTCTCTTTCTCTCCATGCTTTCCTAGACACGTGAAAACAAATATATATTTGATTCAATTTAAGCTTCATTGTTCTGTGCTGAACAACCACTCCTTTACACAGCTTAATTTCTTAAACTGTATTTCTCTAAACTTGCTTGTCAAACAGATACAGAGGCCTTAACTACCACTCAATTGCAAACCCTTTCTCTTTCTTCTCTGAAATCTTGGAGAATTTTCTAAAACACTAATTTGTGTTGTGAGTAGAACTAAGGGTGTTATTAAGACTGCTCCCAGAGGAGATTCTCATTTAAGAGAAGGAAGGGGATGGAGTGGCCGGGAGATAATCTTCTGAACAATAGAACTTACACTTCAAATCGGAGGTGACAGATTTTACCAAAATGTCCTTGTCGCTTATTTCCGAACAATACTCTTTCCCTTTTGTTCCCCTTTGTTCCCTCTCTAATTCTCCTTTTCTGGAGCAGGTTAGCTTGTCTGGTCAGTCCGGATTTTGCAAGCTCTCACCTTTGTATAAGGAATTTACCGTTCCCTCTCTCTGCGTCCCCCGACTGGAGCTAAACCTGAGAGGTATTTGATGAGTTTAACTTCAAAATTTATTGTACTAGTTTTAAACGACAAATCAAAATCATTAAAACTCATCTACTCTGCAGATGATGATTTACATGTAAATTTTTTTAAAATTTTCGAACTATTTTAGTATAAAGTTAAGTGGTCAAAATTAAAATATTAATAAACTAATTTTAGTGTATTTATTTTTTGAACATTTTTTTATCACTTGATTTATACTATAAATTAATTCAAAATTATAATATGTTTACATGTAAATTTATCACTTCTCAAATAGACCAGTTTTAATAATTATGATTCGTTGTTCGAAATCAATCTAATAAATTTTGAAGTTAAATTCATCCCTTGGTAAGCTTAAGAACTCCCAAGTTCTACTCTGAAACTCATTTTTGTAGCAGTCTTAACGGGGCTACAGCGCTTGTTAGTTTAATAATCTTTGTTTAAAATTTTTATTCAATTAAAGGATGATGAAGATATTTATTTATTCAATTTATCAATATTCAATTAGTCATAAATTTTTTAGTTAATATTTCAAAATTCTGAATGACCATTGATTCCTTAAAAGTACGAAAGTCACCACAAGCTTGAGATTCATCTCAGATTGTTCAGTCAGAGCAAATTCATCAGCTCCAGAAAGGAGAAAACGAAGAAGAAACGGAGAAGAATAATTACTGTTCGGAGAAGAGACAAAGTGAGCACCGTATATGTTTTTGTCCAAATTCTTTACCTCTAAATTGAAGTGTAACTTCACTGTTTGAAAAGAAAACTCACCCATAGAACTCTTCTTTTATTTTCCATTAATAAGCTTTTACATTCATTTTTTGGAGCACAGCCTTAACTGCGCATGATTTTTTTTTTTAATCCAAATATTATTTCAGCCAATGAGAAACCATTTGACCCAGTGATAATATTTAATGAATGAGTTCCAGTGAAAAACCCCTTTGACCCCATTCAATTTTTATGGTAAGTAAACAGAAAGTTGAGTGGGCCGTAATGAGAAAACATTTGACCGAAAAACATGAACTAAATCAAATTAGTGGGTTCCAGTGATAAACCATTCAAAAGAATCAAAGCAATAATTGAAGTGGTGCAGTAAAGAGACTCTCTGTGCTGCGCGTAGCACCGTAGCCAATTTCTTTCTTTAATACAAAATCTACTTGAATCTGATCTCCTAAATCCTGAGAGCTTACCATGGAAGAAGTGTATAAAAATTGAAATAAGAAATAAAAAATCAAGATTATTTTCATGTCCTAAAGAACAAAGCCCGTATAACAAATTATAGGTTGAAATGGGAAGCGTCTGTTTGATTTAATGGGACTAACGGGTTTGATAAAACGGATCCATTAATCAGACATTAAATTTAGTAGCATTCTTTTAAAATTTTATAAACCATAATTGAAATTTTTTTTTTTTTATTAAATCAACATGATTACACTCTTTTTTTTTTTTTTTTTTACAAAAACCACGATCCATTGTGCCAGCTCTTCGCTTGATTTTAAAAGGAACATGTCCAAGGGGGCTGCTACGTTCACCACACACTTGCTCTCTTTGTTCAGCTCCTAGGCCTACCACGAACTTCAATCATCACGCAGCTGCTAACGCAAGCGTTGCTTCTATTTCGGTCCAGAATTTGGGTGATTTCACATTTTTCAAACTCGTGACCACAGAAAATCCTAAACTCAGGTTCGTGGCCGAAACAGGAATTGTCCCAGGTAAAAATTGAAAGTTCCTGACAAAAACTGAGGCCCATAAAAGAAAAGAAGAAAAAATACACGGGACCGAAATACCAGTTCCAACTAAAAAAAAAAATGAACTGAAATGATATCTCGGTCTATGATAAATAATATTTCAATTCTTATAATTTTTGTAAAGAAAAAAGTAATTATGTTAGTTTGATAAAAAAAATCAATTGAGTAATCTGACGGTTTGAGAACTTACTGTATCAGTTTTTATCCGACGGTGGTTATTTTTACAAGTAGCTTTTTATCTCACTACGCTATCACCTCTCTCTCCCTCTTACGTTTTTTGATTGAGGAAATCTATAAAAATAAATCATTTTTTCCTTCTTTTGGCATCAAATTCATTTCTCTCACTATCACCTCTTTCACTCACTCTCGCCATGGCCACCGCCGCCGCGTCTCCTCCTCCGATCCTCCCGATCTCCACCTCTTCCACCACCTCTCCGTCTCCCTCTCCCTCACCTTTTGCCCCTCTGATCTCCCGCCTGAGTTCCTCCCTCCGCCGCTCCCTCTCCCTCGCCCGCCCCTGGCCAGAGCTCGTCGACCCCACCGCCTTCTCCCCCCGCCCCGACTCCTTTCCCTCTGCCATTCACCGCCTCCGCCGCAACCTTGCCTACTTCCGCCTCAACTACTCCCTCCTCCTTCTCTTCACCCTCTCCATCTCCCTCCTCTCCCACCCGTTCGTCCTCATCCTCCTCCTCTCCCTCCTCTCCGCCTGGTCCTTCTTCTACTTCTATCGTGCCGCCGATTCTCCTCCTCTAACCCTCCTCGGCCGCCAGTTCTCCAGTCGGGAAATCCTCTTCATCCTCTCCGGCTTCTCCTTCTACATCCTTTTCTTCACACCCATTGCATCTCTTATTATACAGTCTTTCCTGGTTGGGTTGGCGATAGTATGTGTGCACGGTGCCCTTCGAGTGCCAGAGGATTTGTTTCTTGACGAGCAAGAAGCGGCTGCCGGATCTGTAGCTGGAGGTGGTGGTGCTGCTAGTGGATTGCTTTCCTTTATCAATGCCGCAGCGGCTTCTGCCACAGCAAATCCTGCTTCACACGTTTGAGGCATCAGATTTGGTGGTGTTAGCAATTAGCCTGTTACTCTGTTAGGTTTTCAATATTCAATCCACACTTTTGAAGCCTAGTTAAGAGTTTGATGCTTTTATAAGTTCGATTTAATGATGTAGATGCTTTTATAAGTTCGATTTAATGATGAATTGATTATAAGAATATAGATTCTGATGACAAGAATTATGTTTGGTCTGAATTGTTAAGATTTCTGTTGCAATTGTTCTGTCATTGGATCTGAATCTGAACTAGCAGCTGATGATGTATTCTTTTATTCGTTTATAATTGTTGCTACTTGATAGATTACTTGTCCAATTACTTTGTATTTTAGTGATTGATTTTCACCTTTTGTTTCAAATCCCTTAAAAATCGAATTCACACTCTCCAATACCTGACAAGGGAATCTTTTAGATTACTAGATCTGGACCGTTCTTTTTTAACATGGCATGAATCTCAAAGTCCAATAACACTGTTCCCTATTGTAGCCCGAATCCCAGATTTGAGAGAATTCCAAATTGATTGAGATTTAATCTCAAACCGGAAAGTGAGGAGAATCCTCTACAACACCTGAGAAAGTCAAAATCTTGACATAATGGCGTACCCTTTATGTTTGGAGTGAGTATCCTCTGAGATATCTCAACTTGTGCGTGACCGACGTGTCCGGTGCCTAGGGTAATATAGGGGTTAGTATTATGTGTGCTTTGCGATTCGTGTAGAACGTATTTAAACGGTTGGGATTTTCCATAAAGTCACGTTTGAGATATCTCAGAGGATACGAATTCTTATGTTTGTGCGTGCTTGGTGGTACAATCAACTAATAAAAAATCAAGATCTTGACATGCATCAACTGTTTGCGTTTTCTTCTGTTAACGTGGACGGTGGTAACATGTAGTAGACTAGTAGTTGGGATCGATCTTGTTTTTATTCGGTGACCGGATGGGGGTTTCGGATCCATTAACAAATGTGTGTTACAACTTGGAAACCCAAGTGCTTGTCTTGAATTCTGAAAATGATTGCAGCTGTGGATAGCGACAGTGGCATACAAGAGAGGGAAATAAATTAGCGTAATGCATTGGCATTGGCTTGACAGATCTTCTTGTTTTTCATTAGGACTTTGCATTAATAACTTTTTAGTTATATCATTATCATTCAACTGTGTTGGATTTATTTAATGGTACGCCCGTTATGGGAAACCCAACCCAAAATCTGACCCGTTATGAATAGATGCGAACCCATTATGAAATGATGCATTGGTTTTATATAAACCATCCATACGTGTCTCTCTCTCTAATAATCAGAAAAACGTGTGAATAGTAACAGCCAAAATTAGAGAGAATAGAAAGAGAGCACCAATAAGCACTCTGTTAATATTTGAAGGTCTTAGGTCGTGGAAAACGCAGGGCTTCCGACTTCGGCTTGTGATTCCTTGCAGAACCAATGATACTGCTGCACTCGCAACATCCGCTTCCGCACGAAGATTAACGAAGTAACTTGTAAGTTCTATCCGTTAATTAACATTGGTATCAGAGCTTTTATAGCATGTATTCTGGTTTTAATGAATAACACGGATTGTTCTGAAAATTCGCATAATTTGAAATTATAAAATTTTTTTTTCGAAATTATTTTTCTGAAAATTTTGTATAGCAATTTTCAGATTTGTTTTGTATAGCATGTATAGCAATTTTCAGATTTTTTGGAGAATTTCCGAAAATTAATTTCATGTTTCAAAAAAAAAAAAACGAATAATTTGAAATTATAAATTTTTTTTTTTGAAAATTATAAGTGGTTAATTTTCAGATTTAATTTACAATTATTTTTTGTAAATTTGATCAATTTAAATACGAATTTTATTTTAAAAACGTATTTAATTGTATTCACTGTTTTTGGAGATTTTTTAAATGTACCTTTGGGGGATGCATTGCAAAACAGTGATGTTGTATAGTGGAAATGGGAGATGCAAAGCAAAACAATGCATTATTAGTTTATTATGGATCTAATACAACTAGTTGGACAATTTTTTGGTCCAAATGAATCACAACCGTCCAAAGAACCATTATTTCTCACGAATTTTCGGATCTTGCCGAATTTTAATGGATGTGTCCATTACAGTGAGAAATGGAGAGGTCTGTCGCACCGGTTCAGACTAAATGAACTTGGTCCATAGATTCCTCATGAACCCCGAAAAAAATAGATTTTGTGGCTGCTGGGGCTTGAACCCGCGCCTCTTGAGTCACACCCGAATGGTCTTACCACTACACCACAATCTATTTTATGTTATGTTATTCATTCTATATATTATATACACTATAAAACAGATTTTTCTCTACTTTGCAACAGAATTTTTTGTTGTTGTTTGTATATATTATATATTATATCTATTTTGATGGAATTTTTTTGGTTATACGGATTTTTTTTAATCTGTTTACATAATTTTTTTTTGTTGTTTGTTAAAATTATATATTAAATGTATAATTTCTAGTGGGAGTTTTGCACAGTGAATAATTAATAGTAATAAAATTTATAGAATTAAATAATGATTGTGAAACTTAGTGATCTTTCGATTTTAATCTATAAGTATTATTATTATTAAATTATTTCACAGTTGTTGTAAAACTAGAAGTGTTATGCTAGGTATTAAATAATTTGTATTAAGCCATCAAAACTGTGATATGTCCTAACTTAGTTTAATTGTAATTTCTTAGTGAAATGGCATCTGCATCTAGGAATATTGTGGCAGAACTCAATAAGGGTGAAAAACTGAATGGCGATAATTATGAAATTTGGGCCATGAAAATTCAATATGTCCTGGAAGAACAAGAGGTTCTTTCGGTCCTGGATCATATTTTAACCGAACCAGAAAAAGGTACAACTGAAAAGCACATTGCTGATAAGGCTGCATATGAGTCCTGGAAAAAGAAGAACTCCATTGCTCGTATTACATTGCTAAGCAGTATGGATAATGATGTGATGCGTGAGTTTAGGCAATATGAGATTGCAAAAGAGATGTGGCTTGCTCTGAAGCAGAAGTTTGGTGGAACTTCTGTTACAAAACTGAGACAACTCACCATCAAGTTTGACACTTACAAGAAGCGTCCTAATTATAGCATGCGGCAACATCTCAGGGAGATGTCAAATATGATTAGTGAGTTGAAGGACGCTGGCCATGTTTTGACTGAAGAGCAACAACTTCAAGCAGTGATTCGTTCACTTCCTCATACTTGGGAACACATGAAAGTGAATCTGACCCACAATGAGAGTATTAAAACTCTCAACGATGCAGCAAGGCATCTGGAACTTGAGGAAGATCGTATTGAGGCATCCAAGCCTCAAGAAACTGAATCTGCTGTGCATTTGGCTGGTTCAAGCTCTCATGGAGGGCAAGGCCAGAAGCGTAAGTCAAATTATGGTCAGAAGGGCAAACAAGAGAAAAAGCATAAGTGGCAAGATCGTGGCAAGGGAAAGGCTTCTCAGAATTTTAAGAAGCATAATAAGGCCAAGATCAAGTGTTTCAATTGTGGCAAGAAGGGTCACTATGCTCGTGAATGCAAAGAGCCCCGCAAGGTACAAATTATAGAAAAACTTTCATATTTTTCATATGTTTCTAGTTCTGTTTTTATTGCTGATTCTCATCCTTTGTGGACTGTAGACTCAGGGGCAACAGACCATGTAGCCAAAGATCGTGATTTGTTTGCGGATTTTCGTCGAATTCCGCAAGGTTCAAAATGGCTTTATGTAGGAAACAACTCTCGTGTACCAGTCAAGGGTATAGGCACATGCAAGTTGGATATGCGTGATGGTCGAACCCTCCTCTTACATGATGTTCTCTTTGCACCTGACATTCGACGAAATCTTGTATCTGTAGTAGTTCTTCTTAGATTTGGATTTACTTTGAACATGTGTGGTACTAGTATTAAGTTGTATCTGGATGATGTGTGTTATGGTTATGGATATGTATCGAATGGTTTTATTATTCTGGATGTTATTAATGTGATGATTTCTTCTAATACCCATTTTTCTTTAATTACATCATATGCTGATGAAAATGTTGATGTGAATGTATGGCATATGAGATTAGGCCATATTGGACAGCAACGAATGGATAGATTAGCCAAGGAAGGCATGTTAGGCCAAATTGAAAGGGTTAGTCTACCAACATGTGAAAATTGTTTAAAAGGAAAAATGGCAAGAAAACCATTTGGAACAGGAACCAGGTCTCAATTTCCATTGCAATTAATTCATTCTGATATTTGTGGACCAATGAATGTGAGGGCACGACATGGAGGTAGATATTTTATCACCTTCATTGATGATTATACGCGATATGGTCACGTCTATTTGATATCTCATAAATCTGACGCTCTTGCTTGTTTCACAAAATTTATAACTTTATGTGAAAATCAATTAGACAGAAAGGTTAAGGCCTTAAGAACGGATCGCGGTCGCGAATATTTGTCTGATGAGTTCAAACAAATGTGCGAAGAAAAAGGAATACTGAGGCAACTAACCATGCCATATACTCCACAACAAAACGGAGTGGCTGAAAGGAGAAACCGGACTCTTTTGGAAATGGTTAGGTCAATGATGGCTCAAGCAAATTTGCCAATTAATTTTTGGGGTGATGCATTATTGACTGCTGCCTATATTCTAAATCGTGTACCTTCTAAATCTGTTTCTTCAACTCCTTACGAACTTTGGAATAATAGAAAACCAGATCTTAGTAATCTGAGACCTTGGGGATGCGCTGCCTTTGTTCATGATTCGTCTCATCAACATGGTAAATTGGGTCCACGAGGTAAAAAGAGTATATTTATACGATACTCCGAACATTCCAAAGGTTATGTGTTCATTGGTGAACAATCAAGTGGGAGTGTAATAGAATTTGAGTCCCGAGATGTCATTTTCTTGGAAAATGAATTTCCAAGAAAGGGTGAGATAGGTCAGGAATTTTCTTTATATGAAGTAGAGGAGGAGCAAGATGATTTGATTGTTGCAAATCGTTTGGTGCATGTTCCAACAGTATCTCATCCAAGTGGGAGCAAGTCTGTAGATGATGCTGAGCCAAGTTCAGCACAATCACAAATTAGGCATAGCAATCGTGCTAGAGTTCCTAAACGTCATTTTCCAATCGAAAATGAATCTTACATGATTGTCATGCAAGATGAAGAAGAGCCAAGAAATATTAGAGAAGCTCTCACTTGTCCTGCTAAAGAGAAATGGATGAAAGCAATGGAAGAAGAAATGGAGTCAATGAGATCAAATAGTGTTTGGGAATTAGTTGATCTCCCTGAAGGACGCAAGGCAATTGGGAACAAATGGGTTCTCAAGATTAAACGTCTAGCTGACGGCTCAATTGAGAGGTACAAGGCACGTCTTGTTGCTAAGGGGTATACACAGCAAGAAGGGATAGACTACGAAAAGACTTTCTCTCCTGTTGTAATATTTACTTCCATACGGTTGATACTAGCTATCGTTGCCAGTTTAGATTTGGAATTGCATCAGATGGATGTTAAAACTGCATTTCTAAATAGAAATCTGGAAGAAGAGATATATATGGAACAACCTGTCGGTTTTGTTGCCGAAGGACAAGAGCACAAAGTATGCAAATTGTTGAGATCCATTTATGGTCTCAAACAATCTTCCAGACAATGGTACATTCGATTTCATCAAGCAATCATATCATTTGATTTCGAAATGATTGATGAAGACCATTGTGTGTATGTCAAAAGGTCCAAAGACAAATTTGTGATTCTATCACTTTATGTGGATGACATACTGTTGGCTAGTAACAATAAAGAGTATGTACAAATCATTAAGGAATGGTTATCCTCCAATTTTGATATGAAGGATATGGGTGAAGCAGCATACATTCTTGGAGTGAAGATTGAAAGAGATCGTTCCAAGAAGATGTTAGCTCTATCACAAGAGCATTACATCAAGAAAGTACTTGAAAAGTTTCATATGCAAGACTGTAAACCCATTGATACTCCTATAGCAAAAGGCGAAGGTCTTAGTTTAAGAATGTGTCCAAAGACTCCAGATGAAAAACCACAAATGGAAAAAGTTCCTTACTCAAGTGCTGTTGGCAGCCTCATGTATGCTATGATGTGTACTAGGCCGGATATCAGTTTCGCCGTTGGGATGGTGAGTAGATATCAAGCCAATCCAGGACAGTTCCATTGGAAAGCAGTAAAAAGAATACTTAGATATCTGAAAGGTACTGTAAATTATTCATTGTGTTTCCAAGGAGAAAATTTGCAACTCATGGGTTACGCAGATGCTGATTGGGGAGGAGATTTAGATGAAAGAAAATCTACCTCAGGCTATATTTTCTTACTTAGTAATGGAGCTATCTCTTGGAGTAGTAAGAAACAGAGTTGCATATCCTTATCCACAATGGAAGCTGAATTTGTAGCATTTTCAGCAGCAGTACAAGAAGCAGTTTGGCTTAAAAGATTTTTGAATCACTTGGGTTTCGGTGATAATAAAACTAACTCAGTGTTGGTATACAGCGATAGCCAAGCAGCAATCGCATATACAAAAGATCCCAAGTATCACTCAAAGACCAAACACATTGATACTAAGTATAACTTTGTTAGAGACATGGTGGCGAGAAAGCAAGTTTGCATGCAGTACATATCTACACACAAAATGGTGGCAGATCCTTTTACAAAGGCAATACCTAGAGATGTGTTTATTGGCCATGTAAAATCTCTAGGGTTACGTAGATTGTAATTATATTTTTGATTGAACAGTATATATATTATATATATTTGTATTTGTGGGATAAATGCAATGAATGTTATTTTCTTATTCATTTATGTTATAATTGTTATAAATTATTTAATACCATTATATTTAGCATAACACGTGAGATATAAAATGAAAGGTATGTCAGACAGTAGATTGGCCTTCTCACACAGGCAATCTCTTCTATGTCTTGGTAGGACATAGAAATGAGATTGATTTTAAGCTAGACATGATACAAAATGTGAGAGCAAGTGCTTAAAATATATATGGCCTTGATAGAGAATCAAGATGAGGTCATATGGATATATTATTATGACTGAAGGTGAAATACTCACTATTCACCTTAACTGTTTTATGCCAAGTGGGAGTCCTGTTATTGAATTTATATGATAAGTAGAGTTGTGGACTCAAGTTAGATATTATGTATATCTGAACTATCACTTGTACGGTATTGGATTTTAAATTAGACATACGCTCCATAGGAAATGGAGAATAATACCGTAACATATGTTTCATACCATATGTGCAACTGACCAACAGGGTAACAGAAGATATGATCTCTTCTTCTTTGTTGTGTGAGACCCGCGAGATCAAAAGGATCTCAGAGTACTCTTTGATTTTTTACTAAATACTTGAAGTTTCTTTTTAATTAGTTATTTTGGAATGTTACCAATGATCATGTATGATGCGATCTTATGGAACATATCTGAATAGCAAATTGATTTGGAATGAAAAGATTCTAGATAAAAGAAAAAGATCATTTGAATGTTACATTAGGTTATATTCACTGGTGCGCACCAATTATGTTTATGTAACATAATTGTGAATATACAAGTATGGTTGTATCAATAAATAAAAGAGATCCTGTAATACTTAAAAATGTAACTTGATGATCTGGGGTACTGCATATTTACTCTACTTAGATGTTGTTATACATACCTAACAGTTGGATAACAACATATGCTCTAAAATTAAAATATGCTGGTCACGGCCTATTTCCTTGTATGAATTTTAACAGAGATTAGAGATTATGTTCTCTTAGTTTATGACGGGTATCCCATTTTGTGCGAGTGGGAGATGTTGGATTTATTTAATGGTACGCCCGTTATGGGAAACCCAACCCAAAATCCGACCCGTTATGAATAGATGCGAACCCATTATGAAATGGTGCATTGGTTTTATATAAACCATCCATACGTGTCTCTCTCTCTAATAATCAGAAAAACGTGTGAATAGTAACAGCCAAAATTAGAGAGAATAGAAAGAGAGCACCAATAAGCACTCTGTTAATATTTGAAGGTCTTAGGTCGTGGAAAACGCAGGGCTTCCGGCTTCGGCTTGTGATTCCTTGCAGAACCAGTGATACTGCTGCACTCGCAACATCCGCTTCCGCACGAAGATTAACGAAGTAACTTGTAAGTTCTATCCGTTAATTAACAAACTGGTTTAAGACACAATATCTACAGTGGAAAATCTAAAATTTTATTTGGAAGTTCAAGTTACATGTCCTCAGTGCAATGAACTAATCTAATCAAGGAAAAATAAGAACTTTTGTGATGAAATATACAAACCTGTTTAGAACTGCAGAATACAAAAGCTTCCATTATCCACAAAATTTTTGGGCACTAGCCACCATTGGCCTCTATCATCACTGATCAGACTATTTATGCCAGAATATAATTTGATAGAAGGAGGAGCGGATTGAGGATTTTTGTCATGAGGCAAAAAAAAATATCGAATAGAGTTTAAATGGCTAATTGGATTTAAACTCATTAACTAATAGGGTACTCAATAAAATAACAATGCTTTGACTTATATTTTTCTATGCCTGAATTGTAATTTATGATGTTTTAACTTATAATTCTAACTAATAATTATAATTCAAGAAATTTATTTTGATTTTAACAATAAATTTAACCCGAATTACAAATCAAACAACCAGAGGGGCAAAAAGATTTCCAAGGAGAGGCAAAGTCAATCAGTACCGATAAATCACCACTAAAACGAAAAATTCAGTGAGGTAGCTGTCCCTCTATTACATGTTGAGTCCGCCCCTAAATAGAAGATTCAGTCAATATCATTCACTGGATCCAATATAAACCACAAAAATACCTGCCACCTTTATTCCACAAAGTAAAAACATTAACATGAAAGCTTTATTTGCTTTTTGGGTCTTGCATCTGTTTATATTCGTATTTTGCCTTTTCTCTTATTTCTTGATTTATCCTTTAGGATATTACGCTTAATCGCCAAAGATAACAAACAATCGATAATTTAGCCAAATCAAGATGGAGGAGGTGATTTATAACTCAGTTCCTGGTCAGGTGCAATATTGACCCCCGCCGGTTAAAACCACAAATTTCATCACTGGTATTTTCTATATTTGTTCTAGTGATAAAAACACATGGTATTTGATGTGAAAGATCATGAATTCGAAATTTGGATGAGAAAAAATTATTTGTAATAACCAGTGGCGTAGCCAGGATTTAAGCTAGGAGTAGGCAGAAACTAGGTTCGGATATTTTTTCTAAATAGGTTTAGATTCGAATCATCTCCATAATTCTCTTCCCACCTCCGCCCACCTACCAAATTGCATCTCTGCTTATCGAATTGGTTGTAAAATTGCAGATGCATTACCGAATGCAACAAAGGTTTAAAAATACATTTATTTCCTAATTAGATTAAATGACTCACAAACCATCTCTGAAATCTGAACTGACAATTGCTACTCTGAATTAAATCCAAAGGTATGCAGAATCAAATTCAAGAGTAGGCAAGACCCATCAAAGAACCTAGTTAAAAGAAGAAGAAAATTTTCAGGGGTAGACAGTTGCCTACCCCTGTGACATTGTGGCTCCGTCACTGGTAATAACAAATATATTAAATAATTGGGTGACTTATCCTCCAACTTTTACTCAACAAAAAATATGCTATCACGATATCATTTGAAACTCGTGTGTTCAATCTTTGTATGACGTTATGATAGGAGGTGGCAAAATTAAAGATAGATACTCGGATATATGGAAGTATAAAATACCAGATATAGTTAAGGTTTTTATATTTCTAATGCTAGGAAGGAAAATCCTTACACAAGATGTTTTGCTAAGAAGTAAAATTGGATGCACGGTTGGATGTGTCATGTGCAGGAAATGAGATCCGGTGTTATTTCCTCATGCTTTTTCCATGTTGTTCTCTCTATCTCTCCTCTTATTCTCTCTCCCACTTGATGTTCTTTCTCTCTCTTCTCTTCTTTGAAGAGAGATAGAGAGAAAATGAATAGTAGCAGATTGGGATCCATAATTGCTATCTACTAGTGTAGAATCGGCCATGCATCTCATTTTCACTTGTCAATAAACTGGGAAAGTGTGGCAAAGAGTTCAGATTAGAGGAAATTTGCACCTATATAACCTGTGGATGTTGGTTCATTTGGATCAAAGAAATGAAACAATTTTCAGAAGCAAAACACTGCCCAGAATAAGATTAAACAAATTATATCAGCGAAGTAAGATTAATATAAATTGCTTCTTAAGACAAAGCTTCCAATAAATAATTTGATTTCAATCACTCAAAAAAAGTATTTTTTTTCTCTCTCTTCATATTTAATTTACCCTTCTATAGATTCTTCTATTTATGGTAGAAATTTTATAAAAGTTTGTTAAATGAAACTATTAAATAAAAGGGAGCTGATAATAGTACCCGCGCTACAGTACTCGCACTGTACCCGCAGGGGGGACCACTAAAAATTAAATATTAAAATTTAATTTCTTGTGGGGATTACAAAAATTGCACAATTCGAATTTTTTTTCCTAAAGTATTAATACCTATGAACGGAAGTATTTATATCTATGTACAAAAGTATTCATACTTATGATGTGAATAATTATTTATTGTGTGGATTATGTAGCACCAAGATAGCAATACTCGTGCTACAGTACCTGCACTACAGTACTCGCGCTACAGTACCCGGGGACCACCGAAAATTAAATGTATAAATATAACTTCCTATGGGAACTACAAAAACTCCACAATTTGAATTTTTTTTAAAGTATTAATATTTATACAATTTTCTCTTTCAAATGAGATCCGTGATGACGTACTTTCAGGCTCGTCGTCACGCAAGTATTTATACCTCGCCTTACAAGTATTTATACCTTTGCAAGTATTTTTTACATATGACACAGAAAGTATTAATATCTAAATATTGAAAGTATTTATACTTATACACTGAAGTATTTATCCCTACGAGGTAAACTATGTTTATTAGAGGAAAATTGATGCGGAAATGATTAGAGAACTCGAAAAGAGATTATTATAACAAGTTACGCATCAAAGTATTAACATCTTACTTTTTTAAGTGCTGATATCTAATCTTCTAAGTATTTACATCTACGAAGGTATAAATATATAAGTAACTTTTACATATGACACAGAAAGTATTTATATCTATGTACTAAAGTATTTATATCTATGCAATGAAGTATTTATTTTTATGAGATCAACTACTTTTGTTAGAGAAAGGTTAACACGGAATTAGTGCAGGGACTTTGAAAGGGGAACCATATAATTAGTGGGGACCATAGAGAAAGAGTACTGCTGGGATTTTAGAATAATAATTAGTTGAGACTATATAATATATTTTTAGAATTATTATTAGTGGACACAATATAATTAGTGGGGACCATAACACATTATTTTTTTTAAGTCCGGGTACTGTAGCACGGTACTGTAGCGCAGGTACAGTGCGGGTACTGTAGCGCGGGTACAAAAATAATTATTCTAAATAAAATGAAAGAATGGCTTGGCTTATTAATTACCTTTCTTATTTTATTTTTATAATTGCATTGCTATTTTGTGAGTTGAATTGAATAAACCAAGTCATTCTTGCATAAATTGATTGAATTGAACAAAAATTTATAAGTAATCTTAAACAAAGAATAAATTGAATAAAATTTATTTCAAAAAGTAAAAAAAAACTGTATATGTGAATAATGTGATTTTATATATGAAATTTAGATGTCAAAGTCTAACATCACATAATGATATACTTATTGATATCTTCAGTGCACTGAGAAAAAAAAAGAAGGTAAAGTATAGTATATGAAAAAAAGTATTTTTCTTTTTTACATTAACATAGAAATTTTAACTTGTAATAACTGCTAAATTTGTATAAAAATGTATAAGTTTTTTTCATTCCGCGTTTTATAGCAGTGTCGTCATAAAAATAGAAAAGACAAGAAGTGAAGCTAATCTTTCGATAACTTCCAAAAATATTTAATAAATTTTCTTTTATATATTTGATTCAAATTTTTATCGTAATTAGAAAATTTCATACATAGGTAAATTGACTACGAAGAAATAAAAAAAAAATCTTCATTCGCTGAATAATTTAATCGCATTCCCAAAATATCACCACTACAAAAAAAATTAACTCAATCCGGCGATAATTCGGCTGAAAAGACGGTTGCGCCGTCATCGGATCCGATCCTCTCAGGTACCTGATTCAAAACAATTCGAAAGGACGGTTTAGATTTACTTCCAGACGGTCGAGATCCGGGATAACAAAGGGGAAGGATTATTTGAGCTTTGAGATGCGTTCTAATTCATTTCGGACCGTCCGATTCAATTCTACTTAGTCAGGTAACCTGCGGGGATACGAATTCGCCGTCTTCCGGATTAAGAACTCAATGAGTCAATCCAGTAACCTCCAATATTTGGCTGAGCAAATGGTCCCAGTATCTGACACGATTGCTCCCGATTGTCAGAGATTACTATCCGTGGACCGAAACGACCGAGCGCACCAACTAATCTCCTTACCTTTCTTCTTCCCTGCGCATCCTCCAAGGCCTTCACCTCACCTCACCACACCACTCCCCACTCTCTTTCTTCCTTTCTTCTACTACTCGTAATTATGCCATCCATCTTCTTCTCCATTGAATAATTGAACAATTGATCATAGACCATGATGGGCCCGGAAGAAGAATCCATGGAAACCCTAACCCTAGCCACCTCTGCCGCCACCACCGCCGCATCGGACTACCATTCAGCCATCTCCACCTCGACCTCGCAAGAGATCCACAGAGACCCCCTACTCAGCCCTCCAGTTCCTCCCAATTTTGCTCTCTCCCCTTCCTCCTCGTTTGTTGACCCGCCTTCCTACTCTGACGTGGTATTTACCCCTTTCAATTCTTCAAACGGATCCGTCTCTCCTTCACCGTCCAGTTCCACATCTAATTACCTCCGCATCACTGTCTCAGATCCTGTACAGGAACCAGAGACAGTTTCGACTTCACTTGTGCCTGGATCAGGAAGTGGAAGCTACTTCACTTATCTTATTACTAGTCGTGCTAGAGATGGCACTGATTCGCAAGTCAGGCGCAGATTTCGAGATTTCGTGACACTTGCGGATCGACTTGCAGAGTCACACAGAGGTTTATTCGTTCCTGTCAGGCCTGACAAGGGTGTTGTTGAAGGCCAGGTAAGTATTATGACAATTAAAACGTGATATCTGTATGAATTTAGTTATATTATAAGATTTTTCTAGCTCTACTAGCTCTGTGCCATTGGCTAGATTGATTGTGGATCATGACTACTTGGAAGATGAGAATATACATATATTTCACATTGATTTGAGTGCATGCATCAGCATCTATGTTATTACTTGTGAACCTTAAATCGTGCATGTAATTTCTTCTTTAAAACTTAGTTTTGCACTTTTGTAGCAATCCGGTTTACTTGTCAGGTTATGTCTGTATTGGCTGTTTTAAGCAGGTTGTTAACAAATAGAACCTTATCCTCAACTGATAGATGTTTTAAGTGCTTGCTGTGTATTCTTTCTCGTCTTTTGGTTTCAGGTCTAGCCTAATAGAATCCTATCAGTTTTACATCATAAATAAAGCCTCTGTTATTTAAGACCTTTTTCATCCTTGTCCTCTGTACCAGCATGGGAGAGAGAATACTACTCCTTGATAATAATCATGAAAGATTCTAAAAATACAAAAATTAACAAAAAGGTTTACCTCAATACATGAATCTCCTACTGCAGGTGATGAAGAGTGCAGATTTTATTGAGCAGCGGCGAGTTGCCTTAGAACGCTACCTTCGCCGCCTTGCAGCCCATCCTGTGATTGGCAAATCTGACGAGCTGAGAGTGTTTCTTCAGGCTGAAGGTAGGCTTCCGCTCCTACCTACTACTGATGTGGCTTCGCGCATGCTGGATGGGGCTGTGCGGTTACCAAGGCAGCTTTCAGGTGTTGAAATGGCAGGTCCTGAGGAGGTGGTACAGCCAGCCAAGGGTGGAAGGGATTTGTTGAGGATTTTTAAGGAATTGAAGCAGACTGTGACAAATGAGTGGGTTGGGGCTCGACCAGCAGTAGTAGAGGAGGATAGAGAGTTCTTGGAAAAAAAAGATATCCTGCAAGATTTGGAGCTACAACTTACGACTACTTCCCAGCATGTATGTATGGTTTTGCATTTCAGTCCTTGCAATTTTAAGATAGTTCTTTCACTCTGAAGCAGCATGAAATGCTATTAAGCATTGAAGAGGGCTAAGTTAGATAATTTTAGGATTGTTCATATCATTTATGTACTCATCTGTTGTTACAAAAAGATTTTAAAAATATGCTCTGGTTTCGTGCTAGGTTTTTTGATAGTAGAGTGAAAGTTACAAAGTTTTGTCAATGAAAATGGTAAATTGTAACTGACCGGAGAGGGGTCCAGCTCAATTTAAATAAAGAAGAACAGAGGTGGTGGATTCATGTGCTTGTTTGATAATCACTGTAATGATTGCAATGTGTTTAGCAGCCATATGAAATTGTGGAAAATGTTTGGTGATAATACGCTGATTTAATTTGCTGATTGAGGGCATATTGGTTAAGTTGAGGATGGATATTATCACTGTGGGTACAGCACACCTGATATATGTTAGGTTGTGGTTAACTTAAGGATGTGGTTCTGATACTTGGGGGCAAGGGGCTTCTGATAATTGTTTAGATATAGATTGTAAAAAACAAAGTGATGGGTGTTTCGTTATTGACTGAATGAAACATGTGGTAAACTCTACCATTTTTTTCAAAAAAAAAAAAAACTAAGCTATGCCATATATCCAAATGTATTTAAATAATTTTTTGTAATTTCAGGCAGAGAATCTTGTGAAAGCTCAGCAGGACATTGGAGAAACAATGGGAGAATTGGGATTAGCATTCATAAAGTTAACAAAATTCGAGAGTGATGAGGCAACGCTTGATTCACAGAGAACAAGAGCTGCTGATATGAAAAAAGTGGCCACAGCTGCTGTTAAAGCTAGCAGACTTTACCGCGAGTTAAATGCCCAGACGGTTAAACATCTTGTAAGAAAATTTTCACCAATACTGTTGCTTTTATTTGTCAATCTTAAGGCTTGCAGTATGCTATATTCATTTTGAATTTTTGGTGAGTCTTTTTTTGTGCCTTCAAATTTTAAATTTCCTATTTTTCTCAGATCTTTTTTTCTTGAACACTTGCTTTGTATAAGGTCTTGAAAATTACACAACTTTCAGCTTAAACTCAATAATGATGCACTGCTTACAGCCAACAACAGACAAGTTGAGTGTCGTTTGCAAATGGGTCAAATTGGCATACTCATAGTCAGTGTGGTTATGTTTCATACGTTTATTTACTAATGCCTAAATAAAGGCTATCTACTAGCGTGTTAGGTCAGATAATATCAGGGGCGGAACCAGAATATTGTGATTGAGGGGGGGAGAGGCTGAATAAATGTCTTGTAAATTCAGTTTATGAGGGGGGGGGGGGGGGGGGGGGGGGGAGTTGGCTGCTTAGCCTCGCTTTCCAGTACTTCCCTCCGTCCCTGGGTAATATGCAGATATATCCTAACACTAAATTTTTTAGCACATGATAATTCTAACAATTTTTTATGATGTTTTCTTATTGGCAGGATACTCTACATGAACATCTAGGTATAATGCTATCAGTTCACACTGCATTCTCTGACAGGTCAAGTGCCTTGTTAACTGTGCAAACACTGATGTCGGACCTGTCAACACTGAATTCTAGGGTTGAAAAGCTTGAAGCAGCAGCTTCAAAAATATTTGGCGGTGATAGGTCGAGGCTTCGCAGGGTTGAAGAGTTGAAGGAAACAATCAGAGTCACTGAGGATGCCAAGTTCTGTGCTGTCAGAGAGTACGAGAGAATTAAGGTAATAATCCAGTGCTGTGTGTGCATGTGATGTTAATAAGTAGGTGTTGTTTATTTTATGCTACTGTCCCATCTCAAGAAAATACAAACTAAAATAGCAGAAAGGAGCACTTCTTTTCTGAATACCACCAAAAGATTCCATTATCCTTGCAATTTATTTTAAGATCTTCCTCTCATACTTGCAATATCATGGAACATTTATTTGCTCCTAATACCAAATTATGGAAGATTTTGTCGGACAAACTATAAAATAAATAGTGAAGAAAAGCGAAATTGTTTGATATGTACCTACTATGCAACATATCTGCACTCTATTACACATCTATCTAATTAAGCTTAATAAGCAATCGCTCGTAATTGGATTGATTTAGTATATGACAGTGGAGAAAAGCAAAATTGTTTGATATGTACCTTCTCTCCTGGTGATAGTTGTAAAAGAGCCAAAAATGAATTTTCAGGGTTCACATGAAGTGCAGAAACCTTTACTGCAATTGTGGCAAAAAGTAAATAGGAAAAAAAAAAGGACGACCAATAGAGAGAAGCCTTTCCCCCCTAAGCAAAAAAAAGGGGGGCCAAAATAATAATGAAAGTGAAGGGATCTATTATTGCATTGTGAATTGATGTTTTATGGAAAATTCTTATCCATGTTTGACATTGCTTCAGGATAATAACCGAAGTGAGCTAGAGAGACTGGATTGTCAGAGGCGTGATGACTTTCTTAGCATGCTCAAAGGATTTGTTATAAGTCAGGTATTTTTGGCCGCCTAATGAAAAACTTAAATGCCCAGCTTTAATGATTTAGTTTGTTGTGTTGAGACCTTTTCTATTGGTAACAGGTTGGCTATTATGAGAAAATTGGAAGTGTGTGGGAGACGGTGGCAGATGAAATGCATGAATATTCAAGAGTGAAAGAGAGCAATGAGCAGTGATGAGAGAGAGAAGAGAGCAACGATCACTGACTAGAGCAGATGTAAAGAAATGTCAAATTATTTTTTCCCTCTATTTATACTTGTGTGTAGACTGTACCGTAGTGCGAATGAAAAGAAATATAAAAGCTACATTCCATTTAATGAACAATCAATGATGGCTCGTAGTTTTTCTCTTTATTTTCAGATTTTTTTTTTTTTCCTATCATTCCCAATTGGGTAGTTCCCTTGAGGTGCTGTTCATCATCTAGATTCTTTGTTTCCATTACATAGCAATGACTGCTTAACCATAGCTTTAGCAAAAGTTATTTCTAATTCGATATGGCCAAATGCAAAACACAATGTTTTCCACTGTTGTCATTCCATATCTTACTGTTTCATTTTGTTGGATTTTGATTTCTTGAAAGGTATTATTTCCTTTTATGGTTCAGAATACTAGGATTGCAATCCTCTTAGTGGAAGTACAGCAGTCATGTTCGTCAGCATCGGTTGAATCAATTTGTAAGTGAGGAGGATTGTTGTTTCTAGTGGAATTATACCTGTCAAAATACCTTCATTTTTTTGCTTCATTGTACCTCCGTATTTTAATTTTGTAATAACAAAAACTCTGGAACTCCCCATCAAAATCGTTCTGAAAGAAAATTAAGAAAAAACGAGCTAGTAGATATGATTGATTTATATTATTTTCTGTACACATATAGAGAAATATTATTTTTTCATCTAGAAATATCTAAATCAGTATATTTTTGTAAAATCTTGAATCAAAATAAAGTTGAATATGTATTTTGAACTTGAGCTAAATTATTATTACATAATTAAACTGAAATTTTATAAATCTATTTTATAAATGTTAGAGTTCATTTTATGTATTTTATTGTTTGACTTATCAAAACAATTATCAAAAGTTCGCTGGACCTGTGCAGAAAGACCACCTGGTGGGGGGGGGGAGTGAATTGTCATTTCGGTCCCAGCCGTTTTAACATATTTCAAGAAAAAAATATATGTTGAAAAATTGTGAAAATGCCTTGGACCGAATTGCCATTTCGGTTGAGAAAAAAAAAATTGAAACTGAAGTGGCATTTCAGTTCTTATGATTTTTGTTAAAAAAAAAAATCATATTGGTTTCATAAAAATCTTTTTTTAGTTATGATTTATAAAAAAATTCTCATCTAGTTGACAAGCGTGTAATTGTGTTCATTGAAGCACTGTCGAGTTTGTTGAACCACCAGTAAAAGTTTATTAAAATTTATACAAAATAAAAATTAATTAATCACTAACTGGTTAAAATTTAAATATTGACCATGTTAGAAATATGTTCTAATAACCAATCATACAATGATTAAATAATAGATTAGGCTATTATGAATCAACGTATTTTTTGAGCCATATGAAAATGTGGATTAAAATGTTGTTTGATCTATTATATTTATGGAAATTCACTCTCTTCACTTTCTCTGTCATTTATGAAAATGTAGTGTTTATAAAATATCATATGGATTTTTTATTTTTTTTAGAAAGGGGTAATTTCATGTATCCCCTCAAAAACTTCAATATTACATATTTCTCCCTCCAAAATCAATAATTACATATTTATCTTTTCAAATCATAGAAACTCTTATATTTATCCAATCCATCATATTTAACATTAATTTTATATTAAATCCTATTTTACCCTTATAAGAATTGAGAGAAATTATATCTAGAGTATCTCTACCATTCATTCAATCATAGTATTAAGATTCGTGCCATCAAATAGATCATCATGGAGCGTTTCTGTTTTATTTCGTTCTCCTCTTTCCCATCTCCCTTCCGCTCTCAATCGCCTCTTTCTCTCTCACACACTCATTTCTGATCTCACTTGACTTCTGAGATAATGGTGGAGTGTTGTTGGTAGTTTCTAGTAATGATTTGTACTGATACTTTGTTCGTTGAGAAGAATGTTGATTTTATGGTCTTAACTTTTATTATTGAATCTTTTATAAATTCTTTCATGTGGAATCAGTCACAAAAAAAAAAAAAAATGAAAAGCAAAACCAAAAGCTAAAGTAAAATAAAGAAACTGTTGGAATATATACAGCTAGTAGTTATTCATTCTAATGGCATTATTCCATCCCTGTAATTAAAAAACTGAAAAAGCAAAAATTTTCTCATACACGTGAACCTTTGCAGTGATGTCGATAAAAGGAGAAGGGAATGAGGTTTGTCTGGTGTTCATTAAGTTGGAAGGTCCAGATTTATTAATTTATTGAGTCCGGTATTGGAAGCACATATTTAGGTTCAAACATAGGGAAGGACAAGGGTATAATGGTCTATAATTAAATTTTCAAGTCTTAAATATTATTATTTTGTTATGAAATAATAACGGTAGACATTTCATGTTCTTCACCTTCTCCATTTTCTTCTAGATAAAATTTTTGTATTAACTCTATTGTATGGCCTTACATTTGCTTTCTCCAGCTTGTAAATATAGCTTTTGTAAGTGATTGTATGATGACAATGAGATAAAGATAATATAGAAATAAGATTTAGCCTCTCCTCAATATTGTTTTGTTTTGTTTTATAATATATTTAATTATTTTGAATATTTTTTTTATGATTTAAAATGATAAATATGTAATTATTGATTTTGGAGAAGAAATATGTAATATTGGAGTTTTTGATTTAAAAAAAGTGACGGATGAGATTTGCACCCCTATTACAAGCTTAAGAGTTAAGGCTATCACTTTGTATTCATTTTGCCCACTTTTTTAAAGCACTTTCAAGTACTAAAGACATGATTCTACATGACTTAAAAATTTCTTAAGAAAATTATTTTTCAACTTTATTGTCCAACAAACTCTTTCTTCCAAAAATTTTAAATATACCATTTAAACAAATATATATATACATCACAAATTTTTAGGAATTCGAGTTCTATCATGAACGCAACGTTAAGTTACATCCATGTTATTGATTTTTTTTTAAAACAGATAAATTTATATTTGTTTGTATTGAGTTTATGTTTGTTTATATTGAGTAGAACTAGGGTGCTCTTAAGCTCACCAAAGTTTTGGTGAACTTAACTCTAAAACTAATCAAATTGATTTCAAATGACGAATTCGAACTGTTGAAACCTGCCTATCTTACGTGTGAATGTGTGATGCATCTACATGTGAAATTTTTTAACATTCGAATTAATTTAGTATAAAATCAAGTGGGTCAAAATTAGAAGGTTAATAAATTAATTTTAGTGCATTCATTTTTTTAATATTTTTGACCACTTGACTTTATACTAAATTAATTCGAATGTTTAAAAATTTCACATGTAGATGCATCACACGTAAAGTAGGCGGGTTTCAACGGTTCGGATTCGTCATTTGAAATTGATTTGATGAGTTTTAGAGTTAAGCTCACCAAAACTTTGATAAGCTTAAAAGCACCCTAGTTCTACTCTTTGTTTGTTTATATGTTTTGAGTTTATTTATTTATTTGTCGTATAATTTTACGGATTATGGAGAAATTTAAGTTAAAATTAATACAGACATACAAACAAAATTTTTAAATAGCCTCATAAAACATCCATACTGCAACAATATATAAAAACAATTTTTTTAACAATACAACACAAACATGAAATAAATCTAAAAAAATAAAAAATTTAACTCCTAAACGAAGCATTCAAATCCATCGCATTTCAACATGCAAAAAAAAAAAAAAAAATGTACTGTTAAATCTCAATTGTTTCAATAATTATTCTAAAGTTGAAATTGAATAAAAGAAACAATTTATCAACCTCAAGCAGCTTTGTTGCATCTTTTATGTATATCTCAATTGGCTTGGTGTTCTTTTTTTTTTTTCTCATTTAGTAAGTCTAGCCACATGGAAATCATGTTGTGTCGTTTTCTACCCAAAGTAATTAGTCTATGTTCTGGCACAAGGACATAGCCATCATGTTTTGGCTATTCTGTCTGACTTTTTATACACATGTCATTCATCACTTCATGTGTTCACAAGTGTCTAGATATAGAAGTAGAGACTTACAAATTTGGCAAGGTCAAGGCTTTAGAGACGACATAAAGAAAGAATAGAGAACACAATATTCTTTCCAATCGAGGCTTATGACATGTGCATTCCATAGTGTTTTCATCCGTGATGACAACCTTGTACTTGAAATTGGCTTTGGTAAATGGATGAGAACCGTCAGCCATGTATCGGTGAACTTTCTCTTAAGTCGCGGTTTCTTTTAACTCGTTATGGATCTCAAATCTCCTTGGCATCTTCCAATTAGCCTATGTAAGACACATGGATGACGTTGCGTCCATCCCTCTGGTGAACACAATGTCAAATTGCGTCCATGGTGTATCTCAAATTCTAGAAAATTCATTGTGATGCATTTTTTTTATATATATAATGGTAGAGTAAAACTAATATACACTTAAGTGTACCGTACACTTAACTCTAGGACCGTACGATTTTTATTAAAAGTCATGTAGATTATTCAAAAGTCATGTAGCGCGAATCTCAAAGCCAATCCTAGAGTTCTAGGGTTAAGTGTATGATTCAATCGGTACACTTAAGTGTATATTAGGTTGACTCTATAATGGTATATTTAAAATTTTCGTCTCTTTCTCATTAGTGCACAGCTTAAAATTTAATCTTCATTATCAAAGATTAAAATTTTGAAATTTGGAAACCTACCCGTTCGTAATTGACCGATCCAATTAAGATATATTTAGCAGAGTTTCAAATAGCTAGATATAGTTATGCAATAACTGCATTATAGTTTTTTCAGATCTCAATAACCGCTTTTTTTATATAATAATTTCAAATAGCTAGTTATGATTGTGCTGTGCTATAACTTTTTCGGACATTAAAAATAATAGTGCTATGATTGTTATTTAGAATCTTAATATTTAAGCAACATTTTATTGAATCAATTATATAATAATTTCTAATAGCCAGTTATGATTGCACTGTGCTATAGCTTTTTTGAACATTAAAAATAATAGTGCTATCATCGTTATTTAGAATCTTAATATTTAGGCAACATTTTATTGAATCACTCACTCAGGTCTCGGTTGGTATCTGGGTTTGGGACATAAGCCGCACATGACATAACCCAAACTCTGTTACGGAAGCCACTAGCCAGGTCATCAAACACTTTAGTCCTATTCCTAGTCCTAGTCCTAGTCCTAGGTCATCAATCTAGTACGCTACCGTGCGCCTCCATTCTTTAGTCTGAACGATAAAACCCTGCTCCTGCACATTCCTTCTCTCTTTCCTTTTTCTTTTTCTCTACTCTCTTTTCACCCAATCATAGCTCTCACAAAACCCTAGTTCCTTTCAAAAAAAAACCCTAGCGCGAATCAAAAGAAATGGCATCCAAGTTCGGATTGGCCGGAGGCATACCGGAGCGGCGTGTCCGGCCTATATGGGACGCTGTCGACTCGCGCCAGTACAAGGCGGCGCTCAAGCTCTCTGTTGCGCTCCTCCAGAAGTATCCCAAGTCACCTTATGCTCTTGTAAGTTTTGTTATTTCAAATTTTCTTGATCAGCTTGTATTGGTTCCAGGTCAAGATTTAGATTGTTGTTGAGGATTTCGGCAACTGATTGTTTCAGTACCGACAGGATACGACTCTGTTCAGTTTCTTCCCATTTCAGTTCCTCAATTGGGACCAAATTAGTGATGAATGTTTTGATCTTGCATTATTTCGAACAGGCACTAAAGGCTGTTGTACTGGAAAGAATGGGAAAAGGAGAGGAGGCATTGAGTTCGTGCTTAGAGGCAAAGGATTTGCTACATTCTGATAGTGGACCTTTCCTTGATGATCTTACTCTCAGCACCCTACAAATTGTATTGCAGAGGCTTGATAGATGTATGGGCTTATACCATTTTTGTTGTCTTTTCTCTTTCTTTATTTTTCCTAATAGAGAAAATGATACATCACTTACTAAGATGTGGGTTAATGGTGGAATTTTATAACAGTGGATCTTGCCACCTCTTGCTACGAGCACGCATGTAACAAGTACATAAATAATTTGGAGATAATGATGGGTTTGTTCAACTGCTATGTTCGTGAATACTCTTATGTCAAACAACAACAGGTTTGGCTTCTTAGTTAAAGTTACAATTGCCTGCTTTGCTTTATTATGCTAATATTCTGATAATATTTTTGTTCCATGCACTGTTGTGGGCCCCTTTTGGCAGACAGCTATTAAAATGTACAAGGCTGTAGGCGAAGAGAGGTTTTTGATGTGGGCAGTTTGTAGCATCCAGTTACAGGTACTCCTTATTAGCCTTTCTATTAACTCCCTAGACTATGTTAATAAAAAAATGGTGAATTTAATATATTATCTGGATCTGTAATCAATTTACTCCCAATGTTATGCAATCTATTATACATGGCTCTTTTACTATCTCATGTCTCTCTGATAAAGGGTTATTTTTTATATTGGAATAGGTAAACTACAGTAGCGGAGGTCAGAAATTACTCCCGCTGGCAGAGGCGTTAATCAAGAAGCACATTAGTAAAAGCAGCTTGCACGAGCCAGAAGGTCAAACTTAATGTTGTTATTCCTTTCTTTTGCTTTGTGGTGAATTTCTTACCTCTCTTTTGTAATGCTGAGAATAGTACTTATGTGAGCAGCTCTTACAATGTACATTTCAATTTTGGAACAACAAAAGAAATTTGATGTGGCATTTGAAGTGATTTCTGGGGATTTGGGATCCCTTATTTTAAGGGAAGAAGACAAACTATGCATGAAGGTATTTTTACTCCTACTTGTTGTTTTGTTATCCATTTGAATTTTTTGGGTGTAATTGTATCTAATAATTTATGATATGGTATTTGCAAACAAAATCTTAATTCTCATTTTACAATGAACCACCACTGCTCTATATGTTAAGTCTTATTTAACAGGCTAATATCCAATATAACTATGGATAGGTTGAGAAAAAAAAATGACTCTATAACCCATTACCTTCTGGTATACATTTTTATATATACTTGAAATCAAGCAGTTGCAGTCATCTGCTTGATTTTAAGTGTACTGGATAGAGAGAAAAGAAGGGTATCCTGGGGGCAAATGTGTTAATATTACGGAATTTACCCACAAGAGATTTCTGTGTGGGTGTACTTCCTTTTGTTGTTTGCAAATGCAATAAAATATTAAATGATATATGTAATATCCCATCTTTTAGTTTCCTTTAGTATCTCATTTTGTTTGTATATGTTGTTTTCTGGCTTAACAATAGTAATTTAACTTTAAGCTGACAGGGCTTGCTTCTTGGTCAAGCATGTAACTATGCTGCTGCCTCTGAGATCTTCCAAAAAGTTCTTGAAATGAGGTACTTGCTTTATATCCACTTAATATTTTAGAAGGATTGATTTAAGTGTCTCCGTAAAACATTAAAGCATCTGAACCTCTGGAAACAAATACCTTTCACACTTGTTAAGCATGGAGGATTCGTTTTTATAATATATCCAAATATAGAAAGTGCTTGGTGATAAAATTAGATGGGGATAGTTTGAACATCTTGATATAAATGGTGGAACTTTTATACCATATATTTTTTTTCGTGCTTTTGAGGGTTGTGACATTGGCTATTTTCCCTTTACATGATATATCTCATTTTTGCAGGGGTTATATACTATCTTGACTTTATAGGAGGATACGATGAATTAATTCTTATAATGTTCTAATTATTTACATTGTTGTATTCGATCAAGTCATTTCTCTTTCTTTTCTCTCTCCTTCTTTTTGGGCAGACCTGATGATTGGGAGACATTTCTACAGTACCTGTGCTTATTACTGGAGGAAGATATTGATTGGTCTAAACATGCAACTGCTGGTTTTTGTACTGAATGCATTTCATTGAGCAAGTCTAAGCTGAGTGAGGAAGAGGTACTCGATTTCTTACTATAATTGTGTGATTACACAATTAGTGTACTATTTGGAATTAGGGTTACCAGGGAATAGTACGGTACGTCAAATGTGAACTGGAAGCCAGTACATTACTCTGGCGAGGAATGGTATCTTTGAATGTGATTGCACTTATTTTCAATGGTTTTGTGATACAAGGGAATTTAATGTTTTGTAATTTCTGGCCATATCTTGCCTTAAACGTTTAAAAGCATTTTCTATTAAAATTTTGTGCGGCAATCAATTGGAAAGTCAACTATCAGAATGTTTTATTTGCACAGCACATACTTAGCAGCATAGTGATGTAACATTGAATCTTAAACTACCAAAGAAAAAGGTTACAAGGCACTAATATTAGGGCTGCCTCTTGCTGGATCGCTGATTTGATTAAACTAGATTGCTGGTGGCCGGTGATTGACGAGGATCATACCAATTTCGAGATCGCACCTGTCTGGGTGGTTCCGGCAATTTTGTTTGTGATCAAAATTTGCTAATTTTAATAATTTCAGTTTGATATTCGCCTCTCAAGCGCCTTATCCTTTGTGGAGGAATTACAAAAGGATGCTGTTAAAAATTGCACTAGAGGCCCCTATTTGGCAGCTGTTGAGATTGAGAGAAGGCGTAGCTTGATGAGTGGAAATTGTAATAAAAGCAAGGTTGTGGAGGCATTGGTAAATTATTTTGAGAGGTTTGCATTGAAACCCTAATGTTTTCCTTTCTATCCTACATATCTTAAGACTGGCTTTCCTTAATTCCACGTTTTGGATTGCAAATTTTTTATAGGTTTGGGCACTACCCTTGTTTTGCCACAGATGTAGAGAAGTACCTCCATGAACTAAATGAAGAAGAGAAGGCTGAGTTATTGGATAAGATATCCAAGAAATTTGCTGTTTACTCAGAAGTACATACACTTGGCCGGACTGTTACAGTTTTCAGAATCCAAGAAATTTGTAGCTCCATGTGGAAAAAATCTATCCAAGGTAAATTTGTTACTTGTCTTCTACTATGGAGCGATATTGAATATGAACTAAATTTCGATTATTTTGTTTGAATTTAACTTTAGATCTTGAGACTACTACATTGAAAAAGTTGGAGTTGTTTTGTAAAAATCTCCACCTTTCTAAAAATCTTGAACAACAAGAAAGCATGGTTGGCGAAGAGCTTCTATTTATGGCAACCAATACTCTGGCTTTGGTATGTAAACTATATATACTAATGTAATAATCATTTTTGGACCTGTAACAGAGTTAATGTTTCTTCTGGAAGGATAGGTAGAATTTTTTTTGTTTTCAATGACAAAATCAATGCGCATTTCTTCAGTAACCTGATATTTCAGCTGGTTTTTTTATGTTTAATTTGAAAACAGCTATTTTGGCGTACTAAGAATTTGGGGTACTTGTTGGAGGCAATATTAGTTTTGGAGTTTGGTCTCCATATTCGTAGGTTCGATTTATTACTTTTTACTTCCTTAAAATTACCCATGTTGCCTTTCAAACATTTCTTCAATTGTTGAATTTTTCATTGAACTTCTATAATTAAAAAATATAAAACTGAAAGCTATCTTTTTTTGCACCTTCAAAACAATGAAATAAATTTCAAAATTATCTTTTTAGTCTAAAAATTCATGAATTAACAAAAAAGTCTAAAATTTCGTAGTTGAAATATCACTTCTGTGATTTACTTTGTTGATTTCATTGATATGAACACATTAGCTTGTCAATTCAGATACTTGACTAAAATTGCATTGCTTGACAGGCATGTCAATCTGCTTAAGGTTCTTTTAGTTCATCTCTACTCATTCCTTGAGATTCTTCCTTTGGCATGTGATTGGTATGCTCTCTCTCTAGAATTATAATTTATTTTAATGAAAAATTTCTGTAATTTAGTTAGCAATATTACGAGGTCTGAGAACTTAATTGAAATAAATATAGGTATCTTACCTTGGATGTGAAAAATATCCTGCTGGAGACCATCTCACACCACATCTTACCTCAGATGCTGACATCTCCCCATTTTAATGAAACATCTGATCTCCTGAACGAGTATCTCAAATTTGCGGATGACCACGCGCGTGATTCTGGTGATCTTACTTGCCTGGCATACCGCCATCGCAACTACTCCAGGGTTTGTACCACAACTAACCTTTCCCAATTTTTATTTTTTTGGCACACAGTTTTATGATTCTCTGACTTTGATGCTATACTTTCAGGCAATTGAGTTCGTAGCATTTCATATAAAGTTGAAAAACTCAAGCCAGTATCTAATATCCAAGCTTGATTCGTTTATCTTTAATTTGAAGATCGGTGCCAATAACCCTGACGAACTGGAGGTTAATTTTCTTTGTAATTTCCCTCCATGCTTATCACCCATATATCTTTATATTTAGGTTTTAATAGCGTGACTGAGGCATATCCTTATCTCTTTCGTAGAAAGTTTTGAAGGGGGCAAACTACGGCTTAAAACCCCTGGAGCTGGCACAGCCGGATAAAATTGAAAAATTAACATGCAATATAGATAGCCAGACAAGGCCATGGTGGTCCCCAAGAACCAGCGTCAATTATCTCTCCAGTAAGTTTTCTTTTATCTCATGCAAGCTGCAAAGATTCTTTTATACTGAACTGTGATTGGGTCACTATTCTATGCTAATTTAACATTTAATATGTTCTGCAGTGCCATTTGATGAAGAATCTGCTAGTGTATGCTTTGGTCCCAAGCCAGTACGCCCTAGTAACTTGTATCTTCTATTATTGCATCACTGTAGCTGAAATTCTTTATTTGAAGTTCTTTCGTTATCCGTCTGAATTCATTTTCAAACTTCATCGACTTGAAAAAAATGCAACCTTTCCAAAAGAAAATAAATTTCAATGTAGACACTCTAAAAATATTAAATATTTTGTCAATCATGTGCAGTGCATACATAAAAATGAAAATGTGGGCCCTGATAAGAATGAGTTTGAGAGAAAATCCCTTGTGCCGAGGATTGTCTATTTATCTATGCAAGCTGCCTCGCCTACTCCAAAGGAGAACAAAAAAACTACCAATGGTGGGGCATCTAGTGCTACCATTGCTGATGAGCTGGGATCCTTGCTTGAGAGATACGCAAGGAGCATTGGTTTTTCCTTCAATGATGCAATTGACGCCATTCTTTCAATTACTACCGGAGAGAACACTTTTAAGGTCTTCTTCCTTCCCTCCTTATAAAACTATAAAGTTAGGGATACATCTTTGTAGTTTCTTCTTTAAAACTATAAAACTAGTGGATTATTAGTCTTGATGGGTTGGTTTTAAGTAGTGGTACTGTGTCTAGTTAGGTCTGCCATTGGTACAGTTAAATCGTTCCAGTTCTGCTTGGTGGGGTGTTATACTGCACTAAATTGTCTTTTAAGATTTTGAATGAAAATATTACTATTACAGATAGCTTTACATATTGTAAAATATGCATTTTCTTTTTGTTGATTGACAGGAGTTCTCTGATATAGTCAGTTGCATTAGTTTTGCAATATTTGTTAATGCATGGAACTCCAGTCTGAACCATACTGAAAAGGCTGGAAAGAATACAATTTCATGGGAAGTCGTGGACAAGCTGATAACAACATGCATCAGAGAGAAACTAGGCAGCATGGGTCCCGCATTAACTTCAACTGGAAGTGAAGTTCTAGTTCTGGTGCAACTTGTGAACGAGTCTCTATCTTGGCATATTTTGATCATCCAATCCTTTATTAAATCGGTCATTCCTCTTGGAAAAAAGAAGAAGAAAAGTGGCTCAGCTGACAAACAAAATATAAACATACCCTTGTTGAAGGCCATGCAAGCTTCAATTAATTGTGTAAGCAGTGCAATTGGGGAAGTTCACAAATGGGTTTTGGATCAACTTAACAGTACTGAGGATCATGATCTGGATATCTTGATGTCTTATCTAACAACTGATGACAATTCAGTGGGCCCTGGTAAAACCTTAAATGTGCTCAAGGAGAGTTTAGTTGTGGTGGAAGAGTCTGAGGTGGGGGACAGGATTTATGACACGGTTAAATCATGGAATCCTACCTCTGTTTTGAGAAAGATAGTTCAGGCTCAATGCAGATTGTTGACCGACTTCAGTCGGATTTGTGACTCTAAGTTGAGGGTGTTGGAGTCCTTGAAACAATCGTTTTGAAACGGGGAAGAGAAGGATTGAAAAGAAAAGAAAATTTTCATTAGGCTTTGTACTGCTGTGGATTTTCAAGCTTGGATGTTTGGTTCTGCTAGCCTCCTTCCATTCAATTTTAAACTTTAGTAGGTCAATTTTGTTTTGCTTACCTTTCTTTTATTTTCCTTGCAACCTTTTTTTTCTTGTTTGGTCCCTAGTTGAATGACATATACTCCATTTTGACATGCAGGATATTCTTTTTAGTGTGATTTTTTATTGCTATTGTTTTCCTCTTTTTGAGCGCTTTGTAATATTGCAGCAGCTGGCAGCTTTTAGTTCAATTGCAATTGCAAAAATAAGAATATTTTTGCTGGTTGCTTAATCTGTTGACCCTGTCATAAAACGGGTAAACTGATTGAATTTGGAGCTTTTTTACATGTAAAAGAATGTGATGGAAGTGAATAATTTTTTTCACAGATTTCAACCTTTGCATGAAAAATTTAATTAGAATCCCAACTGAGCATTAAAATTGGACTCTGAAGTGTGAACAATAGCATTCAAAAGTACATACAACCAGCTACATCCAAAAAAAGAACATATATTCAGAACTGCGGATAGATGTTGTAATTTATAACGTCCCTGATATATTCAGAAATTTTCGGAAAACTATGCCACTTGTTTTTTAATGCGACAGATATAAATCAGAACACAAAATGCCAATGCTTTGCCAACTTAAATTCTCAAAACATATAAAATTTCGTTTCAAACATATTTCAATATGTAAACTGTATTGAATAGCTGGCATCGACCATTCAAATTTCAAAGGTCAAGGACTTAATGCAAAATACATTATTTACTTTGCAAAACATCACAACACAACTGGCTTTTCAGAAGCTTTTCTAACCAAGGCAAGTTCAATACATCAGTAGCCAATATCCTTTTAAAGAGAGATCAACAAAAATAACATTATATATACAAATAAAAAAGAGCCAACGGTACAAGGACGAATTCAATACACGTCCAAAGTAACCAGCCATGAGTAAATAAAACTACGCCAACACTACACTTTTTACTCAGCCGGAGGGGAGCGAGCCCGCTTCAGGCCTGACTTAGGAACAGCAGAGTTCAGGTTCCTAGATAAAGCAGCCATCGAATCGATGTATTCGGCTAACTCTGCCTTTGTTGCATCAGTCATTGACTCCATGGATTCCTTGAACTGGATTGCAGCATCCATAACTGCAATCACCTCATGAGCACAAAGCTGGGTTTCTTCTTCAGCCATCCTGATTGCATCTCTTAGTTTTGTTTCAGCACTCTATCAAAAAACAAAGGAACAGACTATTAGTTTACAATCAACAAACCTACAGAAGAGTTTTGAGAACCATGATAATTAGCAAAACAGCTATCAAAATAGAATAAAACTTGTCGAAACTTCATTAGTTTAGATATATCATGCATCAGACATGGAGCAGTTTCACAAGCATTTGGTCATCCATGGAGTGCCAATAAAAATGAACTGTCAATTTTCCAAATTAGCTCGATCTACAATCAATCAGTTTAAAGTTACATCAAATCCGATAGACGGCCTATCTAAAACTACAAAGAACATATCCGCATTTTTGTTTTTCTTGATTTTGATAAACAACTTGTCAGTTGTCACAATTATCAAATTAATTTATTATCAATATAACATATTTCATCAATCAATGGGTTCATTGGTGCTCATGTGATTGGGATAGCAATATACCATGCACTGGTACAATTAAAAATGTAAAACTCACAACATTATTAAAGACTAGAAGGAGATATTGTACATGGAGTTGGCTTGATTAAAAGAAAGAAAGAAAAAAAAAAAGGTTGCATATTTCTGGGTCATTGAAAACTTTACTGTTCAGGTGGCTCCTCCAAACAAATACCAGCAAGTTAAATTATAATCACCTTCAAAAACTCTTGGGCCTCATTCTCGACGGAACTTAATTGATTCTCTTTCTCTGCCAAATAATCTGTCATTTTCTTTCTTTCAGCTGCACAAGTAGCTCTATGGTTCTCCACTTCATTTTTAACCAATCTCAAGCGGCCTTCGATCTACAAAGAAAAAAAGGCACTATAAGATCCTTTTGCAAAGATCTCTCAACATCTCTTACAGGTAGATCCTGCTCGACACATTTCCAAAGTTACTAAGAACAAAAATCAAGTATTCATTTTGTTTGTATTAAAGGGGAAAAAAGAGAGTAGATTTTCTAGAATAATGGAAGTCCTACTGTCCTACAATAAAACAACACCATTTTCCCAAAATAAAATTTGAATGAAGAACTACATATCAATCTCACATTAACAGCAACAATGAACCTGGAAATTCTGATTTCTATTTAGCACCAATTACTTGGTCATCAATTAACTTCAAATGAGGAAATCTTTCGCTTCTTCTTTGTAGTTATTTGACTAAACCAGGTATTTTCCATGATGCTTGATAATTAGTTCAGTGGTCAAATTTTCTCTACTTGTAACCACAAGAAATATACATACCCAGATGCAAAAGAGAAAAATTGCTTGGTGTAATTTGCACAATAGTAGAAGGTAATGTGATTTTAGCTAAGCTGGCCATGCTCAAGATATGCCCGCATTATGCCAGTTATTGTCCCAGTTAAAAAAATTATATAACAATATCTTGGCTGTATTGGTTAGATATTCACAATTTCACACATTCTTAAAGAAAAAATAACCTCATCCAATCTGTCTTGGAGAGCTGTAAGGACCTTCTTCTTCTCTTCAGGAACCTTGCATTTATCTTGCAATTGCTCTTGCAATGCAATTGACTCCTCTTCCTTAGAAACGGATAAATTCTTTATTTCTTCTGTGAGCTTTTTTAGTTTGGGCTTAAGGATAGTTCTGTAATCTGCACCAATAACCTCAACTGGGGTGGATCCCTTTACATTCAGCATGTACTTGAAATCTATTTCAAGCTTTAGCCTGGAAAGTTGGAAAAATTAAAGACAAAGTATAAGAGAGAAAGATTCAGCCATTATGCAAAATGAAAATTATGCTAGAACACAAATCAGGTTAACATAGCTAAACTAACTGACAGTACTCTATCTACAACTGAATGCACACCTTAAACAAGGCATTATAATTAGGCAACAAATTTGAAACTATCTGACTTTAGAAAGCAATTATTTATCCGAACCTGCCTACTTTGTACTGCATGCAGAACCTAAAATTAGCTTAGATTGTAATCTGCTAAAATATATCTCTTAAGAAATTAAAATTTTCAAAAAATATAATTATATAGGTTAATAATTGGATCGTTTACAAGGGCCAAACAACTATGCCAACATAAATAGGGGTAACAACAGGAACAGCATTATGCAGAACCAGGCAACATTAATTCAGAAACAGGAAAAAGGAGAGTCAGTTATCAGAACAATTAGGTTCTAATTTTGCTATTGGTTATCAGGAAATTCTACAAGTAAATTTTATCCAAAGTAAAGGTGTTGTTATGACTTATGATACCCAAAAAAAAAAAACTTACTTCTTAACAGCTAGATTGCACTGTTCAACAACAACCTCCATCTCATCTAACTTCTGAGCAATTGCAGCTTCTGTCTCCCACACCTTCTCATCAGCAACACTCTTAGCATTCTTTGCTTCTTCAATATCCCTATCCAACACTTGCATCTCCCGCTTCATCCTCTCCATATCCCTTACACTCACCCCCTGCATACCTATCCTCTTCTCCAGCTCAGCCTTCTCCTCTGACAGCCGTTTGTGTTCCTTGTTCTTCGCCTCCAGTTCCTTCTTCAATACATTGCGTGTTTCCTCCATCTCACAGAGCCTTTGAGTCCAGCTCAACACCACTGCCTCAAATTTCTTCTTATCCTCAATTAGAAGCCCTCTCTTTTTCTCCATTTCCTCCCTCAAGGAAGGCCCACTCATTGCAGTGGCAAGCTTCGCTTCTAGATCCACAACATCCTTCTCCATCCCCTCAACCTGCTCAGCCGAGACATACCTTTTGGCCCGCACCGTGGAAGCATATTCTTCATCAAGCTCCTCTACAGCATTGTCATCACCAGAGAGAAACAGGGAGTAACTCTGAGTTAGATACGGTAATAAATCATTCGAAGTTGAACTAGGAGGTTCAGATTCAGAGAGGTGATCGCTCACACGAGCAAACTGTGCAAGCCAGTAGAGCACAGCAAGAATCTTTGGCCAGGTATGAGGAGCACCGGGTGCCTTAAGAGCAGATTTGTTTATCTTAATAGGACAGTTGAGGATTTGAAGAAAGAAGAGAAGGTCATCCTCAAATCCCTTTTCATAGATGGGGTAGTCCAGGCGTTCAAGGAGGAATTTGAAGGCAGAGGCTATGTCACGGCCAGAGGGAAAAGGGGAGCTGAGGGAGAAAGGGGCATTGAGTTCAGCGAGGTAGGAGTTTAAGTAGGAGAGAGCCGACAACTGAGAGGCCCGGTCGGAGAGGATGGTGGTGGAGACGGAGAAACGCGTGCTAGTAGAGGAGTGTAGGCTACTGACGCTGGTCGCGTCGGAGTCGCGGCGGGCGCGGTCGAAAGCCCGCGACAAGTTCATCGACGGGACGCCGGAACTGGGAGGAGGTTGCGGAAGGCGCCGCGGCCCTGGCCTCATTTTTTCCGAACTAGGTTTTGGTCTGAGTGTATTGTTGTCTTTAATTTTCCCGCTCGGCAGGATGTGAGGCAGCTGTGAGCTTCTGAGAAGACTGAAACGTAATTTGAGCTTTCTTTTAAAATTTGATCCCTTCTTTAGAGCGTAGGTCCGATTAGGGGTGAGTAAATTGCTTATAACTCGCTCGCTCTTTAAAAGTTGATCTAAACTGACTCATTTAAACTTACTCATTTACTTAATGAGCGAGTATAATTCAATTCATTCATAATTTGCTCATTAATAATTTGTTACATTTAATTCCTGTTACATTTAATTCTATATAATTCTATGTAACATCAATTTTGTCTCATTAATATTGATAGATAGTGAGTATAGTTTCATATTTAATTCTGTATAATATAGTGAGCACAATGTAACATTTAATTATGTGTAATATACTAATATTCATAGTTCTATATTCATTTTTTTTTAAATTGGTAGAACCAAGACTTCCGTCTAAAGTCCAAAACAAGTAATAGTCATAACAACTCGCTCATTTAAATGAATTATGACAATTTATTGGATTTTGTTATGATGACTTTTAACAAATTTTGTTATGTGTGGACACACTATATAATTTTGTTATGAGTCATAAGTCATAACTCACTCTTTAAAAGCTCGCTTATTTAAACTCGCTCATTTACTTAATGAGCGAGCATGAGCATACCCTAACTCGCTCATGCTCGCTCATTAATCAGCCCTAGGTCCGATGCCCATAGGACCGAATTTGTATCTCTGCATTAACTCAGAAAGGAATCTTTTTAAGTTAATGAATTCTGACCATCCAATTTATTTTAAGATTCCTGTAAACTAGATTCACACTAATATTGAAGACTCTCTTATAATAAGTAGAGGTCGGATTGACTCCGTTTAAAAAAAGATGGTTGAGATTCATTTTTGAGTTAATGCAGAGGATACGCATTCCATTGGACTTAGTTTGGTTTCGATTGCGACATTCACCACAACTTCAATCAAATTCAGATCAAACGGTCTGGCGACTTAATGAGTTAAATTTAAAACGGATTTGATTGAATGTACGCAGAAATCCGTTAACCACTAAAATTGGTAATTCATTTAAGATATGTTATGATAATTTAGATGAAGGTGACGATGAATGTGAATATGTAGCTGAAAGTGATTTCTCAATTATTGCTAATGGTATTGAGGTAACTTTTCTCTATTTTTTTTTATAACATGATTTTGCAATTTGTAATGAATTATTAATTGATGAACTGCAGGTAGAGTATTTGGCCCCACCATCTTGACTGATACCGTGTACAAATAAGGGGTTATCAGCTCTTGTAAATAGAGTAATTTTGTAATGGATTATTAATTGATGAACTGTTGTTTTGCATATTTTAAAGGGGTTTGGTGAACTTAAGCATACCCTAGTTCTACTCCAAAGGTTGTCCTATCTCCACCTTGTAAAATCTAAGTTATGCCAATACTATGATAGGTCAATATGTAGTTATGTACCAATGCTTTGAATTATTTATAATAGAACGAGCTTTTAAGTGGTACCAGAAAATTTCTAACAGTGTGTACCAATGCTTTGAATTAATTCTTCATTAATGTTTTAGAAGACAACCTGATTGGTTCTATATGTTTATATTTAGACTCCAACCACTGACTTATCTATTCTTTTAACATAAAGCCTCTTTGCGAAATAAGGTATGGAAATGGAATGCTCAAGCTGCTGGTGCCTCGGCTGTTCTAGTAGCTGACGATATGGATGGGCTTGCTGTTCATTTTAAATTAGAGAATGTTCTTGTGTAATTTTTTTTAGTATTAAACCTATGTTATTTTAGTGTTAAATTCTATTTTTTGTAATTTGATTGTGTATAGTGTTTGCATTTGTATGGTGTTTTAGTGTTAAACTTGATGGTGTAGTATAATCTGATTGTGGTGTACTCGGTTTAAAACCAACATCAAGTTTTAAACCGAGTTATTTCTACACCAGAGCGCCGAGTCACTTGTACGAAGCTTCGTGTTATACTAAAGGCCTACTAATGAGCGGGCCTTGGTACAACTCGGATCAACTCATTTTAAAGAAGAACAAAAGCCCAACTTGGACTCAGTTTTGAATCTCTTTTTACTCCCGCCGTTTCTCTCCCGCCCTTCCTCACATGTCTATACAAAGACTAGAAGCAGCAGCAGCGAGAAAGATAAGAAGCAAGAGAAGAAGAAGAAGAAGAAGAACTAAGAGAAGAAGAAAAGAAAGAGGAGGAGAAGGAGAAAGAGAAGAAACAGGTCAATTTCCACACCTGCTGCCACAAAAGAGTATCCCTCACGACGGTTTAAGCCTTTAAGGTACAGTTTAGAACATTTATATCTTTGGTATTATAAAAGTTTCTAATTTGAAATGACAGTTTTTAGATCCTACCAATCTTTCCAATAATTAAAAACCTAATATATTTTTTATGTTATTCTCTCTTTCTTTTTATTAATTTCTACAGAAAAAAATGGAGAAGGAGAAAGAGCAGGAGCAGAACGAGAAGAAGCAGCAGAAGAGCAGAAGGAGGAGGAGAAAGAGGAGAAGCAAGGAACAGGAGGAGAAGATGGAGATGGAAATGCAAATTAATTGCCAACCGATGGAGGCACTCATCACGGGAGGTGATCAACAGCTTCAGTCGGAAGAACACATAATGGACATTCCGGAGCAGCAAATCACAGACCCTGAAGCTGCTGAGGACAGCTTTTTCATGCGTTACTCAGGCTGCCTCTCCTTCCTTGAAAATTTCATCTTAGGCCCCAATCAAGGAAATCAAATCTGGCGGCTGAGGTTGCTCTCTGGTATCTCCCTTTACATAGCCACAGTGGCCGGTTTTCTCTTCTACCTTGCTGACCTTCCCCAGGCCCAGGCCCAGGCTTTGTATCACTATCAAGTAATGTTTTTTTAAGCTCAAAAGTGTGCAGCAAAGAACTAGGACCAATCTCACAACTCCCCTGTCAAAATCGGTGCTGGGTACACCTCTCAACCAATTGATTGTTTTAAGAATCGTGCATGACCAATCTCAAAACCCCCCTCTGAAAATTGGTACAGCATGGCAAAATCGTTATTTCTATTATATAATAATAATAATTAGATCTGGTTCTAAAACATAATCCTCCAACTTATATGATAATTATTTAAATTACTTCTCAGATGGTGATGCTCATAACGACTGTCGGAGCTCCAATTGTTGTCGCGGCGATTGGTCTTTTTGTCAGCTTTTGGTTTCCAAATAGGACCAATTGGATCACAGGATCGTCGGTTGCAAATTTTGTCATGCTTTGTGGTCAAGCTATTTATTGGGCGCAAAAATGGGGAACTGGATACTAAGAGGTCAAGATAATTGCTGAGAAGATATTTGAATCAATGTACAATTTCATATCGAATTAGTGTTTTTTATATTTTAGAGTCGAGTCGAACTAGGGTGTTCCCCAATGATCCAGGATTATCACTTGCAAATTTTATTATTATTTGGGGTCCTTTGGTTGTATTATTTGGGGTCCTTTGGGTGTATATTGGCTGTATAATAATTGCTGAGAAGATATTTGAATCAATGTACAATTTCATATCGAATTAGTGTTTTTTATATTTTAAAGGAGAGTAGAACTAGGGTGTTCTTTAGCTCACGAAGGATCCAGGATTATCAATTGCAAATTTTATTATTATTTGGGGTCCTTTGGCTGTATATTGGGTGCATAAATGGGGAACTGGAAACTAAGATGTCAAGATAATTGCTAGAGGATATTTGAATCAATATAAAATTTTATATCGAATTAGTATTTTTATACTTCAAAGTGGAGTAGAACTAGGGTGTTCTTTAGCTCACCAAGGATCCAGGATTATCGGTTGCATATTTTATTATGATTTGCGGTCCTATGGTTATATCTTGGGTGCATAAATGGGGAACTGGAAACTAAGAGGTCAGTATAATTGCAAATTTTATTATTATTTGGGGTCCTTTGGCTGTATAATAGTTTTATTTACGTAGTTATTTTAAATTTTGAATTGACAAATATACCCTTCCATTGGAAATCATCCTCTCTCCTTCACTGTATTAGATAATTGTTGTTATGTCTACCACTGTTCTAAAATTTAAAAAAAAGGAGAACTAAAATCAAATCCTGTTTTTATACTTCCGTTTACTGCCCCTGTACCCCTGATGGTTTTATGGGATTGAAAATTTGATGAAACCATGCAATGACCCAGCTATTCTTTGACACTGAAAACTGGTTCGGAATCATTTACATAACCATGTACCATTGATTACCACAACCTCGTAGTTGCATTGAAACTGGTAAAGAATATAAAATTCAGAAAATTACAACAACAGCTGGGTCATTGCATAATTCAAATTAGAAACTTCAACATCATTAACTAGATAAAACAAAAAAATGTTTTCAATTCGGCAAGCATAACATACAATGATCAGTATTGAAACTACAACATCAATCATTAAATCTTGCACTAGTATTGAAAGTATAACAAAATAAAATTCAGAATTTCGGCAACACGACTTTATCTTCCTCTCGATTTATTTCCCTTAGCAAGATCTTGTTCGCGCTACAAACACACAAACAGATATTATGTTAATGTATTCATAGAATAAACTTGCTCCCATTTTACCAATAACTGATTTTCAAGGAACCAATTACTTTTTTTCACCCATATATCAGATAAGTGCAAAGAGTGATGAACTTGAAAAGAAAATAGACAATCAGAAGTTGAGAAAAAAAAGTGCTTTAGGGGCAGAAATTGGTGCTACGGTTGAGCACTGGTACCAAATCCGAAAAAGAAAAAAACTTTGGTTTCATACCTGAAATAAACAACCAGAGTGGGAGAGCGGCTGATCTTTCGCGACAGCCTCAATCGTCATTGTCAGGGAGAATGAGCAGCGAAGAGTTTGTGTCAGGGAGAGAGAGTGAGTGGTCCAGGAAGGAGGCGAGAGAGCGAAGGGGAGGGGGCATGAGATAAAACAGTGAGGAAGGGAGACCGGGAGAGAGGGGGCTGACGAACTCAGAGGGGTGAAAGAGGTACTGGGGGTATATTTGTCAATTTGTTTTTCAAAATAATTAAATTAAATATTAAATAAATAAAAGAGGATAATGGATAAAATATTAAATTTTGATGGGGATAATGGATACTATGATGTTTTTATGGGTAAATTGGCTATTTTAAAAATTTACATGAGCACACTAGAAATTTTCCCTACGTTTCATATATCCTTAACTCTGTTTATTTATTTATTTTTCTATTTACCCGTAGAGTTAATAATTCACAATTAAGTGTTATCAGAATTTACCTTTTCTCATTGTACCCTTTCTCTTATTCATTAAGTTTTTATGATTTAATGGAAATTATGAATCATCCATAACATGCTCCCAAATAAATCACATATTGCAATGGTTAGCTAACCATAATAAATGCTCATTTCGTTTCTTCTGCATTTAAGAAATATGTAGATCAATTTTAGGTAATGAGTAAGAAATGACTTGGTATTACTATTATTTGTGGTTCTTTTTTGTGGGTGGTTGATTAAAAAGAAATTAAATGTGTTTTATTTAAAAGGCACCAAAACCTGTTGGTGCAGGAGGAGAAGATAGAGCGGGAAAACAGGGACACTAGAAAAACAAGGGAGAACACTGGAGAGCGCAGGAAAAGGAGACCAATTAAATTCTTAACAGAAAAGGGTATTTTTGTCCTTAAAAAATTTAACTAGAGATTTAAGTACAGTTAACTCCGTAGTTACTTTGTAATGGGAAAAATAAAAAGAGTTCTAAGAGCCAAGAGGTAAATTAGATAAACTTAGATTTGTAGGGGTATACTAGAAATTAGAGAAATCTGTTAAGGATATACGTACGGGAAATTAACCCTAGATAGAAGTACATATTTGATCTTTTTCTTTCTTTTCCTTTTAAAATATGAAGACCCTTTTCATTTCTAGGAAAGTATTTGTTTGGGATGTTATAAATTTGGAAGATTAAAATGTCGGTTATGTAAAATAAATATTAACATTTTGTTTATGCATATTGTCTATTGAGTATCAGAGAAATGTTATTCTGAATTTTTTTGCCAATGACTAGCAGCTGGTACCTGATCCATCCTAGACAGTTATAATAGTAGATACCAGTACCGGGCTTGACTAGGGTAGAACAAGCTAGCTACTAGCTGGTATGTATCTAATAGTGCGAACCAGTGTTGTAAAAAACATCCGTTAAGGCTGATTAATCGGCTGATTAGTCGTTAGCGGTGATCAAACCATAATGAATTTTTCCGACTAATCGGCCGATTATAGCTAATTATTCCCGATTAATCGCTTGGCCGTACTCTATTTGTCCGAGACTGCATACCGTTATTTACAACACTGGTGCGAAACAAATATATGAAGTATTGGGTCTTTCAATTTATTTTAATGTTGCTATTTTTCTGCATATAGGTTCAACATGATGAGCTGATGCTAGACAGGAGCCCGAGGTTGATCCTGGCACCATTTGTCACGGCACGTATGGAGCCGGAGAGTGACAAACTCATTTTAGCGGCCATCAACAAGAACTATGTTGATAGGGACGGAACTAGAAAAAAATTTACATTGCAGGGGCTAAAACATAAAATAAATAATTTTGTGACAGATAAATGTGGAATTCTTAACCACTAAACTATAAGCACACGTTTAACATTTTACGAGTAGAGCTGAACCATATAAAAAATAAAAAATAAAAAAGAATAAAATGCAATTAATTTTCAATATACATAATTTAAATTTTGAAACTAGGGTAGCTAAGCACCTCTATAATTGGTTGTAGATCTGCCCCCTATATATTGACATGGATGAGAATTCTGTCACAACCGAACTTCAGGTAATGTAATTGACTAATTGTATTCACTTATTTTGATTAAATTTTCTCTGTTAATCTGATCTTTAGCTGCTACAAACAAATTCTGTACTTTATGAAGAAAATGCATTTGAACGGATGATAAAAGTTGTTTTTATCGAACTGTTCACTGTAAGAAATTTGATTTTCTTATGTATCCTTTATTAAATTTGCACTTGAAAAGTTTCCTATTAGTCTGTGAAGAAGGATGTAAAATAAGTAAATGACAAAATATATATAAGTAAATTATTTAACTAATTTGTCTTTTCTTATGCAGAATCGATGCGTTATCATGATTCCTCACCTGTTCAATGCGCCAATTGAAGTGGGGTCGGGTTGTCAGAGACGATAATGCTTGTTGGATTAGATTTTAAGATGATATGGCAAGGTAAGCAAAGGTAGACGGGAAGCCTTATGACAAGGGTAATATTGTTACTGATCAAGTTATTCTCAAATTTAATATATTGTCTATATAAACTATAGGATAAAATTTCCCCAGAGGTCATTAAACTTAATTTGTATTTTGTTACGAATTGGTTACTCAACTTTGATTTGTTCTAATCAAGTCACTCAACTTTTCATTTGTTTCAGCTTGGTCACTATATAACTTTTTATTCAAAATATTAACGAAATATTGTCATTTTGTTAGTATTTTAGAAGGAATATGCTCATTCTGTCCAATTCGTGACAAAGTACAAAGTTTAGTGACGTCTGACGAAATTTACCCTAAACTATAAAGTATACTTGTATAATTTTGATTTTTTTTAATTTTATTTTGGGAAATTTGATGTAAATAGCTACGTGTAATTTTATAGGATAAAGTGAATGGATTAGGATATGAGATTGCTGAGAAATTACTCAAAGATAAAAAGAGACACCAACATGATCCGATCTCAGTCAAGATTTTTTCAGTTTGCAAAATGTACTCAAAGGATGAATTCAGCAAAAGACCTATTCATCCAATGGAGGCTGGAGAACTTACTCAGTGGATAGAATTAATTTTCATGAAATCATGCCTAATATCAGTTAATTTTCAATATTTTGCATTATGTTTTAGCGTTATGTTAGAATTAGGTTAGAATAATGTATGAGCACCGTTAACTTTATCTTTATTTCAGTTGCTGTGATGATAATTTTTGTTGTTTTTTATTCATTACTTCAATTACTCTATCATGTTCATTTCATATTTTGTTGTTGTTGTTACTGTTTCCTGTTTCTATATGTTTCATGCTTTGTGGTACTAATTCTACCAGTAAGTTAAAAACGAATAGTAACACACCGAACCAGTACCGGTCTGTTAAGGCCCAAATATCAGAACAGTATCTTAGCCCTTTAAGCTTCCAAAGTCGGGCCCCAGGCCCAAATGATCACGACGACCTAGAACTGGTTCGGATAAATCAACGAAAAGGCGATACAAAAATCACAGCACAAGGCGGCGATTTTGAAGGTGAACAACCGACGGAGGCGATCAACAGCCTCAGTCGGAAGATCACATAGTCTTGACTCTTGCGTAGCGCATCCGCTCGCTGAAAAGGCTGTCTTTTCAACAGCTTCCTTTAACCCTGTAGCTGAAGACAGCCTTCTCAGCGACCCGATGCGCTAACGCAAGTTGCTTCTCGTTGCTTGAAAATTTCATCTTAGGTCCGAATCAAAGAAATCAAATCTGGCTGCTGAGATCGCTCTCTGCCACCTGCCTTTACACAGCCGCAGTGGTCGATCGGTTTTCTCTGACACCTCTCAACCAATTGATCGCTTTAAGATTCGCGCAGGACCAATCTCAAAACCCCCTCTCTGAAAATCGGTGCAGTGTGTCAAAGCAGCAGGACTCGAGTATCGAGGCTCCATTTGCTGTTGCGGCATGTAGTCTTTTTATCAGCTAATAGATCAAGATAATCGCTCTCTCACTCTCCAGTCTCCATCTGCTTTCTGGCTCCGTCGCTCTCCAGTTTCCATCTTCTCTCTCCTCTCAGGTGCTCTATCTCTCTCCCTCTTAGTTGTTTAAATTGGATAGAAATACTAGGTGTAACCTTACAAAATTAAAAACGAAATCCCTTATAACCCATAAAAAATTGATAGTGGTACTGCTTTTATTTTGTGGGTTTTGTTAAATTACTATTAGGATTAATGTTTAAGGTTTTTAAGCATCACTGTACTGATATCCAATACAGTGATTTATCATTTACTGGTACATGATACAAATTGGATAAAAATACATATAGTTGAGATTAGGCTTAATTTGAAACAATCAATTGGTTATTCATTAGGGGCATTATTACATTAAAGAAATGCCATAATCTTCTCATTTTGATTGTCAGCTGAAATAAGGTTCAATGAGGTACTTTACTGGTACATCCGATGGTTGATTGTACCTGTCTTTCATCTTATCTTTTTGAGGGATATTTTGGTATTTTCATGTGTTACATGAATGCTCCAAAGGAATTATATAGAGAAACCCTACAACAGATTGGATTTTTTAATACCTTCTCTAGTCTGAAAAATTTGATTAGACTTTGACTGAACATTTCTCAGATATCTATTGGTGCCGTTCAAAACACGCATCATTCTTATTTTCTGTGACACCAACTTCTAGATTGCCAAGTTTCCTTGTGGGACAGATTTGATTATTGCGTTTTCCACTATGTAGAGCTTGATTAGAGGATGCGGGGGCAATTTCGTGATTTCGCCGCAGTTTCTTCTTACCCCTGATAGGCTTCGGCTGCCAAGCAGAGACTTCTAACTTGATTATTTCTGGAACGTGTAACATTGGGTTCAGGTTAATTTCATCTCTTGGATAATTTGGTTTTGTTTAATTTATATTCAGATTTAGTTAAAATTATTTTCTTTTTGGTATTTCTCTGCTTCAGGAATTGGGTTATTTAGGTTCCGATCTTAACAAGTTCATTCTGTGTCATAGTGAGTTTGTTTCTGGCACTTTCAGGTTATTTTGTAGGCCGCCTCAGGTTTGCTTTTGTGCCAGGTACAAACTGTAGGTTATGGATCAATAGGTTTTGTTCTATTGGTTATGAATTGCTCCAGTTAAGATTGGATTGGGATTGTCAGAATTATCATCTGCTGGTTGATTTAGATTCAGCTCCAGGCCTGGTTTCATTTCTTATGAAGTATCTCAGTTGGTGTTAGATTTTTCCAGCTCTAATAGTCCCCGATGCCCTTGTTCCCTAAACCCTAAACCCTAAACTCTAAAAAAACAAACTAAAACAAAAATTCTAATTGTTTTAAAGAAGATTAGAACAGATGTAAAGTTTCAGTTTATTTTTGGAGAACATTTATTTTCATCCCTAATTGTTCTTCCAACTCGGCACGGATCTCAATACACAAATAATATTGGTCTCCTGTGCTATCTCGAATAGGAATTTTTTTCATAAACCATAATTTGATTTTTTTCATAAACCATAATTAATAAATCAAATATTAGGAAACCAATATGATTATTTTTTTTTTAAAAAAACATAAGGACCGTATGGTCCCTACGGTCTCCAAAATTGCATTTTTTCAGACTGTAAGGATCATACGGTCTTACCATTTTTTTTTTTTTAAAACAGAAATTTAAAAAAAAAAATTTGTATTAAAATATTAGAAATATTGCATATATTTCTTTGAAAATAGATGAAATATAATATAATTTGATTTATTCGAAACACTGCAACAAATAACCCGGATCAATATTTTTCAGGTCAGATTTTTTGTGGCTGTAAGAAAAATTAATATATTTTTTAATGTGTTATTGGAAAAAAATAAAAAATGCTTAGATTCTGAGTTATTGATCTCGATTCAAAAGTCACTTCTAGGTAATTCAAAAAATATTGTGATCCTTGTAGTATATTTAATTTATGAAAAGTTGTCTATTTTTGAAAAAAAAAGCAAAAACTTTAAGTTATTTAATGATTGTTATTCAAAAAGAATTCTCAAAATAGATACAATTTTTTATAAATTAAATGTCCTAGAAGGATCACAATATTTTTTGGATTACCTAGAAGTGATTTTTGAACCGGGATCAATAACTCAGAATCTAAACATTTTTATTTTTTTTCCAATAACACAAAGAAATGTATTAATTTTTCTTACAGCCGCTAAAAATTCAACCTGAAAATTTTTGATCCGGGTTATTTGTTGTATTCTTTCTAATAAATCAAATTATATTATATTTCATTTATTTTCAAAGAAATATATTCAATATTTATAATATTTTAATACAAAAAAAAATTGTTTTATAAAAAAGAAAATAACAAAAAAATGGTAAGACCGCATGGTCCCTACGGTATGGAGAAATGCAATTTTGGAGACCGTATGGACCATACGGTCCTTATGGTATTTCAAAAAAAAAAAATAATTATATTGGTTTCCTAATTTTCAATTTATTAATTATGGTTTATGAAAAAAATTCCTCGAATAGGCACCAACAGAGAGTAATGGGCCATAGCCCATAATTGGTTAGAATAGCATGTGAGTGCTAGTGCTAGCTAGGACTGGCAAAAAAGCTCGTGGCTCGTGGCCCGCTTGGTATTCGCCCGTGACTCGATCGGTAATAGCTCGTTCGTTAGTGGATCGAGTTAAAATTAGCTCACTCACTACATACTCGAGCCATAATTAATGAGTTTGAGTTTGGCCTGGCTTGGGACGAGCCAACTCGGTCGTTAACGAGCAATTTAATATACATAGTTTAATAGTTTAATCGAATCCGTTCACTTCAGATTGAGGATATTATGGTCTATGGATATTATAGCTAATGTTATGGTAATTGCACTTTGGACTGTGTAACAGTTTAAGTTGATTGGTAATTTTATATGGAATATGTGTGAACTAATTATAAGCAATTAAGTTAATTTGTATGAATTTGTTTGATTTGTTATGCATGAATTTATTCTGTGAATATATTTGTATGAATTTAGGATTTTGATATATTTGTATGTATGAATTTAGATTTTTAACTTAATTTATAGTAGTTGATTTGCTTAATTACAATTGAATTAAGAGCATTCCTTAGTAATTAGTCATATAAATATTATTTTGCTTTAGCCATAATTGATAAGATGTGTTATGAAAATTTAAGATATAGCAGGAAATAAAATATACAAATTTATAAATCTGCCAAGCTAATAACGAGCTAGCTCGGCTCGCTCGGACAAGCCACGAGTCGGTCTTGAGCAATAATTTTAGCTCGGGACCTAAAATCTAAACTCGCTCGCTTAGCTTGATACACTAACAAGTCGAGTACAAGTGTGGTCTAGCTCGCTCTTTAACAGCTCGTTGCCACCCCTAGTGCTAGCTGCAATCACGTGAATTCTTTGGAGTTCGTCTGGTTTTTGTGCTTCTCTTTAGTCCCAACACTTAAAATCAAAAGAAAGAACGCTTTTTGAAGCCTATAAAAGAAGTCGCATGGTGGAGAGAAGATTTCACTTGACTGGATGTATATCCGGATGAGTGTATTGGGGTTCCCAATTTTTAAAAAACTGATTCGGATATATGTGGATATTCAATCCGTTTATATATTTTTATCTGAATCCGTATTCGTATTCGGATACTGCTGCAACCTTTTAAAAATTATCTGAATCCGTATCTAGAATTATCCGAATTCGGAGTAAATATCCATCGGATATGATAGTTACCTGTTATTTTTTTTTTTATATTTCAGCTGTAAGAATTGACTTCTTTCAATAATTTGGTGAGCTCATGAACATCCAAGTTCTACTCAAGTGTTTGGATTTTGTTTGCACAATTTAATTTTGAACTGAAGATAAAGAGCAAATTTAGTACTATGTTATCATGAGCTTTGAACAACAGTTGGGCTTTTTTGGACCTATCTACTTTTTTTTTTTTTTTCAAGGCGCAACTACCGTAATTTTATTGTGAAAATTTTAAATTACCCAGTTCAATCTAGTTACCAGATGCCAAACAGACAATTGTTTGTCCCCTTTCTTTTTTATTCTGTGTTGCTGAACTGTGGGCTCTTTGAGAAATCAATCAGGGTATAAAGGAGAAATCAAAGTGCTTTTTTCAAATATAAAATAACGTGATCAATTTGTGCTGATTGTGTTAGGAACATGATCATGCATTTAATATCACACAAGTAGACATATATGCTATGAAATAACATACATCAATCCAAGCATCACAAATGCAAACAGACGAAATCAAATTTTCATATTGAAATAATACAAACTGCTATAATAGTACATGTAGTTAACTGATTAGTTTATAATTAACTATTGAAAAGAAAAAGAGAAGTCAGTACATTTCGAAGCAAACAATTTTATGGTGCAAAAATACAAACTGTTATATGACTAATTTCTATGCTTAATTGCTTCTCTGCTTTCACCTCTTATTCCACTGTGAACACCTAGCTTAATTGTATCAGTACATTTCTTAACTAGTTTCTTATGGTATGAGGCCTTTGTTTAGAAAATTGGAGAAGGAATAACTTTGGAAGATGAAGGATTCACTGAGCCTCTTCAAATGGTGCCAGTGGAGAATTAGAAGTTTTCCTAATTGTGTGTTTTAGTATTTCTGATTTTTGTAGGGACATATTTGCGCTTTGTGATTAAGCTTGTTTTGTCAGCAGGTTAGTTTTTGGAGGCTGTTAATTTACAAAGCAATATGCAATCGGATTTCGTCAAGGGATTTAAATTTAGTAGATTTTAGAGGTTGTTGCTTTAAATTTTAGTGGATTTTAGTGGATTTTACAAAGCAATATCGAATTGGATTTTCGTCTTTCATGTGCTTAGTTTTTGAATTTTAGTGAATTTTACAAAGCATATGAATGTTTAGTTTAGTGTTATAATTTGAAATTTGAAACGTGATATTTCATAATTTTTAAACAAGCAAGCAATAAAATAATATAAAATAGATATATCATACCAGTACAAATTTAGAGGGTACTGAACTGGTACACACCAACATTCTCGTAGTCAACCTGATCTCTACCAATCTAAGGCTGAAATTAAAACATGAGTTCGGGCCTTTGAAATATACTACAATTATTTGGATTTGAGCTGAGTTCGGGCTGAGCGTAAAGATTTCAATGGACTGAATCGAGTCGGACTTTACTCTTCAAAGTTGAGCTGGGCCGAGTTGGGTTTTAATGAAAGATTGAATGACTTGGACTGAGTTTTGGGCGAGTTCCAACTCATAGGATGGGGTATGAGAGATGAGAAAAGGCCAAGCGACTTCATTTCGTCTCGTAGGATGGGGTATGAAATGGCCCGTTAGCCACTGAGCCGATTGATCACTTGATTTATCGGGAGGTGTTATAGGATTAATATTATATGTATAAACTTTGGTTATATATATATTTTTTTATCATTTTACCATTACGTGTTGGCCAGACTTGAGCTTAGAGGCACGAAAACAATTTGAGATTCTCCCCTACATTAGGAGGTACATGCCTAGATCGGCTTCCACGATATGTTCAGAGAGATTCTCCCTACATTAGGAGGTACATGCCTAGATTGGCTTCCAATAAAATAAACATACTGGATCTCTCCAAACAACATTTTTGTTGTCGTTTTTTATTGATTGTCTCACTACAGCAAAGTCAGGTTTCTACGACCGGGATTCCAGTCGCAGAAAGTTATGGCGCCGATCGCTGAAACACCGGTCTCTGAAAGCATCGTTGCAGATACTCTTCCGATGATGTCACCAGTCTCTGAATGATGTCATCCGGTCGCTAATACGCTTTCTGCGACCAAAGGGTTTTGCTCACTGTTGTTTTTTTGCTGATGTCATGTAACGTTATTAGAGACCACAAATAACGGTCGTTGAAGCTTTATCCCGGTCACTGATACTTATTTATCAGGTTTTTAGGTTTTTCGTTATTATTTACATTTGTACCATTTAATAATTGGTACCATACGTACCAACATACAACATACAAGCAAAAATAAAGATTGATACACACTCAACAAACAACACAAGCATACAAACAAATATAAACATAAAAATAAAAAAAAATAGTATATCATCTCATCAAACATAAACATCCGAGTAACATAAACATTCGAGTACATAACTGTGCCAATAACATAAATAATATCATATGACAAGGTAAAAATATATAAAAAGACCTAAGCAGTACCATCACCACCAACATCCGACCAATGCTCCTCGTCATCCTGAGGAGTGGACGGCGAGGCCTGGTGCGAGCCCGAACCTCCTGGTTGTGAGCCTGAACCTCCGGCCTATGAGGTTGTAAGAAAGTAGTTTACATAATTAGGATTAGTTTATGGTTCACAATTAAAACATACATATCGAATTTTATACCTGAGTAGCTCCCAACCGAGCCTCTAACCGAGCATCCACCCAGGCCTTGATCTGAGCCTCCATCTGACAAAGTACCCGAGAAGATATCCTGTCGATATCTTCTTCTGTGCGACGCTGACCTGGAGGCATAGAGGAATATGACTGTGAAGAATGCGACTGAGAACCGCTAGACCCACTGGAGCGAAACATGCCTCTCGTCTTGCCTGGAACATTAAAAGTAAGATAATTAGTACGAAATGACAAAACTAAAATAAATTTCAAATTTCAAAGAATGTTTATTTTACCTAGAGCACCGAGACCATAGTTGTCGCCGTGGACATTCTGACCATCAATGCCCATAGAGTACCAGAGGTCGGCGTCGTATGCGAGCCATGTGCCTCTATCCGTTCCATACTTCTCCGTCATAGCTTTCTCATATTTTAGCTGCAAATTTTGTAAAATATAACAATAATGTTATGTACAACTGGAAAAAAGATTATCAAGGTTAAATCGATTAGATTCAATTCGAATGAAAATAAATTAATTTAATGAAAAACAACTTACGAAGCGTTGTTTGTGAACAAGCATGTTCACAGAGCCCGTTGTGACCCCTGAACCTTTGGCATTGGTCCTATTTTCTGCATTCTGCTTGCTCCGACTGGTAAAATCGTCACTGCACCAATGATCGACGAGTTTGGGCCAGTACGCCGGCATGATCCATTCGCAGTAGGGGCGAGGAGCAGCCCCACGCTCCTTCCACTCAACCATTGAATCTCCGTACTGCTTGGTTGCTGCCCCCTTGCACTTATTCAGCATATTCTTCAACCGTGCATTAGCTATCTTTCTAAATGTAGACCATGCCTCACGCTCATCTACATCAGGTGCAAACTGATAGTGCTTCTGCAATGCATAGTAGATAATTAATATCATTTGTTAGCTTTGAAAAAAAAATGAAATAAGTAATTATTAGAGGTTTTGTTTCAGAAAATTTGATGTTACCAAAAACTCCGCCTCGATAATATTCTTAGTATCCTGGGGGAAATCATTGTATTTGTAGTACGGGCCAGGATAATTATTTCGTACTTCCTGCAAAATAATTTTTGTGACATCCTTCGTCTTCTCCGAGTGCCCTGCATCAAAAGTCTTGAAACCCGCTAACCGAAGCACTGGTCACAAACTCAGATCTGAAAGCGGCGCTTTGTATGCATTTCGACCGCGAACATTTTGTCCCACTGGACTCTCCTTCGTCTTCCACCGATGCCTTTCCCTTTCCCTTTCTACTTGGTGCCATATCTAGAGTTGAGATGATATAAAAATACATTGCTATACCATCGTTTGTATAAGAAGATAGAAGAATATGAATACGATTAATTCCATGAACCTATGGTCATGCATGATTAATTCAAATGCTCAAAAGATTCATGATTAATTCATAGACCCATAAAATTGCTAACTAATTGACAAATTCTGATATGCCTCTCTTTGGCAATAGTTGACTAAAATTTGACGATTTTAAAACAATATCAAATGACACTAGTAAAAAAAAAGTTAAGATTTTAAAAATTTGACGATTTGTTGAATAGAGAACGATCCGATTATTCTCTAAGCTACCAAACAGTTTACATTGTGATGCCACAGACCAAAAGCATGAATCAAATAGACCACATACACATATTTTAAATAATTTGGTTCAAAGAACCAAAGCCATAACTCAAGAAAACATGAAAATATCATCATAACTATAAACTTGTTGCTAAATATTACCATAATTTATTTTCATACAGCACCAGCCAAAGGTTTTTTTTTTTAAATATTACCATAATTCACAAATTCACAAACACAGCCAGCAAAACAGATCGAACAAGTCTCAGGTCAAGGCAAAGCACACAAGCACACATGCACATTTGGACATATACCAGACAGAACAACATACCAGAAACAGGTCAGAGGGCAAACAAGTCAAACAAGCACACATGCACATTTGGACATATACCTCGACTTGTAGGGAAAATCAACAACCCAAACAAGTCACAAAATAGGCAAGGTGCTAAGGATTACGTGATTAGAGCTAGCACCGGAGGAGAACAGCACAAAGCCAGCACCAGAACGGCAACAACCAAGCAAGCACCAGGATGGCAAGGGCCTCGGTCAAGAATCGCAATCGAAAGCTTTAAAGCTTCGATCTCTCTCTCTCAATCAACGAAAACCAGAAAATAGAGGGGAATAGAGCAAAAATCTCAGCACATGAGCACAAATAAACAACAAGCTGGCTGGCAAGAGGAACAAAGGGCAGAGACAGTGGGGCGAGTTAGGGTTTTGGCGCTGGTGGGATTTGGGTCGTCTCTGTTGCGCGAATGGCGGGGTTTGGGGTTTTGGGGGCGAAAAATTAATTTCGGCGCTAAAAAAAAAAAAAACTTTCAGCGACCGGTGATAGCACCGGTCGCTGATATGGTTGCCATTGATTTTTGTTTTTCTTTTTTTTGAGGGAAAAAATCAACTATTTGCGACCGGCGTTAAAACCGGTCGCTGATACCGATCGCTGTAAAACCATTATGCTGTAGTGTCTTACTTTATATGTTGGTGAAAACCATATAATAGGTATGAAAATGATAATCGGCTGAGTCCAGCACACGAAGCTGCTATACTTACTAAGTTGCCTCCTAATCATCCTGAGTACGAAAAGAAGATTGGATGTGGTGTTGATCACATAAAAGTAAGTCTCAAGTTTTATTATATTTTTTTAAGGTTCAAGTTAGGGATGAAAATGGAGTGGATTCAGAGCAGATAATGTTGATATTATATTCGTATCCATTTTTCAATGACCGGATAAAAATACGGATACAAATAGTAATCAAATATCAAAATTTAAAATCAAATCTGTCTTAAACGGAGTGAATAATTCACGAATATGGATAGAAATGAATAATTACCAGATAAATTGAATTATATAAATTTTAAGACAACAGTATTAATTAATTAATTAGTAAATACAAAAATGAGAGAGAATACAGCTTATAAAAACTGACAGTACATGTTTTCAAATTAGAGAGGATATATAATTGCTAATAGATAGCCTCGGATTATCTTTGACTACTTAAAAGAAAAGAAAAGTATACTCTGATCCGGTTTTTACAACTTTTATTATTAATTAATAACGTTATGTATATAATACAAGCTCTGACTCCGAGTCTCCGATAGTTCTCTCTTGCCCTTTCGGAAGAGTGAAGAGGTAACATGTAGCTTTTAGAAAAGTTACGTGGATTCAGCGAATTCACTAAGTTGGAATGAAGTATAGCTTAATGGGTTTCGAATATATCGGATATCATTTCCATTTATAAAATAAGAACCGTATTCCTATCCGGATTCGAATCAATATTCTATTTCAGATAAATATCCGAATTCAAAAATTATCCAAATCTGTTTATCCAAATTTGGATCTTAGTCAGATATGGATTGAATTCAGAACCATTTATTTTGTGCTTTCAATTTTTTGAATTATATTCTTTTTAATAACAGTGAGTTAAATAGATGCAATTGATTAAATACTCTTTTTTTAGTAGACAAAATGACAATCCCACAAGAACAAGAGTCGCAAGATATTAGTTAAGGACCAAATTTGAAGGTATAATATTGTATAGTCTCATTTTGTAGTATTTTAATTAAATATACTCATATTTACATTTAATTCATAGTTTTGTTTTATCAGAACTAGGTAATGATAATTCATTTAAGATATGTTCTACTCCAAAGGTTGTCCTATCTGTATCTTGTAAAATCTAAGTTATGTCAATACTACGATAGGTCAGTATGTAGTTACGTACCAATGTTTTGAATTATTTATAACAGAATGAGCTTTCAAATAAGTGGTACCAAAATTAATTCTTCAATATGTGGTACCAGAATTATTTCTAACAGTATGTACCAATCCTTTGAATTAATTCTTCATTAAGGTTTTAGAAGACAGCCTGATTGGTTCTATATATTTGGACTCCAACCACTGACTTATCTTATTATCTATCCTTTTAACATAATGTCTCCTTGCCAAAAAGTATGGAATGCTCAAGTTGTTGGTCAAGCTGCCATGTCATAACGCACAGTTGCGATGTTAAAAATAACGAAGCTTCGTACAAGTACAACATCCAGAGCGCCAGCGGTACGGCTCTTGGTGTAGCGGGCGAGACAAAACTTGATATTTGGGTAAATTTCATTGTAGGTCACTAAACTTTGTTATTTGTCACGAATTGGTCACTCAAGTTTGATTTGTTCATTTTGAGTCACTCAATTTTGTTATTTGTTACAATGAAGTCTCTGTATACTTTTCCATCCAAAATTTTAACGGAATATTTCTATTCCGTTCAAAAAATTAATAGAATATACTTATTTCATCCAAAATATTAACGGAATGAGCATATTCCATCCAAAATACTAACGGAATTAGCATATTCCGTTAAAATTTTGGATGTAAAAAATAGAGGGACTTGATTGGAACAAATAACAAAGTTGAGTGACTCAAAATGGACAAATCAAATTTGAGTGACCAATTTGTGACAAATAACAAAGTTTAGTGACCTACAATGAAATTTACCCTTGATATTTTTAAATGAGAGCATAACAACTTTCGCACTTGCTATCACAAAAGTCTCACGACGGTTTAAGAATTAAGATACGGTTTACATTTTAATATACGATGGGTTTTAATCGGACAATTTAAATTTCAATATGCAAGGAGTTTAATCAGATGGTTTAGATTTTCACATGTGAGGGATTTTAATCGGACGATTAGATTTTAATATATAAGGGGTTTTAAACAGACAATTAAATTTCGATACGTGACTACGTGAGGCATTTCAATCGGATGATTTTAATTTTATTATATGCAACCGTAAAAATGTCATTATATACTGCAGTTAATTAGCTTATAGTTAGTTTATTGTCATAAAAATATAAAATTATCGTAAAATAGCTGCACATGTTAGTCAGCTTCGTCCATGTTGAAATTATTTCTACCATTTAAAAATAAATAAAAAAAAAAAACTTTATGGGGAATTTCAATTCTACCTTGACTGCAGTATATCAATGCGGTCTCAAAGATTGAGGTTCACACTATGCCGAAACCCTGTTAGTTTGTAATAATCTAGAAGTCAATAATACGATAATTTATCATAAAGCTTTGTTCATGAATTGGATGATTAATATCATTTTGTTGCCTTGAGTATTATTGCATTTATGGATCATTTCGAGTTCATGACTGAAATTGTGAAACTCCATAATATAGATGATATATACTCTTAATCTTAAAAGGTCACTGACCAAGGTAATTAGCAGGAACACTAATTACCGCTATAAGGTTAGTATGTGGATTAAAAGATGGTTAAGTTTTACAAACCACCTGACACGAGATGTCATTTTAATCACATAGATACATGTTCTAGGAACATGGTATTTGACAGACCTCGAATGAAACATTAAATAGAATTGTGTTCGTGTCATTTATGTTTTCATTCAGTGTCACGTTCTACAGTATGAGGTATTTATCGTTCCCACTGAGAAATATGTATGTGTGATTGTTATCCACCGCTGTCCGTAAAAAGCAGTCATAACGGTAGCTTTTCCATATGTATAGCTTAGCTGAGGAAGTGATAGTTTACCAAGAATACTATTTGTCCCTCGTATTTTATACGAGCTATAGCATCACTGGGCCCCTTGGTAGAGTAAGATTATCAGCGCGCGGTATGATTACAAGAGTAATCATATTTGATAATCTGCTCAAGATCAAGTAAAGATTAAGTTTACAAGGATGACACACATCTACCTTGAAACTAATCTGATAGCTATGAGACAGAAGAACAGACACAAGTAAATTGTTTACTGGATCGTGGTATTGTACAGTACAGCATCATCTGTGTAATTGGATGGTCATGATGTGTTGCCAGACGCCACCCATGATTATAGAAGTTAAAACAGTTTTAACTCTATTTACCAACATAACACAGATCCTATTGGGTCACACCATATAGGAGTTAATCGGAGAATCTTATTGTGATTGATTATAAATTGGTTATGATCAATAGTAAGATGGTTATAATTAATTATACGTGTTATAATTAAATTATAAATGTTATGTAAAAAAATAACAAGCAAAAACATTGGTTAATTTATAAACGTGCGTGACACGCTGTATAAAAGTTAACCGGTTAATTTATAAATGTGCAGGACACGTTGTATAAATTACCGAAACAACAAACCGCAAGAAAAATATATATATAATTGTTCAGAATAATTATACGAGCATTGTTTGTGTTCGGGCCGAGGGCATTCGAGTCTTTTCAGATTCGTCCTTATCCGCATGACATGTCATCGATCCTATCCAGATGACACGTCATCGATACCGAAACAAACAACCGCAGAAAAATATATATAATTGTTCAGAATAATTATACGAACATTATTTGTGTTCGGGCCGAGGGCATTCGGGTCTTTTCAGGTTCGTGCTTATCCGCATGACGTGTCATCGATCCTATCCAGATGACACGTCATCGATCTTATCCACATGTCATCATCCTTATCCATTCGATGGCATATCTTGTAAATAGGCATATGTTGAGGGGTATTTCGGTCTTTTGCGAACCTCCTCAAAAGCCTATAAATAGAGGTGGAGGGGTAGAGAGAAAAACCACTAATTCACTTGTATCGTTTCGTGCAGAATCGAATCGGTATTTTCTCTCTTTCTCGGTTTCTCTCCCAAATAGTGTTTCGGTTGAGAAAAGAAAGTTATACGTAGTTAACGTATAATCTTGCGGGTTGTTGTGGAGTATATTTACGGGGTCGATGAATAGTGTTTTACCGAATTTCGCGGTATTTCAGTTTTGCTCATTGATGAAACTGAGTAACCGAAAATTCGTGTTTACGGGTTTTCGTCTTTTCCCCGTGAATAGTGTTTTTGCAGAATTCCGCGGTTTACGGTATTTCTGGCAGAAGAAATTAACCGCTCTCTGGTTAGTCCTGGTGGATAACCGATAGAGGCATCAGACGTCTGATGCTCCGAGACGAGTCGATTCCTTCCGTGATGTAGCTCTACACGCTCGGTCTGCATTCCAACTGTGATTTGGAAACAAGGTATAAATATGTTATATTAATCTATTTAATTGGTAAGTAGATTAAAGTTTTAGAAATCAATCATGGAGTAGATCTGTAAAAGGATTAAATTGGGTTTTGATGCCAAAGGAATACTGAAGGTGGACCGCCTTGGAAAGTTTCCTGACATACCCCGTTTAATCCTGAGCTTAAGTTAGATGTAAAAATTTTGTTTTACTCTTTCCGCACCTTAAGCAAATAAATGGGTTTGAACCGTCAAAACCCCAACAGACTTAATCAATGGGTTTGAACCGTCAAAACCCAACAAACCCCTCCACCACCACCCCTGCCCCCCAACCTTTTTTTTAATCAGAATCTTTTTTATTTGTTTTAGTTTTTATTATTTGTGCTGACTCTAATCTAATCCTAGACTCTAACAAATATCTAATCCTAGATTCTGACAAATAACCGATTTAATCCCCACATAATTAGTAACATTATTGGAATCACAGTAATATATCCGCTACTATAATAAACCCTATTATGGTCTATTAAAACATCACCACTAGTGTAAATGGATACTATAAGAGCCAATTTTCAATACACACAAAAAAAAAATCTAAAATCTAAAATTAATTAAATTAATTACTAACCTACTGAAAAATAATAAAAATTTGAAAAAGAAAGACAAAAAACACTTACAGTTCGAAAGTTTTTGTCCAGCAGAGAGAATTGATCAGTGTGAGAAATGAATTCTCTCTCCAGACGATCAAATATAGAAAAATATTATAAGGGTTGCATCGGTATATTGTGACCCATGGGGCCATATCGGCAAAGTACGAACCTCAGTCTTTGGAACCGCACCAGCATACTATAGCCAGGGTAGAAATGAAATTCTCTAGAAAAGTGGTTTTTGGGTTTTTTTTTTAATGGCAGATTGAAAATTTTCGGTTGGCCATAAACATGATTTTAGTTTACAAATTCATTGTTTACCTAAAAAATATCTTCCATTAGAATCCATTTAAAAAACATTAACGGGAATTTGGTAATATCTTAATTACGAAATACATGATTACTATTACAAGTAAAAAATATATATATTTGATCTTGACTTCTTTTATATATATATATATAACGTGCGGAGACTACAAAAAAAAGTTACTTGAGATTAGATATAATCAATACATATCAACAACGAACACCACTGGTGTAATTTTGATACTATTGTTTTCATATTTATAAAATAGAGATAAGATTTATTTTATTAATGTCGGGTATTAGTTGGGACTAATTATAAACTTGAATGGTAAGAAAAATAACATTGAATGAAAAGATTTGCAACAAAACCAATTGTATGGAACTTGCATACCGGAATAACAACAACACATTTGTTTTGATTCTCTAGTTCCATCGAGAATTTTTTTATGTAGAAATTAATAAAATAGAAGAGAGAAATGTACATTAGGTTTTTTATTCATATAAACATTGGTAGAATTTCTATTGATTCAAACTTTTAGTTATCTTTTTTTTTAATATGATGCATAAATGGAGAAAATTCTTCTATTACATCTCTAGTAAAATATAATTTTTTTTCAAAAAGTAGATAAAATGTTTCTATTATATCTAAATTTTAAAATACTTTATCTATTTTCGTAGAATCTTTTTATATTTTACTAGAGAAAATTAAAAAGAAAAAAAAAACTTATTTGAATTGGTATAATTCTAACATATCCAAACTTTTTTATTTTTATATCGATAGAAATTCTACTAATCTTTCTAACAATAAAAAAACTAATATATTCTTTTTATTATTCTCTTTCTTTTTATTAATTTCTACACAAAAAAAATATCAATTCCAACTAGGATTGCACAAAAAAATTGTAGTTCGTGATTTGATTTTGGTTTGATTCGAAAAAGTTCGTAAAAAAATTGATTCGAAATAGTTTGAAATTAATCCAAACCAAATTCATACTGGACCTGGTTCGTTCAAAATAGGTTCGTGAACTAATCTAGTTCGAATCTTAAAATAACGTGAACCGTTGGTTTCCACTAATGACTTAAAAATTAAAACATAAGGCCGCTCAACTATAAGTTGTAACCCTCGCTCTCAATTCTAAAACCCTAAATGATTTTCACCTCTCACTTTTGGCAACTACGATCACTCTTTCTTGTCGTAAAAAAATTTGTAAAAGATTCAAAATTGAGTTCGTAAAAAATTCGATTTGAAATTATTCAAACCAAACTTAGTTTGAAATTAATTCAAACCAAATTCAAACTGGGATAAGTTCGATTCAGTTTGATTCGTTTGCAACCCTACTTCCAACTAATGCCCTACACATTTTAGATATTTTCAAAAAGACCACCTATAACCATACATATATAAATAATAATAATAATTATTATAAATAATCAATCTTTAGTCTAGTAGTAAAGACATGTCCCTATAAAAAGTTATGAGTTGAAAATCAAAATCAGAAAAAAAAATTTATTACAATAACAGAAGTTTAAAGAAAATATTAAATAACTTGATCTCTAACTCTCTCATTCAAACAAAAAAATTATAATTATATCTGCATCGGATCGAGTCGGATAATTTTAGCCTCCCAACTCCTAAGATGTATGGCGAGCACAATTAAACTCTTACGCTATAATCAAATTCCGAATTAAATTTTTTTCCTAAAGTGTAATATCGTTGTCTAGCTACAAAGTCTAGATCAGGTAGGACCACAGAAGATCGGGAACGAATTCAGAAGAACTAAATTTTTTTCCTATTGTGTAATCATTGTCTAGCTACAAAGTCTAGATCAGGTAGGTCCACAGTATCTGGGCTAAGTCGGTTCCCCTTCACCTCAAAAAATAAGTCGGTTTCCTTGCAAAGTCTCACTATATAAAAGACTAGAAGAAGCAGTATCAAAGATTAGAAGAGAAGAAGAATAATAAGAACTAAGAAAAGAAAGAGGAGGAGAAGGAGAAAAAGAAGAAACAGCTCAATTTCTGCACCTGCTGCCACAAAAAAGTATCCCTCACGACGGTTTAAGGTACAGTTTAGAACATCTATATCTGTGGTATTAGAAAAGTTTCTAATTTGATATGACAGTTTTTAGATTCAATCGATCTTTCTAACAATTAAAGACCTAATATATTCTTTATGTTATTCTCTCTTTCTTTTTATTAATTTCTACAGAAAAAAAGGAGAAGAAGAAGCAGGAAGCAGCAGAGCAGGAGGAGAAGATGGGGGCCCAAATCTCGAATGACCCTTTAAGCATGCCAGGCTCACAGGGCTTTGGTACTCTTAATGACCTAGAACTGGTTCCGACAGCACAAGGTGGCAATTTTGAAGAGGAACATGAGCTCGAGGGCCGCCAACCAACGGAGGCGCTTGTCACGGGAGGCGATCAACAGCCTCAGTCGGAAGAGCACATAGTGGTCATTCCAGAGCAACTAATCACAGACCCTGAAGCTAGTGAAGACAGCCTTTTCAGCGAACCAATGCGTTACTCAGGCTGGCTCTCGTTCCTTGAACATTTCATCTTAGGCCCTAATCAAGGAAATCCAATCTGGCGGCTGAGGTTGCTCTGTGGCTTATGCCTTTCCATAGCCATAAAGGTCGGTTTTCTCTCCTACCCTGGCTACCTTCGCCAGGTCCAGACTCCATATCACTATCAGGTAATGTTTTTTTAAGCTCAAAAGTGCGCAGCAAAGAACTAGGACCAATCTCAAAACTCCCCTGTGAGAATCGGTGCAGGCTACACCTCTCAACCAATCTCAAAACCCCCCTCTGAAAATTGGTACAGCGTGGCAAAATCGTTATTTGTACTATATAATAATAATAATTAGATCTGGTTCTAAAACATAATCCTCTAACCTATATGATAATTATTTAAATTACTTCTCAGATGGTGATGCTCATAACAACTGTCGGAGCTTCAATTATCGCGGGGATTGGTCTTTTTGTCAGCTTTTGGTTTTCAAGTGTTCCAAATAGACATACCAATTGGATCACAGGATCGTCGCTTGCAAATTTTATCATGCTTATCATGCTTTATGGTATTTATTGGGAGGGAACTGGATACTAAGAGGTCAAGATAGTTGCTGAGAAGATATTTGAATCAATGCACAATTTCATATCGAATTAGTGTTTTTTATATTTTAAAGTACAGTAGAACTAGGGTGTTCCCCAAGGATCCAGGATTGTCAGTTGCAAATTTTATTATTATTTGGGGTCCTTTGGCTGTATAATAGTTTTATTTACGTGGTTATTTTAAATTTTGAATTGACAAATATAACCTTCCATTGGAAATCATCCTCTCTCCTTCACTGTATTAGATAATCGTTGTTATGTCTACCACTGTTCTAAAAATTAAAAAAAGGAGAACTAAAATCAAATCCTGTTGTTATACTTCCGTGTACTGCCCCTGTACCCCTGATGGTTTTATGGGATTGAAAATTTGATCAAACCATGCAATGACCCAGCTATTCTTTGACACTGAAAACTGGTTCGAAATCATTCATTTACATTACCATGTACCATTGATTACCACAACCTCATAGTTGCATTGAAACTGGTAAAGAAAATAAAATTCAGAAAATTACAACAGTAGCTGGGTCATTGCATAATTCAAATTAGAAACTTCAACACCATTAAGTAGATAAAACAAAAAAATGTTTCTCAATTCAGCAAACATAACATAAAATGATCAGTATTGAAACCACAACATCAATCAGTAAATCTTGCACCAGTATGGAAAGTATAACAAAATAAAATTCAGAATATCTGCAACACGACTTTATCTTCCTCTCGATTTATTTCCCTTAGCAAGATCTTGTTCACGCTACAAACACACAAACAGATATTATGTTAATGTATTCATAGAATAAACTTGCTCCCATTTTACCAATAACTGATTTTCAAGGAACCAATTACTTTTTTTCACCCATATATCAGATAAGTGCAAAGAGTAATGAACTTGAAAAGAAAATGGACAATCAGAGTTGAGAAAAAAAAAGGTGCTATAAAAGCAGAAATTGGTGCTACAGTTGAGCACTGGTAGCAAATCCGAAAAAGCAAAAAAACTTTGGTTTCATACCTGAAATAAATGACCAGAGTGGGAGAGCGGCCGATCTTTCGTGACAGCCTCAATCGTCATTGTCAGGGAGAGTGAGCAGCGAAGAGTTTGTGTCAGGGAGAGAGCAAGTCTTTTTTTTTCAAAGTCTTTCTTTTTTTTTTTATCAACGTGTCACTGTCCCTATTGGCCCAGACTCAGGGTTTCGTGGCGGCGGTGTTCCTGGACAAGAACACACGCGTGATCTGTCAGGGGATCACCGGAAAGAACGGCACTTTCCACACTGAGCAAGCCATCGAGTATGGAACCAACATGGTATGGTATGGTAAACTCATATTCTCTTTCTGTTTACATCTCATCTCATCGATGTATTGACTCAATCAACTCTTGCTTGTAAAAAATAAAAAAGGTGGGTGGAGTGACGCCCAAGAAAGGCGGCACAGAGTATCTAGGTTTACCAGTGTTCAACACAGTTGCAGAGGCCCAAGAAAAGCGGCACAGAGCATCTAGCTATCAACGTGTCGCTGTCCCTTTCAAAGTCTCTTATTTTATTTTATTTTTATTTCAAAGCCCTTGGGTTGTCCCTTTCAAAGGGTGATCTACTTTTGAAAAATATATTTTCTCTAACCGTTTGGGTCCCAGCAGAGCAAAAAAATCTGTTTACCTTTGAGTTACTCCCGCGCTTTCTCTCCCGCCCTTTCTCACACGTCTATATGAAGACTAGAAGCAGCAGCAGCGAGAAGGATAAGAAGCAAGAGAAGAAGAAGAAGAAGAACTAAGAGAAGAAGAAAAGAAAGAGAAGGAGAGAGAAGAGACAGGTCAATTTCCTCACCTGTTGCCACAAAAGAGTTTAAGGTACAGATTAGAGCATCTATATCTTTGGTATTATAAAAGTTTCTAATCTGAAATAACAGTTTTTAGATTCTACCGATCTGTCCAACAATTAAAAACCTAATATATTCTTAATGTTATCCTCTCTTTCTTTTTTATTACTTTCTATAGAAAATAGGAGGAGCAGCAGCAGGAGCAGAAGGAGAGAAGGAATACAAGAAGAAGAAGCAGCACCAGGGCAAGAGGAGGAGAAGATTGAGATGGAAATGCAAATTAATTTCCAACCGTCGGTGGCACTCGTCACGGGAGGCAATCAACAGCCTCAGTCGGAAGAGCACATAGTGGACATTCCGGAGCCGCTAATCACAGACCCTGAAGAAGAAAGCCTTTTCAGCGAGCCGACGCGTTACTCAGGCTGGCTCTGGTTCCTTGAAAATTTCATCTTAGGCCCTAATCAAGGAAACCCAATCTGGCGGCTGAGGTTGTTCTCTGGCCTCTCCCTTTACATAGCCATGAAGCTCGGTCTCTTCTACCTTGGCGGCCTTCCCCAGGCCCAGGCTCCAAATTACTATCAGGTAATGTTTTTTTAAGCTCAAAAGTTCGCAGCAAAGAACTAGGATCAATCTGAAAACTCCCCTGTGAAAATCGGTGCAGGCTACACCTCTCAACCAAACTGATCGCTTTAAGATTCGTGCATAGCCAATCTCAAAAAAACCCTCTGAAAATTGGTACAGCGTGGCAAAATCGTTATTTCTATTATATAATAATAATAATAATAATAATAATAATAATAATAATAATAATTAGATCTGGTTCTAAAACATAATCCTCCAACTTATATGATAATTATTTAAATTACTTCTCAGATGGTGATGCTCATAATGACTGTCGGAGCTCCAATTGTTGTCGTGATGATTGGTTTTTTTGTCAGCTTTTGGTTTCCAAATAGACAGAATTGGATCACAGGATTGTCGGTTGCAAATTTTATCATGTTTTGTGGTCAAGCTATTTATTGGACGCAAAAATGGGGAACTGGATACTAAGAGGTCAAGATAATTGCTGAGAAGATATTTGAATCAATGTACAATTTCATATCCAATTAGTGTTTTTTATATTTTTAAAGTAGAGCAGAACTAGGGTGTTCCCCAAGGATCCAGGATTATCAGTTGCAAATTTTAGTATTATTTGGGGTCCTTTGGCTGTATATTGGCTGTATAACAATTGCTGTGAAGATATTTGAATCAATGTACAATTTCATATCGAATTAGTGTTTTTTATATTTTAAAGGAGAGTAGAACTAGGATGTTCTTTAGCTCACCAAGGATCCAGGATTATCAATTGTAAATTTTATTATTATTTGGGGTCCTTTGGCTGTATATTGGGTGCATAAATGGGGAACTGGAAACTAAGAGGTCAGTATAATTGTAAGTTTTATTATTATTTGGGGTCCTTTGGCTGTATAATAGTTTTATTTACGTGGTTATCTTAAATTTTGAATTGACAAATATACCCTTCCATTGGAAATCATCCTCTCTCCTTCACTGTATTAGATAATCGTTGTTATGTCTACCACTGTTCTAAAAATTAAAAAAAGGAGAACTAAAATCAAATCCTGTTGTTATACTTCCGTTTACTGCCCCTGTACCCCTGATGGTTTTATGGGATTGAAAATTTGATCAAACCATGCAATGACCCAGCTATTCTTTGACACTGAAAACTGGTTCAGAATCATTTACATAACCATGTACCATTGATTACCACAACCTCATAGTTGCATTGAAACTGGTAAAGAAAATAAAATTCAGAAAATTACAACAATACTGGGTCATTGCATAATTCAAATTAGAAACTTCAACATCATTAAGTAGATAAAACAAAAAAATGTTCTCAATTCAGCAAGCATAACAAACAATGATCAGTATTGAAACTACAACATCAATCAGTAAATCTTGCACCAGTATTGAAAGTATAACAAAATAAAATTCAGAATTTCGGCAACACGACTTTATCTTCCACTCGATTTATTTCCCTTAGCAAGATCTTGTTCACGCTACAAACACACAAACAGATATTATGTTAATGTATTCATAGAATAAACTTGCTCCCATTTTACCAATAACTGATTTTCAAGGAACCAATTACATTTTTTCACCCATATATCAGATAAGTGCAAAGAGTGATGAACTTGAAAAGAAAATAGACAATCAGAGTTGAGAAAAAAAAAAAAAGTGCTATAGGAGCAAAAATTGGTGCTACAGTTGAGCACTGGTACCAAATCCGAAAAAGAAAAAAACTTTGGTTTCATACCTGAAATAAACAACCAGAGTGGGAGAGCGGCCGATCTTTCGCGACAGCCTCAATCGTCATTGTCAGGGAGAGTGAGCAGCGAAGAGTTTGTGTCAGGGAGAGAGAGCGAGTGGTCCAGGAAGGAGGAGGCGAGAGAGCGAAGGGTGGGGGGCATGAGATAGAACAGTGAAGAAGGGAGACCAGGAGAGAGGGGGCTGACAAACTCGGAGGGTGAAAGGGGTACTAGGGGTATATTTATCAATTTATTTTTCAAAATAATTAAATTAAATATTAAATAAATAAAAGAGGATAACGGATAAAATATTAAATTTTGATGGGGATAATGGATACTATGATGTTTTAAGGGTAAATTGTCTATTTTAAAAATTTACATGAGTGCACTAGAAATTTTTCCTATGTTTAATATCTCCCTTAACTCTGTTTATTTTTTTTTTTTCTATTTACCGGTAGAGTTAATAATTCACAATTAAGTGTTATCAGAATTTATCTTTTCTCATTATACCATTTCTCTTATTCATTAGGTTTTTATGATTTAATAGAAATTGTGAATCATCCATAACATGCTCCTAAATAAATCACATATTGCAATGGTTTATATAACCATAATAAATGCTCATTTCGTTTCTGCTGCATTTAAGAAATATGTAGATCAATTTTAGGTAATGAGTAAGAAATGATTTGGTATTACTATTATTTGTGGGGTTTTTTTTGTGGGTGGTTTATTAAAAATAAATTAAATGTGTTTTAATTAAAAGGCACCAAAACCTGTTGGTGCAGGAGGAGAAGATAGAGCGGGAAAACAGGGACACTAGAAAAACAAGCGAGAACACTGGAGAGCGCAGGAAAAGGAGACCAATTAAATTCTTAACAGAAAAGGGTATTTTTGTCCTTAAATATTTTAACTAGAGATTTAACTACAGTTAACTCCGTAGTTACTTTGTAATGGGTAAAATAAAAAGAGTTCTTAGAGCCAAGAGGTAAATTAGATAAAGGATAAATTTCGCTATAGGTCACTAAACTTTGTTATTTGTCACGAATTGGTCACTCAAGTTTGATTTGTTTCTTTTAAGTCACTCAACTTTGTTATTTGTTCCAATCAAGTCCTTTTATTTTTTCTATCCAAAATTTTAACGGAATATTCTAATTCCGTTAGTATTTTGGATGGAATATGCTCATTCCGTTAATATTTTGAATGTAATGAGTATATTCCGTTAATTTTTTGGACGGAATAGAAATATTCCGTTAAAATTTTGGATGGAAAAGTATAGAGGGACTTGATTGGAACAAATAATAAAGTTGAGTGACTCAAAAAAGACAAATCAAATTTGAGTGACCAATTCGTGACAAATAACAAAGTTTAGTAACCTACAGCGAAATTTACCCTTAGATAAACTTAGATTTGTAGGGGTATACTAGAAATTAGAGAAATCTGTTAAGGATATACGTACGGAAAATTAACCCTAGATAGAAGTACATATTTTATCTTTTTTCTTTCTTTTCCTTTTAAAATATGAAGACCCTTTTCATTTCTTGGAAAGTGTTTGTTTGGGATGTTATAAATTGGGAAGATTAAAATGTCAGTTATGTAAAATAAAATATAACATTTTGTTTATGCATATTGTCTATGGAGTCTCAGAGAAATGTTATTCTGATTTTGATTGCCAATGACTAGCAGCTGGTACCTAATCCATCCTAGACACTTATAATAGTTTACCAGTACTGGGCTTGACTAGGGGAGAACAAGCTAGCTACTAGCTAGTATGTATCTGATAGTGTGAACCAAATATATGAAGTATTGGGTCTTTCGATTTATTTTAGTGTTGCTATTTTTCTGCATATAGGTTAAACATGATGAACTGATGCTGGACGGGAACCCGAGTTGATCCTGGCACCATTTGTCACGACATGTATGGAGCCGGAGAGTGACAAGCTCATTATAGCGGCCATCAACAAGAACTATGTTGATAGGGACGGAACTAGAAAATTTACATTGCAGGGGCTAAAACATAAAATAAATAATTTGTGATAGATAGAAGTGGAATTCTTAACCACTAAACTATAAGCACACATTTAGCATTTTACTAGTAGAGCTGAACCATATAAAAAATAAAAAATAAAAAAGAATAAAATGCAATTAATTTTCAATATACATAATTTAAATTTTGAAACTATAGGGGTAGCTAAGCACCTCTATAATTGGTTGTAGATCTGCCCCCTATATATTGACATGGATGAGAATTCTGTCACAACCGAACTTCAGGTAATGTAATTGACTAATTGTATTCACTTATTTTGATTAAATTTTCTCTGTTAATCTAATCTTTAGCTGCTACAAACAAATTCTGTACTTTATGAAGAAATTGCATTTGAATGGATGATAAAAGTGGTTTTATCGAACTGTTCACCGTAAGAAATTTTATTTTCTTATGTATCCTTTATTAAATTTGCATTTGAAAAGTTTCCTATTAGTCTGTGAAGAAGGATGTAAAGTAAGTAAATGACAAAATATATATTAGTAAATTATTTAACTAATTTGTCTTTTCTTATGCAGAATCGATGCGTTATCATGATTCCTCACTTGTTCAATGCGCCAATTGAAGTGGGGTCGGGTTGTCAGAGGCGATAATGCTTGTTGGATTAGATTTTAAGATGATATGGCAAAGCAAAGGTAGAAGGGAAGCCTTATGACAAGCGTAATATTGTAACTGATCAAGTTATTCTCAAATTTAATATATTGTCTATATAAACTACAGGATAAAATTTCCCCAAGGTCATTAAAATTAATTTGTATTTTGTTACGAATTAGTCACTCAACTTTAATTTATCCTAATCAAGTCACTCAACTTTTCATTTGTTCCAACTTGGTCACTATATAACTTTTTATCCAAAATACTAACGAAATATTCTTATTTCGTTAGTATCTTAGATGAAATATGCTCATTCCATTCAATTCGTGACAAAGTACAAAGTTTAGTGACCTTCGACAAAATTTACCCTAAACTATAAAGTATACTTATATAATTTTGATTTTTTTAATTTTATTTTGAGAAATTTGATGTAAATAGCTACGTGTAATTCTATAGGATAAAGTGAATGGATTAGGATATGAGATTGCTGAGAAATTACTCAAAGATAAAAAGAGACACCAACATGATCCGATCTCAGTCAAGATTTTTTCAGTTTGCAAAATGTGCTCAAAGGATGAATTGAGCAAAAGACCTATTCATCCAATGGAGGCTGAAGAACTTACTCAGTGGATAGAATTAATTTTCATGAAATCATGCCTAATTTCAGTGAATTTTCAATATTTTTCATTATGTTTTAGCGTTATGTTAGAATTAGGTTAGAATTATGTATGAGCACCGTTAACTTTATCTTTATTTCAGTTGCTATGATGATAATTTTTGTTTTTTTTTTATTTATTACTTGAGTTACTCGATCATGTTCGTTTCATATTTTTTTTGTTGTTGTTACTGTTTCCTGTTTCTACATGTTTCATGCTTTCTGGTATTTCTACCAGTAAGTTAAAAACGAATAGTAACACACCGAACCAGTACCGGCCTGTTAAGGCCCAAATATCATAACAGTATCTTAGCCCTTTAAGCATCCAAAGTCGGGCCCCAGGCCCAAATGGTCACGACGACCTAGAACTGGTTTGGATAAATCAACGAAAAGGCAATACGAAAATCACAGCACAAGGCGGCGATTTTGAAGGTGAACAACCGACGGAGGCGATCAACAGCCTCAGTCGGAAGATCACATAGTCTTGCGTAGCGCATCGGCTCGCTGAAAAGGCTGTCTTTTCAACAGCTTCCTTTAACCCTGTAGCTGAATACAGCCTTCTCAGCGACCCGATGCGCTAACGCAATCTGGCTCTGATTGCTTGAAAATTTCATCTTAGGTCCGAATCAAAGAAATCAAATCTGGCTGTTGAGGTCGCTCTCTGGCACCTGCCTTTACATAGCCGCAGTGGTCGATCGGTTTTCTCTGACACCTCTCAACCTATTGATCTCTTTAAGATTCGTGCAAGACCAATCTCAAAACCTTCCTCTAAAAATCGGTGCAGATATTGGCTGAACTTCAGATTTCATTTCGAATTTTTCATATCGAATATTTGCTAAGAGGATATTTGAATCAATGTCAAATTTCATATGGAATTTTTCTTTAGAAATTCAACAATAACCCCTATACAATCCTTGCTACAAAGACAATTTCATTAGCTTCTTTTTGGTGCAAAAGTAGATGGGAAAATATGTTCTTTAAACTCACACTTATTCTTCCTTTTGATACACAGGAATTGGCATCTCTTTTAGACACAGTGGATGGAGAGCAGGAGGCTATGGAACCGACGTCTGGAACCGATCTACAGGCTGAAGATATTGGCTCAACTTTAATTGAATATTACTTAGAATAAAATCAGTTTTGTGTCAAAACTCTATTATTTGTTTTGTAGTTGTTTTGATGTAACCTGGTACTGGTTTTGTGGTACCTTCAGGGTTTTCTAGTAAGTGCTGTTTTTATGCTTTAGGTTTTATTTGTTCATTTCTGTGGAAGTGGTTTTACTTAGTCGTTTAATGCTTTATTCTGGTTTCTATAAATGAAATCAGTGAGGCAATGACATAACTTTAATATAAAAAAAAAAGTTCATATCAAATTAGTATTTTTATACTCTAAAGTGTATTCGGAGATTCAAGTTGCTGGTGTATGTTTATAGGAGAAAGAGAAATTAACTGGAATGGTTTGAAACAGTACCATCCTGGTATGCTGATTGTCGAGTTATAGATAGAAGTAGGGTAAATTTTGTCAGAGGTCGCTAAACTTTTCTTTTTGTCGTGAATTGATCACTCAACTTTGATTTGTCCATCGGTAGTCATTGAACTTTGTATTTGTTTCGGTTAAGTTACTCGGTCATTTTTTCCATCTGACAAATTAATAGAAGTGACTTGGACTCCAACTCACCTGTTTATGACCAATTTGTTCAATTTTTTTGAGACATGAAATATTTCTATCCATCAACCCTTCTCTCTTACCTTTTCCCTTTCTGACTCTACTTTTCTACGTGAATTCCAGGTCAAAAAATTTCTTCTACCATCTCTTCTTTTCCCTTTTCTCCTAGCAACTAACTCTTTCTACTCTTTTGTTTCTAGCAAATGGCGGCTCCATCTCAATTTCTCCTATCAGACTCAGTTTCTTCCTGTGTGATTGTTAATACCAAAGGTAGGGGTATTTTGGTCTTTTGTGCATACATATGTAATGTGCATACTTTCTGAAATTTTGTTTTTTTGGTCTTTTGTGCATATACTGGTTTTAGACTTTATGTTTTCATTTATTATGTTTGTGCTTGCATAACTGGAATTGGGTTGCAGCTTGTTCAATTTTTCTTACAGAAAGTTAATATACTCTGTTAGAGTGAATCAAAAAGTATCCAAATCAAAGAAATACATGATAAATGAAAAACATAGCCTAAATAAAATACACACAATTGACAACATAGCGAGAAAGGGTCGGAACTTGGTAAACAGATGTATAATATGCAAAATGGCATCTGGGTCGGTACAACACCTCTTCAATGAATGTGTTACCATCAAGACATTATACAAAATGGTACAGCTGTAGTTTTAAATTAGATGCCCGTCTTTATTAGCACTGGTAAATGAGGAATACATGAATAGAGAGAGATCATTAATGAAATCAAGTAGGAGCTTGACCCCTATTTTTACTCATAAAAAAAAAAATTGGTTCTGAAGCCTGACACGCATAAAAAAATGCAGAAGACTGGTATTGATAGCAACATAGTAAAATACAACAAATATATAAAACAACATCAAGTGATTTTCTACAAATATATAAAAATACAAAATTTCTACAACTTAAACACAACTTCAACACTGCTATAAAGATTACAACACGCCAACATTTTTGCAAGTACCTATAACAGTATACAAGAATACAAGGCATTTATATCTAACTTGAGTTAAGCGCCATGGTTGATTGTTACTCGATCACAACCTTTAGAAACTATGAGACACTGGTAATTTACCGATACAATCCGTCAGCAACAAGGGCATTGGTCTTTCTTCATTTTGTTTCCATATCTCAAGTCCTGTTCAATCATAATGGTAATTTACCAACAAACCATAGTCACCTCTTGAATTAATTTTAGAGGTTTTGTCACTTTTTCTTTATGGGATAAAATTACCATTTATTTGAACAAAAGCATACATCAAATATAATGTTCATCAACAATTTTTAGATTATCCATTACACAACAGTATACCATTAGTTGTACATAACATTACATCATACGACATTTCTGGTACTAATCTACATCCTTGACCAAATGATAAAGAGAAACTAGAGAGAGAATTTGGAATTGAGGAGACATTCATAATATATTACTTGTAACAGTAATTTTTTAGAGGTTTTAGGGTAGGATTAACATCTTGTTAATTATGATATGCAATAAGCATGTATGGAGAAAGAGAGAGTACATGTTGTGCCATGGTAATTTTTTTTTTTCTTTTATGTTGAAACCAGGGCAGTGTAGCAATTTAGTAATTCCTGAACAACATTTGGAGTATCCCCTCGATGCCCTTTGGTTAATTGCTCAATTTCTAAGTTAGCTTAATTTAGACATGTTGTAATATTTTTGACATCTTATGCATAAGCAGTAGATACTAGGGTCTTAATTAACAGTTAGAAGTATTTTTTGACAAGAAAAGTTAGAAGTATTAAAAGCTAAACTAGTTTTTGTTATGTTTGCTCCTAATTAAAGCCTTCAATGAAGGAAGGTTGAATTGTAATCGAGTTTAATATGCTTCAATCAAACTCAACCATCGAAATGGAACCCACAGTGATTCACAATTCAGCATTGGAGAAAATAATGAATCAAAAATCTATGGAGAAGGAGAAGGAGAGTCAGGTGTGAAGGTTGATGGATAGAAATATTTCACGTTTCAACGAAAACTTACAAAAATTGGTCATAAACAGGTGAGTTGGAGTCCACGTCACTTATGTTAATTTTTTGGATGGAAAAACTAATAGAGTGACTTAATCAAAACAAATATATAGTTCAGTGGCTATTGAGAGACAAATTAAAGTTGAATGATCAATTCGTGACAAAAGACAAAGTTTAGTGACCTCCGACGAAATTTACCCTAAATTTAATTATTAATTTAATTTAGAATAAAGTAAAGCAGTTTAATAATTATGAGTAATTATTGTATTAAAACAACTTATAAATCTTTATTTATTTATTTTCACCATTTGACTTCCTCTTAAATGAATGTACAAAGTTTTCAAATGTAAATATATCACTTATGAAATAAACAAATTTTAAAAATTTAGATTGAAAACAATTCATTAGATTTTAATATTAAATTTATCAACCACTTTGATGAGCTAAATTCATACTAACTTCACTTAATAAATAAACAAAAAAATAATACTGTCATAAAATGGGCCCTATTAGATGATGCGTTACATATATGGGCCTTAAACAATCATTGCATGTCAAAGAAAAACAAAGCCGGTATTAATCAGAAAAACAGAGCCGGTAAGAAAAACAATCATTACATATAGTGGACTTGTTAACTAATTAGTCAAAGTGCTTAACAACTCTAATTAAAGCTTAATTTTCTTTGTAGATAACAACTATTTGACCATAATTCTCAGTGCTCAAGAGATCTTAATTTGTTGTTTGTCTAAAAGTGATCCTAGCTCAACTACTCAAAACATGTACTATGAGTCTTTTGACGGAGATATTTTTAGTTACCAATCCAGAAAATCAAAATTAATTGATTACCACTTTAATGGTCAGATTTCATTTTCTACCACCATTTGAATCTAGTCTGCGCATCAAATTGGATTGGGCCCTATTAAATGATGCGTTACATATATGGGCCTTACACTCAGTGTTTTAATATTCAGTTTATATGCGGTATGTGAAAAGTCAACACATACTGCATATATCGCTTATGCGATATGCAGATTTTAAATGAGAATTTATATATATATATATATATATATATATATAAACAAGTATACGGCAGTAAGTGATATAAACTACTGTTAAAATACTCCAAATCGTTATTTTTATCACTGTTAATATACTCTAAACCGGTAATATGCTCTAAACTGTATATTCAAACATAATATAGATATTCTATTCAAATTGTAAATATGTTCGAATTGCAACTGAATAAGAATATTCAACCGAATAGACTGAATATTACTGCACTCCTTAAACTATCCTTGCATGTCAAAGAAAAACAAAGCCGGTATTATTTTTGTACCGTTAGCCTAATGGACTTGTTAACTTAGTCAAAGCACTTAACTACTCTAATTAAAGCTTTTCTTTGTAGATAACAACTTATTTGACCAAAATTCTCAGTGCTCAAGAGATCTTAATTTGTTGTTTGTCTAAAAGTGATCCTAGCTCAACTACTCAAAACATGTACCATGAGTCTTTTTACCCCTCATGATAACTTTCAGACCATTTTTAACTAATTAAAAGTTGTACATTAACATTTGTGAATTGAAAAATCTGTGTGTGTTGCCTTTAGTTTGAACTTTGAACCTTGCAATTTGGGTGCAACAACTCCTGTAAAAGTTTTTTGCACCAGAAAGTGTACCAAATAGATTACCAAGATATGGAAAATAAGGCGCAACCATCTCACTAATGCAAACTTAATTAATAATATATATTCAAAATTCCGACAAGTGAACGACCCCATTACCTCCTATAAATGGTTCAATCTCAGGTGTTATTTTTCATCATCAAATCATTTCATTAGTGGTCAACAAAAAATTATAATTAGGTCTTGAAAGGATACAAAAAGATGAATTTGTTGTTATTTACTCTCCTTAGTCTATGTCTCTCCATTCTATTCACCTGCACACATGCTGAAGTGCACTATCATGAGTTTGTTGTAAGTTCTCATTCTTCTAATGTATTGTTTCATTTTTTTTCATTTGATATGGAACATTGTTTCATTAATTTTATCTGTATTAATATGCTTTTAAAAAAAGTGTATGTGTTACTTAGTTTCGGTTAAAATATTAATAATGAGATCAATAAAAGCAATGTGCACATTATGTGATATGCTTTTCTTCATGTCCAAGTTTGGAAATTTGAATAATAGAGATATTTTTGTTCTTGTTTTTGAACAAAGGCTGAAAACACCCCAATTTCAAGTACCAGTAAGGGGTTTACAAAGTAACTAACTAAAGCAGCGTAAGAAGAAAAATAAAATTACCCACTATAAACCCCTGGAATACCAGTATATATTACCTCATCAACACATACCGGCATCCTTAATTAGCGACTAAATCTAATTACCAACTGACCCATTAGTTAGGTAGTGACAAGATTTTAGCACACAAAAGACATCATTAACATAGGTATCTCAAAACTCATAAAATTATCATAATTGTTCCTTCCACTGTACCAAACTGGTACACATGATAAAACTCCAATATAACCAAATATTTGTGTCCACTAGGCTCAACTTATTACAAGAAGCTTTGCAGCAAATAAACATAAAAGTGATATATTATGCACACATAACACATTAGTACTAGCTAAAAACTTCATTAATGCCCTCAATTTTGACTTTGAAGATAAGTGTCAGGTGTCTTTTTGTTTTTGATTTGAAATATATGGCTTAAAACTTCATTTAAAGAGGAAAACCCCAAACCCTTATTGTACACAATTGATTAGTGGAACCATGATATTTGCCACAGATTGAAGCAACACCAGTGAAGAGGCTGTGCAAAACCCACATGAGAATAACGGTAAATGGAATGTTTCCCGGGCCGACTTTGGAGGCCAGAAACGGTGATACCATGATTATCAAGGCCATCAACCGATCCCCTTATAACTCCACTCTACACTGGTACCAATCTAACCTTTAATTGCATGCATATATTATATTATATTAATTAAAGAGCAATTTCTCTAATTAAATTTTCTGACAAATGTTTCCAATGTCATATCTATGATCTTTTCATATGGTGATACAGGCATGGAATCAGGCAGCTGAGAACCGCATGGGCCGATGGACCAGAGTTCGTGACTCAATGCCCGATCCGACCTGGTGAGACCTACACGTACCGCTTCACAATAGTAGGCCAGGAAGGTACACTTTGGTGGCATGCACACAGCTCTTGGCTCCGAGCGACTGTCCATGGAGCCCTCATCATCTATCCAAAATTGGGCTCCTCCTATCCTTTCCCGAAGCCTCACCGGGAGTTCCCAGTATTGATTGGTACGTGCTCCTTTTCTTGTTCCATCAACCGTGACCTTAAAAATTGACATGTTGTTCTTATTTTTATATATGGTGGTTATGATACAGGGGAATGGTGGAACAGAGATCCAATTAGTGTACTAAGGCAAGCTCAAATAACTGGAGGTGCACCGAACGTATCCGATGCATATACCATTAACGGACAGCCGGGTGATTTGTACAAGTGCTCTAGCCAAGGTTAATTCAACCTCTCTGACTTAAGTTAAATCATGATTAAAATCAAAGTTAAATCTGTTTAAATCATGATTGAATTAAATCAAAGTTTTTTTCGAGTAAAACAGTTAAATCAAAGTTGTAGTAAAACTAAAATTTTCAATACAATCATGTTTCAGAGACAACAGTGTTTCCGGTGTCACCCGGCGAAACTGTTTTGCTTCGTGTCATCAATGCAGCTATGAATAACGAACACTTCTTATCTGTTGCCAGCCATACTATGACAGTTGTTGCCACAGATGCCGCCTATACCAAGCCCTTCACGACCCCATTTCTCTTACTCGGCCCTGGCCAGACTACTGATGTGCTTATCTCAGCACCAGAACCCTACCCAATTGGGTCCCGCTTCTACATTGCCGCACATGTCTATTCTGCAGCTCCCAATGTTCCCTTTGACAACACCACAACCACTGCCATCATCGAGTACTCACATCCTACGGCCGCTGCCTCCACTCTCAGTACCACTGCCAATGTTGCTGCTAGCAATGAAGCTGTTGCACCAGCCACTGATGTAAAAATTGAGGCGAGTACTACGGCTACCGCTGTTACAGCAGCTACAACAAATCCCCCAATTCCTTCAACCACGGACTCAACCTCCACCACATCTACTGAAAATCTTACATCCAATACACAATCCAACAATTGTGTTGTCCCAAATAATGGTAACAATAACAACAATGGCAAAGGGGGAAACCACAACCCCCTTCCACCTCCTCTGCTTCCTCCTCTTCCGGCATTCAATGACTCGCGAGCCGCTGCCTTCTTCACAGGTGGAATTAAAAGCCCAGGCCCAGTTGAACTCCCCGGCCCGGTCACTGAGCGCCTCTTCTTCACAGTTGGCCTGGGCACCTACTTCTGCCCTCCTAGCATCAGTTGTGGTGGGCCCAACAACACCCGGTTCGCTGCTAGCATGAACAATGTTTCATTTGTTCTACCAAAAACCTTCTCTCTCCTCCAAGCTCACCTCTTCAACATACCGGGTGTGTTCACGACCGATTTCCCGCCATTCCCTCCAAGACAATTTGACTATACCGGGAACAACATAAGCCCGTCCCTTGTATCACCCGTAAAAGGAACAAAATTATTCCGGCTGAAATTTGGCTCGGTGGTGGACTTAGTATTGCAAGGTACAAATATTTTTGCCGGAGAGGAGCACCCCATGCACTTGCATGGGCACCAATTCTACGTGCTAGCCACCGGATCAGGAAATTTTAATCCAAGCAGGGATGCATCCAGGTTCAACCTTGTCGACCCGCCACAAAGGAACACAATTGGCGTGCCGGTTCTTGGATGGGCAGTGATTCGTTTCGTGGCGAACAACCCAGGTGTGTGGCTCATGCATTGCCACATCGATTCACATCTCCAGTGGGGCCTCGCCATGGTATTTATTACAGAAAATGGATTTGGTGAGTTGGAAACCATCGAGCCGCCACCGGCTGACTTGCCGATTTGTTAGAGGAATTGAGTGCATAGTTAGTAAATATTATTGGTTTCAAGTGATTTTGCATTCGTAATTTATGTAATTATGGCTGGATTTGTAGGGTGTACATGAATTGGTTCCCAATGAATATGTCATCCAAAATGTGATTGTTTTTATCATATAATGTGATTTTAATCCATGTTTTAAGACATAATTATAGAATTTTTTTTAAAAAGGAGAGAGAGCCAGTGATGAGGTAGATAACATGATTTTTTTATGATTAAAGACAAATATGAAGAAAAAGCCAGGCATGCTATTTTCTTCATGATTAATTTGATTGTTTGAGCTTGAGCTAAGTTGTACTTTGAATTGGGAATAAAACTTGCTTCCTCATCATTCACATGGCATTGTCTTTGTTGGATTTCAAAAAATAAAACAAAAAGAAACAAAAGCTAATCTTTTTCACTTAAATTTAATTAAGTTGATTTAAAAGGTGACCTGTCCAGAGAAAAGGGCTTTGGGATTATGCACATTCCACCTTTCAAATTTTATAATTCTACATAAATCCAAAGTAATCATGTGGTTTTGAGGTAAACATACAGGAAAAAGAAAAGATGTACATAAGAGATTTTTGAAACTTGGACCTCAAATGATGATGATCACCAACAAATTTTCTTTGTCTTTGGAAATTAAAAAAAGAAAAGAAAAAAGATAGCTCTTTACAAATTAAAGAATACCAAGCTCCCTGTTTCTCTCGTTAGCAGAGTTCCTTTCTCTTTTCTGGGCCGCTTTTAAATTTCAAGCCCTGTACGGTACCTGCCACAAAAATTTCAAATGACACAGTGTACCAGTGTTCAATTTAATGCAATGGGACCCAGATAAGTTTCCAAATTGTGAAGGCTGGAAGCATATTTTGGGAGTCATATGGTCTTTATGAACATCTGAATTAAAATTTATGTATGTGCCAGGATACATGGATGCCAAGGAATTTGCTATTTGGCGAGGTACATGAACATTTTTGCAACAGGAGAGATCCAATATGAACATAGATATTACCTTGTTTTTGCGTAAAAATAGCAACCTCCTTGCAAACATAGGAGACATCTCTTCTGTGAATCTTTATTACCAATGCTTAGTTTTCAATTCGTCTCTGACCATTAAATGACCATTAAATGAAATGTGAATAACCCTTCTCTCTTTGAAAGAAGGTGCGCTTTTAGTTCTGTGTGTACTTCAAACAGGTTTTTTCTCATATTTCGATAATTTTTTATGAAAAACTACTTAACTTAATCACTTGCTGTTGTTACTGAACAGTTTTCGGTTGATATCTATTCCATAAAATAAAGCAAGAAAATGCAACTTATCAAATGAAGCAAATTGTACCAAGCAGCGATTAGTTTTAATACATATTAATTGAATCGAAGTTACTATATTAGTTTGTCATAAAGTACTTGAAAACCCCATAATACCACCAATATTTGAAATAAGTCAGGCCATTTCTCCCATTATATATACACCTACAGATGCCTTTTTTGTACTGGGTAGTGTTAGTGAAACAAAACAAAAACAAAAAAAAGTCCCCTTTTGGTATGAAAATAAATCTGCTGCAATTCCAAATTCATTCATCGGATACGCATCTTGAAATAGTTCGACGGTTGGATTTTAATTGAGGGGATTTCAAGATCACTGTTCACTGGTCTCGGATTACAGTAGATTCAGATCCATTTTGGTATAACATCAATGGCTTTGAAGCATTTCTCGAGGTGAAAGGGATAACGCAGAGAAAAAGGGAAGTGGAACAGGGGACCCATACGCCGTCTGGAATGCTTTTGCAAATCAATAGGTCAAATTTTCAATTAAGATCATGTCAGTTCAGTTCCAGTCCATTTTCAATTAAATTGAAATGAAGAGGATACGGATTTGGCATCCTAAGGTTTCTTAATTGAAAAGGATAAGGATTTTTCTGAATTTTTTACTATTTTTTTATTTAATAAAAAATACTGATTTTTAAAAAATTCTAAAAAAATAGTAAATTTTTTTCAAAAAATGTAAAATTTGGTCTCCAAGCACATTTCAATATGAATAACATGTTGAGAAATTTGGATTGACTATTTGAACTTTAAAACTAGAGATATAAGCGCAAATTAAAACACTTACTTTAATTTGCAAATCATTAATATGTGTGTGTGTATGGAGTTGACTACAGATTGATTTTTTATTAATATACACAAAATAAATAAAATTTTTAAAAATATCAAAATCCCGATTGGATTTCAAAAACTACCCAAACCGGTTATTCAATAACCGGATTTGGGACAAATTTTCGGATAATGGATTTCCGAACTCAAAACAATATATCTGGTTAATCATTAACCAGAAATTTTTTTTTAAAAAAAGTAACATATCCGGTTAATGGTTAATCGGAATATTGTATTTTTTTTAAACATAAAATTAAAAAAAAATTGTATTGAAATATTAGAAATGTTGAATATATTTATTTAAAAATAGATGAAATACAATATAATTTGATTTATTAGAAAGACTGCAACAAATAATCCGGATCAATATTTTTCAGGCCGAATTTTTTGCGACTGTAAGAAAAATTAATATTTTTTTTATGTGTTATTGGATAAAAATAAAAATGCTTAGATTCTGAGTTATTGATCCCAGTTCAAAAGTCACTTCTATGTAATCCAGGAAATATTATGATTCTTCTAGGATATTTAATTTATGAAAAGTTGTATCTATTTTTGAAAAAAAACAAAAACTTTAAGTTATTTAATTATTGTTATTAAAAAAATTTATTAAAATAGATACAACTTTTTATAAATTAAATGTCCTAGAAGGATCACAATATTTTCTTAACTAAATTTAGACTCCTATACATAAAACATATGCATTTAATCAAAAGAAAATAAATTATGTAATTAGAGGGCTAAGATAAATCCGAAGTTTCATCTTTCAATCGTAGCCATTGGTGAATCGGACACCTAACGTGGTTGTTAATGGAATGGAGATAGAGATATATGGAGTTGGCTACGGAGCTACGCGTACCATAAAGAACCTCCATGCAATGGCTTAATATTTGAGTTTTTTTAAATCCTAACGGTTGATCCGAAACGTTCAACATGATCTCCATTTGAATATGTACTTGCAAACCAAATTTTACATTTTTTAGAATTTTTTTACTTTTTTTTTAGATAGATAAAAAATCATTTAATCAAGATATAATACTATGACTATAAACCTGTCGATTCAGGATCACAAAAATAACACACTTTGTACAAATCAGTTTTAATATCATAAAATTAGATAATTTTTTTAAAATTTACATTATTTGGTCTATCAAAATTCTATCATACGGTACCTTTTTTTCGATAAGATATTTACTCCATGAGCACATCTTCAGTATTTTAGTTGAATGGAGTGGCTACAAACAAGCAGAATATTTCAATTCTAATTAGATAAAATAAGTTTACCTTAACTAGCGAAGTAAATAGATATTTAATCTACTTACTCGGTTATTCCATCTTAATTTAGGGTATACTCTACTACCCAAATTTTTTATTAATATTAAAAATATATATATATATATAGAGGAGGGATCGGATTACACCACTCTTTTGGTGACATTGTGTGACAATGTCCATTTTCGAAATTTCAAAATCCAAATAGTCGATCCAAACCGTTCAATATGATGAATATATTAAGAGTAACTTGGAAATCAAATTTTATATTTTTCTGAATTTTTTTACTATTTATTAAGTATTTAACAAAATCGCTATATTCAGACCATTGAATTTTTGAACCCCTCTAAATAAACCCAAAAAAAATTCAGAAAAATGTAAAATTTGATCTGCAAGCACATTTTAACATATCCATCAAGTTGAACGGTTTGGATCGACTGTTTGAACTTTGAAAATGGACGGTGTCATCCGATGTCACCAAAAAATGATGTCATTTGATCCCTCCTCATATATATATATATAGAGTTGGGCTATGGTGCATTGCAATGCATGGAGGGGTTTGTACATTGGACCATAAATCTAAAATTCAAAACCCAAATGGCCGATCCAAACCGTTCATCTTGTTCTCCATATTAATATGTGCTTGGAGACCAAATTTTACATTTTTATGAATTTTTTTACTATTTATTAAGTATTTTACAAAATTGTTAATCCAACGGTGGCTTAACAAAACAGTAAAATCAGCAGCCACCATTGGATCAACAATTTTGTAAAATACTTAATAAATAGTAAAAAAATTCAGAAAAATATAAAATTTGGTCTCCAAGCACATATTAATATGGAGAATAAGATGAACGGTTTGAATCGTCCATTTGAATTTTGAATTTTAGATTTATGGTCCAATGCACAAATCCCTCCATGCATTGCAATGCACCATAGCCCAACTCTCTCTCTCTCTCTCTCTCTCTCTATATATATATAAAATTAAGGCAAAGGCTTCTATGGACATAAGGACCTATTTGTAAAATGAACATATTTTTATTTTCAAAGTTCAAATAGTTGACCGTTCATCTTGTTCTCCATATTAATATATGCTTGGAGACCAAATTTTATATTCTTTTGAATTTTTTTACTATTTATTAAGATGGTACAAAAAATATCAAATTTAGACCATTGAATTTTGTACCCATCTTAATAGATAGTAAAAAATTCAGAAAAATGTAAAATTTGGTCTCCAAGCACATACTAATATGGAGAATAAGATGAACTGTTCGAATCGACAATTTAAACTTTGAAAATAAAAATATGTTCATTTTACAAATAGGTCCTTATGTCCATAGAAGCATCACTCTAAAATTAAACAATTTGCATCCAAGCTTGGAATAATTCTCAATCTGCCAAATCCAGAGAATAATCCTCTGGATCCAGTTCTTCTTTTCGGAGAATTATTCTTCGAATCAAGAGGTGCCTTAGTTAATACGGATCCGGAGAGTAATTCTCCGGATTTTTTTTATTAAATATAAAATATTATGATTTATTTATTTTTTGTATTGAAATAATTAGAAATATTTTTATATTTCTTTAAAAATATTAGATAATTTAATTTATAAAAAAGACTGCGACAAATTATCTAGATAAACATTTTTTCAGGCCGGGTTTTTTGCAGTTGTAAGAAAAATTTTAATATTTCTTTGTGTGTTAATGGAAAAAATAAATATATTTTGGATATGATTTATTGATCCCGATTCAAAAGTCATTTTTAAGTAAATAAAAAAAATATTGTGGTCTTTCTAGTACATTCAAATTGTAAGATATATCATGTATTTTTGAAAAAAAGTAAATTTATTATGACAAAATGTTTTGATATCAATTTTTTTTCAGAATAGATGCAGTATTTCAGGATTTGAATATACTAGAAAGATCATAATATTTTCTTTATTTAGTAAGAAGTGACTTTTGAACCGGGATCAATAACTCGTATATTGAAAATATTTTATTTTTTTAAAATAACACACAAAAGAAATATTTCAAATTTTATTAGAGTTGCAAAAAATCTTTTTTTCTTCTGAAAAATATTGATTCAGATTATTTGTTGTGGTATTTCTAATAAATTCAACTATGTAGCATTCTATCTATTTTTAAAGAAATATAAAAAGTTTCTAATATTTCAATGCAAAAATTAAATAAACCATAACATTTTTTATTTAATTAAAAAATACAAATTCAAAGAATTATTCTTCGCAATAAATTCAATTATGTAGCATTCTATCTATTTTTAAAGAAATATAAAAAGTTTCTAATATTTCAATGCAAAAATTAAATAAACCATAACATTTTTTATTTAATTAAAAAAATATAAATTCAGAGAATTATTCTTCGGAAACTCAAATCCAGAGAATAATTCTCGAGAAAGTTGTATGCGGAAAATTATTTTTCGAAAAAAGACGTTGGATCTGAAAAATAATTTTCCGAATTGGATATTTTTAGAATTAAGTTGAAAATAGGTGTAAAATTGTAAATTTTGAAATTTTTTTAAATATAAATAAAAATTTCGGCTCCACTCCACTTGCCTAACTCTGTTGTGAGCAGTGTTTTCTTTGACTGTACACAGAACGGAGGAACCGAAACAGAGGTCATGATCGCCTGATAAGGTAGACCCTTGTCTGCCACGTGTACGGTGTATAGTACCTCACCCCAAGCTGGCCCAAAGAACGGGGACCGTCAGATCTTTGCACCTTCTTTATTCAGCATTACCTACAGCACGTCCTATCAACCGGGCCACCAGCCTAGGAATCTAAAGTTTCTGTATTATCGCTAGCTTGGCAGTTTTTTTTTTCTTCTTTTTTGAAAATTTGTAGGCAATTTATTAAAAGAAAATTATAAGTTAGTTGTTACATAAGATTAAATTATGAGTGTATGTAAAAAATATACAGTTAAATAAAATAAAAAACACACATTGATATGTACAATCTGTGAATATAAATTGATCATTCTTGATTGATTAGAGTGATGGAAATTTAGCGATAGTTTTCTCTATACATATATCACAGTCGAGAAGATCCTGAATTGAAATCATACCGGAAACTGAATTTACCGAACCAGTTGTACAAGCTTTTATCTTATGTATGTATTTACTAACTTGACCACCTTTCTATTTTCATGAAAACAGTGTTGCACAAATACCTGGTTTTATACTCGGCAGTTGTACATGCTTTTATCTTATGTATGTATTTACTAACCTGACCTCCTTCCTATTTTCATGAAAACAGTGTTGCACAAATACCTGGTTTTATACTTTTATTATATTCAAGAGGTAATTACTTCTTGTTTTACTGTTTTCTGACAATAATTTGGCAGTGCTAGCAGACAGCATTTTTTTATGACAGGTTTGGAGAGGCATCAGGCAACAAAATACAAATCGATACCGACAAATACAACACAAAAAATATCATTACTGTACAGCCAAATTGGCTACAAAATCTTACTAAAAATTTAAGTAACCTAGTAGCTCTCTCTCTAATTGTTAATTAATTAATTAATTCTCTTATCTTTACTTTACGGAAGGAGAATTCCCCACGGTCACCCATCACATCATCCCCATGTCCATGTGTTCTTGTTCAATGTGTAATGAGTGTATCTTATGGCCGTTTATTAGAAACAATCCAAATTGACTAATGCACTTTCTTGGGACTTGAGGGGAGAAGTAAATAATTGCCTATGTTGAGGCAATTATTATATGAGGAGGAGGGTTTAAACAGCATTTTTTATCTGTAGAGATTGAGGCAAAAAAGTAAGGGAGAGAAAAAGAAAAGAAAAGAAGACTACATTGTATTTTAGATTGGCAGAAAGATTGATCGGAATCTCACTGATATAAATTTAAGTGTTTTTTTTTAATTTGATACATAGATAAAAATAATTTTTATATTAGATATTTGATAAAATGTAAAAGGTATTTCAAAAAATAAATGAAATATTTCTATTATATATAGGATTTTAAGATCTCTATCTATTTTTTTAAAAACTTTTTATATTTTACTAGAAAAATTTTAAAGAAAAAAAATACAAGCTGGTTTAGATCGGTATTATTCTTACCAATTCAAAGTTTTTATTTATTTTTAAGATTGATAAAATTTTTATCAATCTTTCTACCAATTAAAAATATAATGTACTCTTTATGTTTCTCTCTTCATATTTCTTAATTTCTACATATAAAAAATTTCCGGGCTTTGAATGATTTTTTTTATGTACGTCTCTCTTTTTAAAAATTATAATAATTTAAAATTTATATGATAAAATTAAATAGTTAAATATGATTTGTATTATTTACTTTACGTACATGTAAACGATGATTACATTTTGATTACTATTAAGAACTTGTAAAAATACACCGATGCGAATAAATTATGGACATTGATTATTTTTCTTATTGATTTATATAAAACCTTAAAAATATGATAGTTTTTTTTTATACATGTAGAGAATGTAATTTTATATTACAACTCATGATTTTATTTTGACATATAATATTTAAATTAAAAAAATTTATTTTAAATTAAAAAGTAGAAAAATAATAAAAGTATAAACAAAGAGACATTTGAACTTTCCCGTTATATATCCTTATTTTACATAATTGTTTTAAGATTTTTGAATTTCCGTACCTGTGTTAGCAGAATTTTTAAGTATGGGCCGAACTGAATTTTGTACTAAAAGTTGAAGAAAACCGAAGCACCATGCCATCTTTTAACGAATTTTTTTTAGAAACCATAAATAATTAAATTATTTTTAGGAAACCAATAAGATTACTTTTTCTTTTTTAAAAATCATAAGGACCGGACTGTCCGTCCGGTCTCAAAATCAGTTTTTTCCCAGACCGGATGGACCATCCGGTCTCACTTTTTTTTTTTTTTTTTTTAAACTGAAAAATTTTTATTTTTTTATTTTTTGTATTAAAATATTAGAAATGTTGAATATGTTTCATTGAAAATAGATGAAATATAATATAATTTGATTTATTAGAAAGACTGCAACAAATAACCCGGATCAATATTTTTCAGATCGGATTTTTTGTGGCCGTAAGAAACATTAATATATTTCTTTATGTGTTATTAGAAAAAAATAAAAATGCTTAGATTCTGAGTTATTGATCCCGGTTCAAAAGTCACTTCTAGGTAATCCAGAAAATATTGTGATCCTTCTAGGACATTTAATTTATAAAAAGTTGTGTCTATTTTTGAAAAAAAACAAAAACTTTAAGTTATTTAATGATTATTATTCAAAAAGAATTCTCAAAATAGATACAACTTTTTATAAATTAAATGTCCTAGAAGGATCATAATATTTTCTGGATTACCTAGAAGTGACTTTTGAACCGGGATCAATAACTCAGAATCTAAGCATTTTTATTTTTTGCTAATAACACATAAAGAAATATATTAATTTTTCTTACCGCCACGAAAAATCCGATTTGAAAAATATTGATCCGGATTATTTGTTGCAGTCTTTTTAATAAATCAAATTATATTGTATTTCATCTATTTTCAATGAAATATATTCAACATTTCTAATATTTTAATACAAAAAAAAATTAAAATTTTTCTGTTTAAAAAAAGAAAAAAAAAAGAAAAGTGAGACCGGATGGTCCATCCGGTTTGGGAAAAAACTGATTTTGAGACCGGACGGACCGTCCGGTCCTTATGATTTTTTAAAAAAAAAGTAATCTTATTGGTTTCTAAAAATAATTTAATTATTTATGATTTCTAAAAAAAATTATCTTTTAACGATCTTTAACAAACAATAAATGGAGAATTTTGAGCCAATGTTTCATTTTCTTGCATTTAAATTGCACAAGATTCAATGCAACGTGGTGAGACGTGCCTGACGCGATAATTTTAGTATATGCAAGATCACTGAATGCATCCTCTGAGATACCTCATATTTTGCGTGACTTTTTGTAAACTCTCAACCATTCCAATACGTTATACGCGAATCTCAAAGCTCAAATAATACTGGCCCCCTACGTCAGCCCAAATAGGCACCGGACACGTCGGTCACGCAAAATAAGAGATATCTCAGAGGATACGCACTCACGATCACTTGGGTACACTTCGGGTACGCTGTAGCAGCGCTGGTGGTGGTAGTGGTACTATGCGTCTCAGCGTCACAGAGTCCATGCTCACTCTCAGAGTCTCTTAGACCTAAAATCATGCTACGGATTAATTCCGAATATAGCGTAACGAGTCAAAATATAACGTTATATATACCCGTTACATCTATACCTATACCCATAAAGTTACACAAATTAGGATTTACCCAATGCACGCTCTCGTCAAGGAAAAATTAACTTGTCTATTAAATTTTTGCCTCCGTCCACACGCCACCATCATAATGTTATCTTCCTTCTCACCGCAGTAATTTTAATTTGAACTTTTATTTTTCACACACCCTAATTTTCTTACGACTTTGTACTATCCTCGTTTATGAACGATGTTTTTTTTAAGTCACAGAGTCAAGTAGTTATTTAAGACCCAATTGATTCGTTTTTCAGGTCTTATGAACACGTATCCTCTGTATTAACTCAAAAGAGAATATTTTGAGTTAATGTATGAAGTCCCCAGATTTTAAACGGAATCAATTCGGCCGTCTGATTTTAACACAAGAGTCTTTAATGTTAGTGCAGATCTAGTTCGCACGAATTTTAAAGCGAATTGAATGGTCCAGATGTATTAGTTCAAAAGATTTCCTTTTGAGCTAATGCAGAGGATACGAATTCCAAAACTTTCATGACCCCGTCAATCAGACCAAGTCACTCAATCGTATGCTCTCGGTACAAAAAAGCTGTGAAAATAACCTTTTCCCATTCAAACCCAAATCCGCCATTTTCTTCCTCTGCCAGAAAACACAAAGATATATACCTCCAAATCTCCAAAACCCCTAATTTCTCTCTCTCCCTACCTTTTTCCCACATCCCTCAAATCAAAACAAACCAAAACTAAAACCACCAAATTTTATACAAGAAACATATACAAAAAAATGGAAGCTTCTCCGTCGCCGGTGGCTGGTACCAAACCCGCCACCAAACGCAGCCTCATGGCTTCTCTGATGGACGCCGCGACCAACACTCTCGGCCGCTCCGACTCCTTCCAGGAAGACACCTACTTCCTCTCCTCTCTCAAACCAGCCGAGGCGAAATCGTTCCAAGACTTCAAAACCCTCCTTTCCTATCACCCCTCCGAGAAGCCCCTCTCCATGTGGGGCATCCCACTGCTCCCACCCGACTCCTCCGACGAACGCGCGGACGTGGTGCTCCTCAAGTTTCTGCGGGCCCGGGACTTCAATGTTCGCGATGCGCACCAGATGCTAACCAAATGTGCCACCTGGCGGACTGAGTTCGGGGCCGATTCGGTCGTTGATGAGGAACTCGGGTTCAAGGAGCTCGAAGGAGTGGTCGCTTACATGCACGGGTGGGACCGTGCTGGCCACCCGGTTTGCTACAATGCGTACGGTGTTTTCAAAGACAAATGCATGTACGATAAGGTATTCGGAGATGGAGAGAAGATGGAGAGGTTTCTAAGGTGGCGAGTTCAGGTCATGGAGAGAGGTGTCAAGATGCTCCAATTCCGACCTGGCGGCGTCAATTCTATTATTCAAGTCACTGATTTGAAAGGTATGCCAAAACGGGAGCTTCGATCAGCTTCCAAGCAGATTTTGAGCCTCTTCCAGGATAACTATCCCGAAATGGTTGCTAGAAAGGTCGGTACATGAATCTTTCAAATCTCTCTTTGTTTACTGTATACATAATTTGTGATTAACATGTATTTACTAGCCTTATTTTTATATTTATTAGGTATTTGTGAATGTGCCATGGTATTTCAGTGTGTTTTACGCAATGATAAGCCCGTTTCTGACCGAGCGCACCAAAAGCAAGTTCGTCATTGCAAGAGAAGGCAATGTTGCAGAGACACTCTACAAGTAGATATCCCTGCTCATTAGTCATTAACTAGTGAAATATTCATATGGTTTTTTTATTTGATTGATTTGAAAATGATGTTTAGGTTTATAAGGCCGGAGTTTGTGCCAGTGCAGTACGGGGGTCTGAGCCGGCCCGGAGACCTCGAAAACGGGCCGCCGAAACCTGCGTCGGAGTTCACCATTAAGGGAGCCGAGAAGGTTTTCCTTGAAATAGATGGCATTGAGGTGATTAATAGATAATTTGTTTCCTGGTTCTAGCAAAACAACCTTAATTAGTTAGTTGATTACCTCTCTTCTAAAAGTTGAGTCTTGTGTCAATTTTCAATTGCATTTTTTGTTGGGCTCGAAAATCTGAAAAATCTAGCGTGTTTTGGGTCTCACATGGTGAGGGGCCCCCATGACATGAAAAGCGCCATACACTGACACTGGTCAGTGATGGGTTTCTTCTTTTCCCGTGCTTTACTGGTTAGTTACCGCTTTTGCTCTGGAAACCTTTCAATTGACTAAATTTGACCAAGCCAAAGACTAGGCAGTCTAGGCTCACTAGGTGAACTTATTAGGCCTAAATAAACTTGTTCAGGGTGGGGTTTGGAATCTGTTGCTATTAAATTATTTACCGTACAGTGCTGAATGTATTTAATTACCATTGATTAAGGAGGATTCCTAAGTTGGTGACCTCAATCATTTATTGTGAAATGCACCCAATCTCCATTGTAAATTTTGGAACTTGTAATTTGAAGGCTGGAGCGACCATAACATGGGACCTGGTAGTAGGCGGGTGGGACCTGGAGTACGGTGCGGAGTACGTGCCATTGTCAGAGCAGAGCTACACACTTGCTGTGGAGAAGCCCCGTAAAATCCCGGCCACAGCTGATGAGCCGGTACACAACACCTTCACCGCACGAGAAACTGGGAAAATGGTTCTCTCCATTGACAACTCCGCCTCTCGCAAGCGCAAGGTCGCTGCCTATCGATACTTTGTCCGCAAACCGTCTACTTGAACTTGTTTGGTATGAACTGTGTAGCTACTCACTGCGCAGTTGGTTGTGTAATTGTTTTAATGTTTGGGTGGTGCACTGGTGTAAGTGTAATGCATTGAATTAATTTAGAATGGGGGCACTGTTGGAGTTAAGGATGTGTGATATGTGAGATTAGTTGTGATAATTTTGGCATAATATATAAATTCTTTCGGATATGTTTCGGATGTATATTGGCAGGGACGAGGTAAGCATATTTGTTTGTGATTTTGGCAGCTTTGTGAATATCTATCTGGGGCCATTGCTAGAATTTAAATTTGAATTTTTGTTTCCTCGTGTCGTGTGGATGAGAAGAGGTGAAGATCTGCATGTGATTATGCTTGAATATGGCCAATGTAGTACCCTGTTCGAACTACCAAAGTCTGATTGAGTATACTGTCACTTTCTGCTCTTAGAGTTCGACCTTTGAAATGAACCAAACAAAAATAAATCAATATTTTTAACTGGTTGTGTGGTTATCTTATTTTTCAAATCTACACCTTGCCTTTCATGGTAATCTATCATCCTTGTCATGTGATTGGTAAATGGGAGCGGTTTGCTGGGCCATGGGTCACGGGTTTTGTACTGCACTGTTCCTTATGTGGGACCTGCATTAACCTGTTATTATGAGTTCTTCAGGGATGATTGTGAATGGCCATTTTTATTAATACCCTTAAATTTTTTTTTTAAAACTGCCCTCATGTTTGATTTTTTTTAAAAAAATATTTCGACTGTCAGGTTCACGGGCAGCCCATCCCTCCTAGCAGACTGCCCGGGCCAAGGTACATTGTGCATGGACAGAGATTTAATTTAAAATTTTGATATATTTCAGTAGCTCTAACCTATTATTTCAGTCCTAGAAAAAAAATGATCAACAAGCTGTCAGAGGTCAAGTCCTTAATTAGTGTTATCTTTAAACTTGTGATATCCAACTGACAAATCAAATCAAAGTTATAAAAAGTTATGACATTACTTCATAAATATATCAAATGTTTTATTTTTCAGTTTTTCTTCATAAAATTATTTAAATCAAAATATTAAGATCTCTTTCAAAAAAAAAACAAAAAAAGAAAGAAAGAGAACCACCCGGACCCCAGGTGGTTTGGTCCGTAGTGGGCCGCCTCTAGCCCAAGCGATCTGCTAAGAGGAGTGGGCCACCTCTGAATCTGGCGGTCAAGGCATTTAAAAAAAAAAAAAAAAACAAACATGAGGACAGTTTTAAAAAAAATCTCGTTTTTAAAGTATTAATAAAAATGACCGCATTATGAATGAAGAAAATTAAAGCTGGTTAATATCCGAAAGATACAGAAATTGAAAGATAAAACAGCAGCAAAAGATTTATTTAAAAAAAAATGGAATATAAATATGTAATGGTGGAGTGGTCAAAAAGCACTAAACTGAGGAGTTCAGATCCACTGAAGTAATCTAATTTTTGAGTTTTAAATAGAGATCGTCTAATTTAAATTCGAGACAATATATTTGAAATAGAGTGCATGTATTCCGAGACATAAATTTGAATTACAAAGCAATCTCAATTGATAGATTCGAATTGAACAGTCTCAATTCAAAACTCAAAGATTAAATTACTTTAGGAGATTCGGACCCTGAACAGAGTAGGGTTAATCGGTTCACCGGTTCACGGGTAAGTCCCAAATAATGAGGAGGGGGTTCAAATGCCTCCATTTTTTAAAACTTTAATAACTCAAAATTTGAAACTTCAAAGACAAAATAAAACCGTTGAATATGATCTACATCATTTTATTTATGCATGTGTCAAAAATTATGACATTTGAATTTTATTTTGATTGTCATCAAGAGCATATAAAAAATGCATTAATATGGATAATTTCTAGATGTTAATTTTTGAACTTATTGATCCTATAAAAACAAAATTAAAATGTGATAATTTTTTATGAGCACATAGAGAAAAAAAACATAGATTATATCTAACTGTTTTGTTTTGACTTTTAAGTTTTAAATTTTGAGTTATTAAAATTTAAAAAGATAAAAACATTGTGAAGACACAAAAAATAAAGGTATTTGAACCCTCCTCAATCCTGAAATGGCATAACATGGGAAGGAATAAAAGGATAGCGACTACCAGTGGTGGGTTGGTTGGAAACAAATTATTTGCCCATCCATTTATTTCGGATGGATTACTCTACATTCGATTCGGAGACTTCTAATCTAAAATTCAATTCTAGATTCTAGACTTACTTCACTGGATCTGAATCCGGAACGGGGGTAGGGAGTAGTAATATAATTATTGCTCAGAAAATATTTTTAAAAGCACTTCTAGATCAAATTTTATAATTTTTCTGAATTTTTTTTTTTCTAAGGTGAGTACACAATTTTTTTTTCTTTTATTGGTCTAAATTTATCTGAAAACAGTAACCCATTTTAAAAAATAGTAATTTTTTATAAAAAAAATATGAAGTTTGTTTTCCAATATATTTTTATGTAAATATTTATATTGAGTGGTATAAAATATGATGAGATTTCACAATAGAGCATTCGAGTCCTCTTCATATATTTGTTTTCTACAGTCTACCGAGCCATGTACACCGAGTTCATGTGTATAGTTCTAGAATGAAATGCAAATGAAACGTTTCAAGAAAAATACCGAAGAAAATGAAACGTCAGGAAGAAACCCGCTTCAATATTTTCGAAGGTATATTTTGATCATTAAGACTTAAAAGGTAAAATATGAAAGCTAAAAAGAATGTAAATTTTTTTAGAATATGCCAACCAACACTTCTTGTGATACTTAACTTGTCGGCTACGAATAATCCAAATTGTACCTTGTATCAATAGCAATCATTTGATTTTTTTTTGTATTTGTATTTATGTTAGCGCAGACGCAGAGTAAGACATTTTAACATTTAAATTTTAAACATTGAAGTTATTAATTTTTTAAAAATAAAAACATAAGAGAAACATTTGTACCCATCAGATCTATGTTACATGGATAATCGGATATAATATTTATATGGTGATACGATAATTTTTAAAAATAAAAAAATCTATTCTATTCTATTATTAGTTCAACAATGGTATTATATAAATTAAGCATCAAATATATTGTGATGCGGTGTACAACTAGTATTGTGGACAATGCTCGTTGCTGGTGGGTGGACGACGCACGGTGCCGTATCCAGTTATATCTAGACGAGTCAATCTGTGTCGAAGACTGTATCAAGAGCTTAAGGATAAGCTCTGTAGACCGATACGTATCAGGCACATATCGGTATCGGACACGTATACAGAACCTATATAGGAGTATCGGAGTAACATAGCATAAAACATTGGTTAAAAATATATAATCGTGCAAATTAGCCTGCATATCAGGTGGCAGGTGACTCGCCCCACGCTTGATAGCATCGTAGCCGCCATAGATTTGTAGCAGGAAAGTGGTGCAATAATGAGGATGGCGTGCTCAAAATCTAAACTCTGAACCCGGTTGCGTCTGAACTCTGAACTCGTTTTTTTTTTTTTTTTTTTTTTACGGTTGAATAGTGATGCATAGTATATTAGTATAGGATTAGGATTGGATTCCTTTGACAGCAGGAAGACCTTAAGCGCAAATTTCGCTCACTTTACATCTCCTGTCTTCTCTTTCTCCTTCCTTTTCTTATTTGTTTATTTCATTGTATGACTTTTCAGTTTTCACTGTTTTTGTTTGCCACTCCAACACTTTTGCATCCAGCATTTTTTTTGTCCTTTTTGGTGCTATTACTAGTACCACCTGTACTTCTGGTGCTAGCCGGCTACCTTAGTTTCTTAATTTACCAATTTATTTGTTTGTAGCATTGTAAAAAACAAAAAAACAAAAAATCCAAAATGTATTTGAAAAAAAACTCAAATTTTAGCATAAACTCAGACTAAATACACACTTTACTCAAACATGAATATTTTTCTCTGGAAACAACAATGTTAATTTCATCCTAATTTGAAATACAATATAGGTCTACGTTTCTCTCAAAAATTGTGGACGCAATTTATTTTGTTCTCGATTTCTTTTAAGCAACAGAAAAAAAAATGAAATTAAGTATGAAGTAAAACTTGTATTATGTTCAGAGGGGAGTGTTGTCGATATTAACTATTAATTATTTTTTAAGTTTTGGCTTTTAGAATTATTCAGACTTGACAAGTTGACAATATAATTAGTGCAAAAAAGTTGGTCAATTTGGAAAAGAAAAATTCAAATGCTGAAGTGGAAAAAGTCAATATAAAAAAAATAGAAAAATAAACGAAGCTAAGGTCCACAATTGTAATGGAAATGAAAATAGGGGCCCATAGAATAATATTGGGCCAATACACACTTCATGGAATCAAAGTTACTGAGTTGACGGTGGAATTACTGAAGTGGGCTCAGCCCAAAAAGAGAGGCCCACTAATCAACCTTAACAATATAATAAGGGAAATTTTCATATATACCTCTCAAAAACTGTGAAATTATGTATTAACCATTCAAATTTATGTAATTACTTATTTACCATTGAAAAATCTAATAATTCACATATTTACCCAATTAATTAAAAAATAAGATTAATTAAGTTCAATGTTATGTGATAGAAGTTATTTAGTCTATTCTCCTTCTCTACTCCTTCATTTTCTGCGCACAAATTTTTTTTTCGTTTTTTTTTGGGCGTAACTTTACATTTTTCGTTGAAACTCTCTCATCTCGTCTCTTCTACTGAAACTCAAAGAGGAGCAACAAACTCGAAGATTAGAATTTCAGTTTCAGCTTGATCGTCTAAAAACAATATGACCATTCCACATTTTCCAACATAACAACTCTAACTATATTCGATGCTGATATTGCAACCCTTTATCAAAGTAACTGAGTTTGAGAATCTGTGTTTTGTTACTGGCTTAGTTTGAATATCTGTTTTTAATCTCTTATATTGGATATGAAGGAGAACAAATTTAAGGAAAGACAGATAGAGTGTTAAGTTAATTTTTGATTAATTATAGTTTAATTATAGTTTTAAGAATATTAAACATAGTTAATATGAATTTTGGGTATATGTGATATATACTAAAGTTATATTGGATAAATATGTGAGTTATTAGATTTTTAGATGGTAAATGTGTAATTATAGAAATTTGAATGATAAGTAAGTAAATTTATAGTTTTAAGTGGTATATATGAAATTTTTCCATTTAATAATTACGGGTAAATATATTGACAGAGCTATGTTTGACTTCCTACACCGCAACAGTTAAATATTTATTCACTTTGTTTCTCTTGATTGCGTGTTGCGTGAAACAATATAGCTCTGTCGATAGCTTTATTCATAACTACTTGGACTATGTACTTGATCTATATTAATTAAACATCATTAAAATTACATATATATTATTTAGAGATAGTGATATTTCATATTTAGGGATTTTAGTTTTATTTTCTTGGGCTGGGGTTTTCGGCCGTTGTAAAAAAAAAGGAATTTTACATCTGCAAAAATTTAGAGATTTCAGAAACAAGTGTACGTTATCACATTTGGAATTAATTTTTTTTTTTTGAAGCAGATACTATAATTTTTAAATTAAACTTACAATTTTATTCTATAAGTCTTTAAGTTCATACTAACTTAATTATTATAATATTCTGTTTGAGAACATGATACTCTATCACAAGTTCAATTTCAGCCTAACTTCAATTGATAAAATCCTACTCAATAGAGCTGAACTATAAAGTTCTTACACTTATCAAATCCTGCAGTGAACTTAATTTCAAAAATTTATCACATGAATACAAAATTTTGAAACCGACTTATTTTACGAGTAATGCAATTACATACAAAATTAATAAAATTTTGAATTAACTTAATATAAAATCAAATAATAAAAGGCCTTTGAAATTTTCAAAGATCACTATCCCTATATAACATGAGATCGAATTGTTTGCCAACCCGAGGGTAGGAAATTCCTGCTCCCAAAGTCATTGTTGGTGGGTCTCTATTTTAAAAAGTAACAGTGACCGGTCCCACCCGCAGTAACTGAGATGGTAGAATTTTCCTGCACCCCGGGGGACAAATGATCTACTTCCATGTAAAATATGAATATGATCCTAGTTTTGGCCTTTATTTTTTATTTTTAAAGATACTAATATGATACTCTAGATTGCTAAATTAAGTTGTAGATAGACACAAGAAATATATTTCCCCTACATTAAATGGGGATTGGATACATACATACATACATACATATATACAGAGAGAGGAGGGATTAAAATGCACCTTTCTTTTTGTACTCCTAACGTGCATCCTCTTCTCATATTTTCATTCTCAAAGTTCAAATAGTGAATTTGAACCGAACCTTCCAACGTGTTCTTCATATTAAAATGTGTTTGGAGACCAAATTTTATATTTTTTGAAATTTTTTTACTATTTTTTCAGAATTTTTGAAAATCATCACTTTGTTTTTTTTATTATTGTTTAATTTAATAAAAAATTCTGAAAAAAATAGCAAAATATTTCCAAAAAATATAAAATATGGTCTTTAAGCACATTTTAATATAAAGAACACGTTGGAAGGTTCGAATCTACTATTTGAACTTTGAAAATGAAGATATGAGGAAATGATGCACATTAGGAGTGCAAAAGAGAGGGTGCATTTTAACCCTCCTTATATATAGAGAGAGAGAGAAGAGAGATGGGCTACGGTGAGCCATGGAGTTAAATGACTTGGTGCTCCATGACACTATATTTCTATTTGGAAAATTCAAACGATCGATCCGAACCGCTCAACATGATCTCCATATTGAAATGTGCTTGGAGACCAAATTTTACATTTTTTGAAATTTTTTACTATTTATTAAGCAATTTTTAAAATCGTTGATCCGATGATCCAGAAATTTTTACTGTTCACAACAAAACAACAATTTTTAAAATTGCTTAATAAATAGTAAACAAATTAAAAAAAAATGTAAAATTTGGTCTCCAAGCATATTTCAATATGGAGATCACATCTAACGGTTCAGATCTGTCGTTTGGACTTTCAAAATGAAAATACAACGTGAAGTACAAATGTATTTTACTCTATAGCTCACCGTAGCTCATATATATATATATATATATATATATATACTAGTATCGTACCCGTGCGTTGCAACGGAGATATGTTATAAAAAACCTTTTTATTTATAAGAGAGAAAAAATCATAGAAAATGACATGCATTAAAAAAAAAAATTTATGATTCTCATTGATTTTTTTCTAAGAAGAAAACCTATAGATATATATTAATCTCAACAATCTAAATATTACATTGCCAAAATCATAGAAAATGACATACTTTCATAAAAAAAAAAAAAAAACATTATGATTCTCATTGGTTTTTTTCCTAAGAAGAAAACCTTAGATATATATATTAATCTCAACCATCCAAATATTACATTGCCAAGAGAAAAAGTTATAAAAAAAATACAAGTAACAACTGCCTACTTTAAGCATCCATGACTCTTAATTTAAAACAGAAAAGACATCTATCAACCCGCTTTTTGCAACCTGATAAATAGAAAATAGAAAAAGGCAAGTGACATATTTGTGACCATCTCTATTTTGTCTTGACAACCACTTCTTCTCTTACCAGCATTGTAGTCCCCCCATTGTTCATGTTTTGACACCTTTCACGCATTAAGTAGTATGAACACCTATTCTTTGACAATAGCAATGCAGTTACAAAAAAGTAAGAACTCAACTCACTATTTTTTCCCTATTCAAAAGAGCTAAAGGATGATTTTTCAAAAGATTATGACAGTGCATGAGTTTGATAACATATAAAGAACACATATATACGCACCTGGTGACCACATTCAAAAGCCATATCCTTTGGTGATGTCTGGTGCCAGTACTTGTATGATCACTTTCCTATACAACAAGTCACAACATCACTTACAAAAATAGATCATCAAAGATAAATGGAGAACTAATAACAATAACAATCAATTGAAATTCTATTAGAAGACAAAACAAATATCTACTTTTTATGTTTACATAGAGCGCAGATCTACAATAGCCTTTTTGCCTCGATTGTGTAAAAGAAGTAAAAAAAAAAGTCAATGGGGCTCTTTTAATAATCCATTCCTCAGTCGCTGTAATATTATAATGGAAAATATAGTGACCAATTTAACCTTAAACAACAGAATGTTATGGCACTTCCCTACCAGTACATGCATAGCGCATATTGGTCCGTACTATTGTAACAAACAAACCTAATTGAAGAGTTGTAGTTTCTCATTTGTCAAATTTAAACAAAACTACTCAAAACTATCAGAAAATTGATAAGAATGTTAATAAACAGGAACAAAAGTTAAGAACCTGAATATATCTTTAGTAGGCAATGAAGAGAAGATGCCAATTCAATCTCTAAATGATCTAATGAAGAATTATGAAACATGAGACCTAAACTGTTTAACCTTAGGGTCAATGAATTGAACAAACATAAGACCTAAACTGTTTAACCTTAGGGTCACTGAATTGAACTTTGACTACATCCAAACCTGCTCTTCTGTGCTGATTCCAGCTACGTCCATAGCCTTTCTTGTTTTCATGTCTTTGGTTTCATCTAATCCATCAATTTTGAAGCAGTTTCATCAGTTATAATTTCTTACAGTTCTTTTTTTTTAAAACAATTGCTTGTAGTTTCTAAACAATTGCATGAAAATCAGGGTGGGCCGGGCTGATTTCCCTTATTCAAATTTCTTTGGGTAAGAGCCCATTAAATGCAGAATGAAAGTCATCCAAGCTGTTATAGTTAAATGGGGTGGTAAATTGTACCACCTGAAAAAAATATAAAGGGGCCGAGAAATAGGTCAAAAAGAAATTTCACCTAGAGTGAGGCTATGGTAATATGCATATTACAAAGCATTCCGTGCTATGGACTCATATCTCCGTTTTTAAAGTCCAAACGGTTAAACATGATTTTCATATTCAACCCAATTTTACATTTTTTTTACTATTTTTTTAAATAGGTAGTAAATATTGGAACATCTGAAAGCAGTGATTTTCTACCTATTTAAAAAATAGTCAAATATTCTAAAAAATATAAAATTTTGTCTAAAAGTATATTTTCAGATCGGTTGTTTGAACTTTGAAAATTGACATTTATATGAATAGCACCTGTTGGTCTGTAATATGCATATTTTCATAACCTAATCACCGTTGGATTTGGTAAATAGGGTCAAAATAGTATACTGGATATTTAAGATTACTATTATATATGTAGAATAAAAATAGTATTGTGTACCACCTGTATCAAAAAATAGTTCCCTAAAAGAAAATTGTGACAATTTTAGCGATGAAAAAAGAATAGAAAATTGCACATTTAGTAGCTCTTTTATATTCATGTCAAAAGTTTATCAGGCTCCAAACAAATGACAGCTTCTAGATATCAAGGTAAACTATCAATTTTTAATGGAACATCTTTACTTTCCATAGTATAACAGCAAGAAGTTATATCCAGATTTCTACAAGAAAGTTATATTCTAATTTGCAAATACAATAAAAACTCAGCTCCTATTTGGAAAAAACCCTAAACAGTTCATCTGTACTATTATAAAGGTAATATGTAAACAAAAATTTTGACAAGAGAATTAAACCTGACCAAAAGCATGAACACCAGTATCAGTACGGCCAGCACCAATCAAACAAAGATCACCCCTTTGTAGCTTTGTAATTTGAATAAGTGCATCCTCTATGTGCCATTGAACTGTTGGAATCAGAGCCAGTTGGTACTGCCACCCTGATTATTTCATATAATTTTTAAAATATTCAACAATAACCTTCAAAGAGATTAATTTAATGGCACCAGTATAAACCCTAAACCAGTATAATCCTCTGGCCTTAATTAAATGACATTAATTAAATTCTGGAATGAGAGAGAGAGAGAGAGAGAGAGAGTTTGAACCTTTAAATCTGGTACCATCATAGGAAATAACCATCCTCCACTTATAACAAATAAAATTGCAAATTTGCAATTCTGAAAAAAAAAAATTAGGCTTACGTAAGTCTTGACAGCCTCCTGAGCGCATTAATTGATTTAAAATATCTGAATACCAAATCCTTTCTAATAGATACTACTTCAAATACATCTCCCAGATGCCAAACAAAAGGAATGCTACTAAATTTTGGAAGGAACCAAAGTTATGTCCGTGACCTTTGTATAAAATTTATATGCATCAAATATGTACAAAGAGTCCTTCACAGAAAATGCCAAACCTTAGTACAAAGAAACATCAAAATTGAAAAATAAAAATATAAAACACTGACTGTGAACATAGCTGAATAACTAAATAACAATACTACTAAACATGACTGACTGGGTGGGACAGTATGTTGGTACCAAACCTGGCTGGTACAACATAATAAGGGTTGGTTAAGTATACCAGACCAAACCTGGTCAGATAAGAAAAAAAATCTAATCGAAGACCCTGTAAACAAGCATCTATCTCTTGATAAACAACATCTTAAAGAGGTGATAAGAAAATTGCAATTGAATTGGAATAATATAAGAGCACAAATTAGATTTGAGCCTGAATTTATATATTGCAAAGAGAGGAAAAACACATTCAACCTGTTCGCACAAAGGAGTATTAAAAACCCTTTGTCTGGCAAACCGCTCGGCCAATCCAGTGGTACACCAAAAGACCCCTCCAAGGCTAACATCTTCCGTGCAGAGCTTGATTTACGGTGGTGAAGAGATTAACTGACTTCCCATCCCTTGAGCTGGACGACTCCAGTTCGCCCGTACTGGAGAAACCTCGTCTCCAGATTGAAACCCCACCCTCCCGATTTTTCTTAGAACCATGGCCATCTTCTCTGACCAGAACGACGAGAGAGAGAGAGATGGCGGAGAGCTTTCAGGGATGGGAGAGAGGGAGAGATGGTAGGGCGCGGGTCCTAGGCGAGAGGGCGAGAGAAGATGACGCAGAGCGTTTAGGGCTCGGAGAGAGAGATGGTTGGGCGTGGCGAGGCGATTAGGGTTTAGTTTTTTTTTTTGGAAGAAGGGATCGATCGGGGAGAGGACTGGGAGATGCGCCTCTAACGAGCTCTCCAGCGCGAAAAAATTGATTTCATCTACGCTATTTTTGATTCAGATCTAACGGTGCAGAATAAAAATATTTGTCACAATATGTGTGACAATACGTGTAGCGGGTATAATTTTTACTAAATTTAGATTTCTACACAGAAAAAGGGTGTATTTAATCAAAAGAAGGCAGATTATTTGTTTAGATGGCCCAGATTTAAATCCGAATTCTGTTGGATAAATCCCAGCCGCACGACTTTTTGTCATCCAAAGTAATTTAAGGTGCATAATATAGAGGAGAGATATATGCAAGTTGCAACCCACGTTCTGTAACAGATTATATGCACGCATTCCAATCTAACCACTTCCATAAAGACAAAGTTTTGCAATCATTCATCATCATTAAGCAAATGAATTTCTCTTTGTTTATGCTAATCCAGCCTCCAACTGTGCCTCTATCTTTTTGACCTTTTCTAATCTATCTAAGCACCTCATGGTACAGCCACACGAGTAGTAAAACCCATCTGTCATCTTAATCAATCAATCTTTCTTTCTCTTTCGCCGAATGAGAGAAAGCAATAATTCCACTATTATTCAAACCCATCAAAACAATAATTGAGTTGCTCATACATATAGCAAGGGCAGCTGTAAGTAGGGGTGTTCATTGGGTCCGGTTTAGTTGGCTTTGAGTCAAACCAAATTAGTTTGGACTAAACGGTTCGGTTTTTTTGGTTTAATGGTTCAGTTCAGTTTGAAAATTTTCAAAACTAAAATAACCGAACTGACCAAACTTTAATATATTATGAATTTGGTCCGGACTACCTCAGTTTATTTCTTAATCAATTGCTTTAAATATTTCGTTTTATTTCTTAATATACTTTTGTTTATTATAAATCAATTGCTTTAAATAAAAAATATATATATATTGGTTTGAACGGCACAAACCGAAATAAAATTTTGGTTCGGTTCGGTTCTCTTTTTGAAATCAAATTATAACTTTAGTTTGTCTAATTTGATTTGATTTAAACCGAACCGAACCGAACCGATGAACACCCCTAGCTGTAAGTCTCATACTAGCTTGAGGAGATTATTATAATGGGCCTATATGTTAATAATTTATTAGTGTAGCTTTATGTCTTATTAGTGCTGTTTAGTGGCAGATGAAACTCATCGATCCTCCCTAATAAACAACTAATTCAGAATTTTTTTTATAAACTACTTTGTACTAGAAAACTGTACGAATCCGGAATATTTTTTTTATCGTAATTCGGATTGACCTGGATTATAATCGGACGGTCTAGATTTAAACTCAAACGGTGAAGTAATGCAGAGGGTCTGGACTCTTAAAATTGATCATATCACCTAATTAAGCTACCTCTCCATTTGAGTTTGAATTTGGATAGTTTGTAATATATTAGCATAGATCTTAAATGGGTGCATAATATACTTGGACTAGATTAATCCGAATTCTGATCAAACGGTCTAGATTTAAACTCAAACGGTGAGAAACTGTAGAGGATCAAAGACTCTTTTAAGTGTTTTCTGTATAGTTTAAAGTAAAATGTTAAAGGTAGTGTAAAATTAATTTTATTTGTATTAAGAAAAATTTATATAATTGACTTTTATTCATATTTAATTTTCATAATTTGAAAATCTGACTCCGCACTTGTACATAGGGGTGCACAAAAAGCTCGTAGCTCGTGATTCAATTGAGTTCGATTCGAAAAAAAAATTGGTTCGAAACAAATCAAACTATAGCTCAGTTTTGAAACAAATCAAACTCAATTTGATTCGAAATTAGTTCAAATCGAACTCGAACTGAGTCTAACTCGGTTCGAAACTCTTCTTTTTAATTCAAAACCCTACTTCAATTTCAAACTAATTCGGTTCAAAATTGATTCGAATCGCACCGAATCAAACTTGAACTCTTCTGTTCATTTTGAAACCCTGCTTCAATTTCAAACCAGTTCGATTCGAAATTGGTTTGAACTCAAACTAAATTAAGTTCAATTCGGTTCGATTCGTTTGCAGCCCTACCTGTACACACGCCTATGTACACATTGATGTGTTACTTGTACCCCGTTTTCTGGGAAAGGATTGTGACACCTTTGAAATAGTCAAAAAGTAGTTAGTTTTTAATCCAACTATCACTAACTAACACTTGCAACTAAGTTAATTGGATGGACTAATTATTCAGATAAAAAACTCGCCTAATACTAGTGTTTGTTATTCAAATTAAAAAAATAAAATTGCAAATACGTTCTACGTACATCATTTATACAAGGTATATTTCAAACTTGATTCAATTAATAATTTGATGGAAGGGCAAACGGATTTTAAACTGAACCAAATTTGATGAGCACCATATTTAAATAATGAGGAGGGATGCACTTGCAACATTTGTAAGTTACAATATTTTATAACAATTTAATTTTCTAATTTTTAAAGTTCAAATAGTCAATTCAAATAGTTCAACATGGTATCTATATTAAAATGTGCTTAGATATCAAATTATATATATATACTTTTACTATTTATTAAGTATTTTACAAAACTACTGTTTTTCAGTGGTCCAAAATTATCTAAAAACAACTGTTTTGTAAAATACTTAGTAAATAGTAAAAAAGTTCAAAAACATTTTGATCTCTAAGCATATTTTTATATAGATATCATGTTAAATGGTTTTGGATTGACTATTTAGACTTTAAAAATCACAAAACCAAATTGTTGTAAGATGTAACTTACAAATAATAATGAAAAACACAAATGTAATTTAAACTTTTAAGTTGAACAATATTTTAAGATGCTAAATGGGTATATCATAAAAAATGAATTTATGCGAGGACTACTTTAATTATTATTTGGTTAACAGAGGGCGAAAAGAATCTACGACAATTAATTCTAAAATGATACTGAAAACCATTGACAACCGATTAAATAATTTAATTCAATATAAAACAAGTATATAAGATTATAGATAATCTCTAAAGCTTAATCGGCCATGCATTAAATTTGAGATATACAAAATGATACTCAAAACCTTTGACAACAAAATAAATATATTTCAATATAAAACAAGTAAGATTATAGGGAATCTCTAAAGCTTAATCGGCTATATGTATTATATTAAATTTGATTCACAACTACAATTTATTTAGCGACCAATTAAATATTAAGACAACAAATCCAAATTGTTAGATGTTTAATCTATATTATAATCTACTTGGAGACCAAATTTTACATTTTTTGAAATTTTTTTACTATTTATTAAGCTGGTTTGAAAACCGCTGATTTCAGTAAATTTCTGCAGCATTGAAATCAGCGGTTTTCAAACCAGCTTAATAAATAGTAAAAAAATTCCAAAAAATGTAAAATTTGGTCTCCAAGTAGATTATAATATATATTAAACATCTAACGGTTTGAATTTGTTATTTGGATATCACAAAAAAAAAAAAAGGCAGCAGCACCACCGACAAAAATGCTGCCGACAGAAAATTAGCCACAGCCAAAAAAACCACTCAATAGATGACAACATTTCTGTAATTTTTATCCTTTTGAGTTGGGGAAGTGTTTAATTAATTGTTTGTCACAGTTGTCACATTAGATTATTGTCAACATAAAATGTCCCACTAAAATAAATGTCAAAGGTCATTCTCAATCCATTTTACATCAATAACAAGACCTCTTCCGCCTATAGGTAGTCTTAAAGAAGTTTCTTCTGTAGAAGATAATTCTGTGCCAAGCATAGCCCCTAAAAATCTGTCCTCTGGGAACGATTCATCTTCTGTTGGCGTTAATTTACCTACTAAAATATCACCGGTTTCTACCCAAGATCCCAGCATCACAATCCCATTCCTATCCAAATTACGGAGAAAATAAGTCTCGAGATGGGGTATTCCCTTAGTGATTCTTTCAGCGCCTTGATTTGTCATATAAGTTTTAATCTCATATTTTATGAATATTAAAAGACTATTCGCGAGTGATACTGTCAGTATACTTTCACGGATACTACCGTTGCTAATAAAAAAAATACCTTTATGTCGGTATACCCTAACAGATAGTCACTGTAACTGTTTTAATAAGATCAAATGTACCTTTATATCGGTGGTATTATAGTATCAAAAACACATTAATTATCTTTATGCTATACATGATGTTTATTTTAATACCATGACATAAAAATTAATAATGATCTAGATACAATTTCTTGTCATAAACAACTATCATACGAAAGCCTCTGCTCTAGCTGAAAATAAATGCCCCTAAAAGTATATATAAATATTGGTCACTATATATTTAACAGTTATTATGTCAAAATATGTTACTATAAAAATTTCATTTTCCGTTGATCCAAGGCTCCAACGAACTCAGTTATAACACTCCTCATTAAATAATCCTTATTACTGTTATAAAATAAAGTAAAAAAATAATAAACAAGATATTGAGAATGTATAAAGATGGCTATGCTTTATTCATATGCTTTTGTTGTGTCCAATATATTTATACATAGCCTCTATTTATAGGCTAGAAAATGTAAATTACAAGCCATCTAATATTAACTCTATTGATAAATGTGGGAGAGAAACATACTTCTTTAAAGAGAAGTTTTCAAGTAATTGCTCAAGAGAGTTGTAATATGGACATTCATAAATACTTAATTCATAACACTTCCCCTTGGATGTCCATTACATAAGAATATGCCTCATTAAAACCTTACTAGAAAAAACCCTATGGGATAAAAACCTAGTGAAGGAAAAAAAGTACATTATTCTTTTCAATACATGATTACAACCTTACCAGGAAAACCCTGTGGGAAAAACCATAGTTAAGAAAAATGTAATGCATATTTAACTCCCCCTCATGACAACATTAATCAAGATATTTAAATCGACGAATACCAATATTGCAGACCAGCTTTTCAAATATCCCAGTAGAAAGCGCCTTGGTGAATAGGTCTACTAGATTCTTACTTGAACTGATTTGATGAACATTAATAACATTATCATTCTGAAGATCATAGGTGAAAAAGAATTTTGGTGAAATGTGTTTTGTTCTATCTCCTTTAATGTATCATTCCTTTAATTGAGCAATACATGTAGTATTGTTTTCATATATATTCGTCGGGATCATTTTTCTAGAAGACAAGCCACATGTCTAACGAATGTGTTGAATCATAGATCTTAACCAAACACATTCTCGGCTTACTTCATGTATTGCTAAAATTTCTACATGATTAGAAGATGTGGCTGTTATAGTTTGTTTCACAAATCGCCACGAAATAGTTGTTCCACCACATGTAAACAAATAGCCTGTTTGAGATTGGTCATTATGTGGATCAGACAAATATCCAGCATCTTCATAACCAATTAAATCAGATTTGAATATATTTGAAAAAAAAACAAACCCATATCCATTGTACCTCGGAGGTAGCGAAATATATGTTTAATTTCATTCCAATGTCTTCGTGTGGGAGAAGAACTATATCTTGCTAATAAATTTACAGCACATGATATATCAGACCTTGTATGTCCAACAAGATACATAAGTGCTCCTATTGCACTAAGATATGGTACTTCAGGACCAAGTAGTTCTTCATCATTCTCTCGAGGTCTAAAAGGGTCTTTATTCACATCTAATTATCGTACAACCATCGGAGTGCTCAATGGATAAAATCGTTTCAGCACTCTTACAACATAATTTTCTTGATAGACAAAAATACCACTTTTCAAATGTTTAATTTGTAATCCAAGACAAAATTGTCTTTTCAAGATCTTTCATTTCAAATTCTTTCTTTAAGCAATTTACTGCTTTTGGAAGCTCTTCCGGAGTTCCAATGATATTTAGATCATCAACATAAACTGCAATTATAACAAACTCATTTCCTGATCTTTTCATGAAAATACATAGACAAATCGTATCACTTTTATATCTATGTTTTAATAAATATTCACTTAAACGATTATAGCATATGCGTCCATATTGCTTTAATCGATATAAAAATTTATTCACTTTAACTGAATAATGTTCTCGAGAACCTAAATTACATGCTTCAAGCATATCTTAAATATTTCAGATATTTTCATATAAATATCATTATCAAGCAAGCCATTTAAATAAGCTGTAACAATATCCATTAGGTGCAAATTAAGTCCTTCGTGGACTGCCAGACTAAAAAAAAAGTTGTTGCATCCACCACATGTGAGTATATTTTAAAATTTCATCTTTCTCATTTTATTTTCGTATAAATACCAATTTATATCATACTGGTTTTACACCTTCAGATATTGGAACTACAGGCCCAAATACTTTTCGTTTTTCCAAAGAGTTTAATTCTGCCTCAATTGCACCTTTCCATTTTGACCAATTATTTCCTTGTCGACATTCTTTAATAGACTTCGGGTCATGATCCTCAATATTTATTATATTTAGCGCTATATTATATGCAAAAATATCATTGATATTAATTTCATCTCGGTTCCATCTTATTCCATTCATGATATAATTTATAGAGATCTCTTCATTTTCATGAATTTCAGAATCCTGAGTTTCTGCTGGAACTCCAATATTACTTATAATTTTATTCTCTTCTAGAGTTTTATCTGAAATTATCATATCCTCATCTTGACAATTTTCATTCTTTGCTCCTTTTCTTTTTTTGAGGATTTCTATATTTTCAATCTTTGGAACCGATTGTTTTTTCATGCTTCATGCGTGTTATAATTAGCCTGTCCAACAGGGACACCGACTTTAATTGGAGCATTAGCAGCTGGTACATGTGATTTGGTCACTTTCTTTAAACCTGTGAATGTGTCTGGCAATTCATACACTAACATTTGCAAATGAATTATCTTCTGAACATTTAGTTCACACTCTTTAGTACGAGGATCAAAATAAGACAATGATAATTCATACTAATGTACATTTTTTTTTCAGCTGATAATTTTCTCCCCCCTAAGGTTGAAAATTTTTATTCATCAAAATCACAATCGAAAAAAAATTAGCCATGAATAAAGCTCCCATCAATGGTTCTAGATACTCTATTATATATGGAGATTGAAATTTAATATAAATTTCCAACTGTTTTTTTTTTTTTGATATCCCATTTTAGTGCGTTGTGGTGGAGCAATTATAACATATACCGCACATTCAAAAATTATTATATGAAAAATATTAGGTATGTGACCAAAACCCAATTATAAGGGGAAGCTTTATAATAGCTAGTTGGCATGATGCGAATTAGTTTTGTTGCATGTAAAATATCATATCTTCTTTTTTATATACGAACATTTACAGGATGTTCAACATTAATTTCAACATTGTCTAGACGTACTTTCATAATTGGATAATCATAAAATTATGCTATTTAATCAAATCAATTGAGCAAGTAATCTCGCAAACGTCAGGTTGCGATTTGACAATAAATATACATGTGACCATCTTGTTGATGCATCAATTAAAATCATAAATTATTCAAATGGTTCACATGTTGGATATAATGTTCCACAAATATCACATTGTATACGTTCTAGAAATAAAATCAACACATAAAAATTCATCAGGTTAAAGAATCTTCTAATTTTTGATGAATGTTTATAATAATTATCTATTATTTTTCGCATCACTATTGATCCGGAATGGTCCAACCGGTCATGCCAAACTATAAACATATTCTTGTATGTAAACTTCTGGTTTACAATAACATGTGTTTCAATTGCACTAATATATGTAGTACAAGTCGGAGGAAAACATAGGCAATTTTTCCAATATATTGATATTATGCTAGTAATATAAAGATTTCTAATATTTTCTTTATTGGTTGTCTCAACATGATATCCATTTCGGCAAATATCGTTAAAACTTAATAAATTCCTTTGAGACTTAGAATAATATAATACATCTTAAGTATGAATTTATTTTTCTCCATTTAACAAGAAATCAACTCTTCCAGAGCCTTCAATCATTTTTTTAACAACAATTACAATCCCGTAAATAAATGCATATATTTAAGAATACATATATTCACAAAATAAGTGTTTAGTTGTCAAACACTTACAATCGAAAATATTATTGTGTTTATTAAACAAAACCTAAATAAACAAGAAAAAATAATGTTCACCAGATCATTCCTTATTTATTCCAGAAAGAAAGAAAAACAAAATCCAATTTAAAATATATTATTTCTAAACTAATATATCCACAGCATATTATATCTTTTATATAGACACTATATAATTATCAAGGTGATGACTTCCATTTCCAACAATGATGATTTTCTGGAAAACATAAATATGTTATATTTGATTATTTGTCTAAAATATACTAAATTTAATTTCTAACATTTCATTGTAAAATCTAATAATTTCGAAAATACTTGAAAGTTTATTCTAATTCCAATTTTAGAATAAATGCATTAAGCAAAGTGATGTGAAAATGAGGTAAGGCAAGGTTTGTTAAAGGTAACGAGCTGTGGTGAAAATAATTTGTTTGTTTGTCAATAGCCTCAAAATATAATTTCAACAAATAAAATTTAATAGCATCAATATTGCTAAGATTGAGATCACACTCTCAAATAAAATTTGTCTCAATCTTTTATTTATTTATTTATTGATATTTGATATAGGTAAACATAATGTTTTGGTGTACTACAGGTACATGGCCAATAATAGCATGAAATTTTCTTTCTTATTATTCTTTTCATTATCTTTCCACTTCTGGTGGAAATGTGTGTTTTTGGAATAATCACTATGATAATAACATCGATCTTGTTCTCATCCACGAGTTTGTTCAAAATTATTATTTTTATATATTGATACATTCTCTTCAAGGAATGAAACATTAATCAATTGAATGAAATTCATAGTTTTTCATCAACAACTCGTTATTTTGAACCACAATGAGACATGAAATCAACTCATAATATTTCTTAAAATCATATAAAATTTGCGCATCATATTAGAAATTTTTCTGAAATTTCTTTCAGAAAATTTATTCAGATCTTCTTCAGGAAGATTAACTTATAGATTTTTTTTTTCTTAATATGTACATCACATAAAATTTGTACATTATATAAATTTTCTTGAAATCTTCTTCATGAAGATCTTCTTTTCTTGAAATCTTCGTCAGGAAGATTAAAACATTAAAAATAAAAAGAAATAATATTCAATACTATAAAGATTTTATTGAAAAGAAATATATATATCATGGCATATATATATATATTTATATTTATATATAGGCTTCGGGCCAAACATAATGTTTTTAATTTTATGACATAATGCCTTCAATTTGGTGCTATGACAGAAACAAATGTAAGTGGCTTCAGACCAATTACTAAAAATAAATAAATCTTTCAATAAAGATTAATAAGAGAAAGACCCATGTTAATAGAATATAATAAATGTAAAAATAATTGATATAAAATTGAAAGCATAACATAACATAAAATAAAACAGACTCGAAGAATTGATATTTAATAAAAAAATAAAATCATAACACAACATAAAACAGAATTGGAGCATAATGTAATATAAAAGATAACTGATGACTTCATTATTTTCTTTTATTATTATTATAATTTGTTTTTATGTTGTTATCTTGTGACAATTTTTGATTAGAAGTATTATGATATTAAAATTAAAAATATATTAGAAGTTTACCTTAGATCTTCAAGAGCTCTCGTGCTGATAACGTGTTATAAAATAAAGTAAAAAAATAATAAACAAGATATTGAGAATGTATAAAGATGGCTATGCTTTATTCATATGCTTTTGTTGTGTCCAATATATTCATATAAAACCTCATTTATAGACTAGAAAATGTAAATTACAAGCCATCTAATATTAACTCTATTGATAAATGTGGGAGAGAAATATACTTCTTTAAAGAGAAGTTTTCAAGTAATTGCTCAAGAGAGTTGCAATATGGACATTCATAAATACTTAATTCATAACAATTACAAATATATATTGTATCAACTCTCCACTCAAACCACTGAAACCGAGTCCCACAGCCTAATCAAGCTGTGATGTGAGCACTAGCAGTCAATGACCATACCACATATTACACACACACACACATATATATATGCACCTCACCACATCATCACGTACTCTATTTAGTATTCTTTTTTATATAGATAAACACAGAAAGAGAGAGAAGGATAGAGAGAGAGAGAGAGAGGGGAGAAACCATTGACAGGGGATGGGCAACAGCCTTAGATGCTGCCTGGCCTGCGTCCTCCCTTTCGGTGCATTTGATCTTATCCGAGTCGTCCATTTAAATGGCCAGATCGAGGAGTACAGTGCTCCGATCACAGTCCGTCAAATCCTAGCCGTCCATCCAAATTACATCTTGACTAAGCCCTCTGCGGAACAAGGTGTGTCCCGTTGGATTGCGATCCTCTCGCAAGATACCGAGCTAAAGCGTGGTCACATATACTTCTTGGTACCAAGCAAGTCGGCATCTGAAAAAAGCGCAAAGCAAACTAAAAGAATGCGGAAATTACACGGCACGGTCTTGGCAGGAACTGTGAAGGGGGATACTGCGAGTCTTGATTTAGAGAAGGATGGTAAAGTGGGCCACCACCGAAGGATGAGCAGCCGGTTATCGGACTGGAAACCGAATCTCGAGTGTATAACCGAAGATCTCTGAGGTGGTAATTTGTTTGATAAATTCCTAGGTTTTCATGGTTTGCTGGTTGAGAAGTTGATCTTAAGTTTGCTGGGTTTTGTAATTGTTTCTCTTTTCTTATTTCTTTTATAAAATTTATGGTATATAGTTGTGAAATTCATGTTTTTTGCACTGGAGTTGAAGGTGTTATAATCTGCTCTAATTATCAGAGCTTGTAATGGTTGTTATGCTTTGTCTATTGTGGAATTAATGTTAGTGTGTTGTGTAACTTGGTTGTACCAATTTACTGTTTTAACAAGCTTAATTGTTGTATAGGAAATTAATAGGACAAAGATATGAAAATGTTGTCTTTTCTAAGAATTTTCATGACAATTATATTAGGTGTAATGTAGTACCAAACAAATTTTGTTCTGGTCAATTTCAAATTTGAACCTATTTTGGTTGAAATATATTTTTTTTTTTTTGTGGGGGATAGTAATTATCACTGCATGGGCCCTAATTAAAGAGAAAACAAAAAGTAAACGATTCTTGAATCTGCACTGGGATGTCACAGATTTGATCAATGATCTCTTTTACAAAAAAAAAAATGTTTTCCCTTCTTATTTTACTTAAACATAAATTAATTAATTAGGTATGAAATAATTACTCTAAAGTCGTCTAATCCTTTCTGCTAAAGCGTAAATTTAGTGGAAAAAAACAAAAAGACTTTATTACAATTGTACGTCTGTGCAAGGCTAATAATGTGATATTTGAACTAAATTGGTTGGTTGAAATTTTATATATTCCCCCCCGCAAATTGGGCTATATTGATTGCATATTCTAATAAGACTAGTTTATTCCCGACAGCTAATGCTCATATTCTTTATCCATAAATTTGTTGGGACTATTGACTATAATTCATGGAACGGGTTTAATTTGTTGATATATAGAGGGTTGTTGAACCCGATTAAGAATGCCGCCCGATCCGATCTAATGCAAAAAAGTACATCAATCCAAATACTAATTGTACTTATATATATAATATTGTATGGTTCAATTATCAGATAAATTACTTTGGAAAACTTGTAGAATCCTTTTAATCCTTTTCTGTAGAGGTGTTCATCAGTTCAGCGGTTGAAACCGAACTGAATTAGGCAAACTAAAATTATAATTTGGTTTAAAATATAGAACCAAACTGAACCAATTCAGCAGTGCAACCAAACCGAACCGAAATATATTATTTTTTATTTAAAACAATTAATTTATAATATACCAAAGTATGTTAAGAAATAAACTGGGATATTAAGAAATAAATTGAAGTATTTAAACTAATTGATGAAGAAATATACTGAAGTATTTAACCAAATTTATAATATATAAAAATTCGGTCGGTTCGGTCATTTCGGTTTTGAAATTTTTTAAATTGAATCGAACGGAAGTTATAATTCAGTTTTAAAAAACAAACCAAACTGAACCATTTAATCCAAACTAATTAATTTGGTTCGGTTCAAAACCAATTAAACTGGACTCAATCAACACCCCTACTTTTATGTGCCTTACTAATATAATTATTCTTAGACGGGTTTGTGGATTCTTTACATGAGGTGAAATTAAACCGACCCAATAACAACAGCTAGTTATAGTCTTATAGATGTGACACCTAGACTTGGAAAATTTAGACTGAAATTTGTTTACTACAGAGACAGCTAAGAAGCTAAATGATAAAATGGTATAGGATTCGGAGATCTATAAACATATGATATATCTCAAATGATTGACCTTCAAACAAGGTACGCCATACGTGCATTACAGATAAAACAAATGTGCACTGTTCATCTTTTTTAACTTTATAGATCGGTAAGATATCCAAAGAGGAGTCAGATTAGAATCAAATCTGCTGCTTTTCCGAATCTAACCGTTCAAATTTGTTGAGATTTATGCATAAAAGGGTTTTTTCATAGAGATATGTAAATATAAAATTTTGAACGGTTAGATTTAGAAAAGCAGCAGATTGATAAAATCAACCTCGATCAGAGTTGGTTGATTTTTTTTTTTAAATCATAAATAAAAAAATAGATTTTATCAAATTAACTTGATTGTCTTGATTTTTACCGAGGTTCTAAATAACGGTTATACCGCTATAATTTTTAAGACCTGAAAAAGATATAGCGCAGCTATAAATAAAAATAGTTAATAGCGTTATAGCTTTTGAGGTCCGAAAAAACAATAAGACAGCTATTTTTATAGATTTCGATAAAAAAAATAATGATAAAACCTGTGAAAACACCTCGGACAGAAATGGCATTTTGGCCCAGAAAAAAGAAAAAATTTCGGACAAAAAATGACATTTCGGTTCTTATGGTTTCCGTAAAAACCAAAGCAATCAAGTTGGTTTGATAAAATATTATTGTTTATTTAGGGTTTTTAAAATAAAATTTAGAGTTAGTTGCTAGAGTAACGAAAACAATTGACTAATTAATAAATAATAAGATATTATTCTGGCAGCTTAAATATGATTTTCTCCAAAAAAAGATTTTGGGGTTTTCATGGAAAACCAAATTAAAAAATATTGGACTTCATGTGTAAACAAAAAAGTTTTCGGTGCTTAAAATATAAAAGAAAAATGAAAATACAGCTTAAGGTACCTAACTTACACTAGATTCTGTTTTATTTATTTATTTATTTATTTGAGTAAACTTTCCTTAGAAAATTGATTAAAACAGATCAGCTTAACGCGTCTTTTGAGGAACAAATTTGGATCTAACTTATAAAATTCAAGAAGGCTCAATAAAGTTTAAGAAGGCCCAATACAAGTGATTTTACAGCCCAAAAATATTGAGGCCCTTAATTGAAATTTGAAGTTATATCCAGAATATTCAAATATAGATGATCATGTATAAGCTATAATAAAGTCCAGCAATGGAATCCTTACATGTAAAACTCTATAGAAAAAACTAGAGAAAGTTTACCACATACTTACATGTGTAATTTTGTTTTCGAGATGCATTAAGAGGAATTTTTTTTAATAAACTATAATTTTTTTTATAAAACCAACATGATTATTATTATTATTTTTTTTTTACAAAAATCATAAAAACTGAAATACCATTTTGATCTAAACATTTTTATTTTTTTGGGAGCTGAAATGACAATTCAATCCGAGGTATTTTCACAAGTTTTACAAAATCATTTTTTTTAATCTGTGAAAATGGTTCGGACCAAAATGACATCTCAATTATTATGATTTTTGTAAAAACCAAAGCAATCAAGTTGGTTTGCTAAAATCTATTTTTATTTATGGTTTCTAAAAAAAATTCCATCAAGAGCTAACAAAATCAACATATAAATTTTTGGTGAATTTACTTCTCACTTGATCTATCGAAATGAACCTAAAATATGCATGTAATTGAGATAATTTAGAATATAATTAAAAATATGCATGTACGGTTTACAAATGTTCATTTAGTAAAAAGTTTAAATACTTTTCAAACACAAGATTAAATTTTACAAAAATTATTAGTTAACAAAACAAATAAAATACTTAATGACTTGACATGTCATTGAAATTAAACTTCAAATACCTTTATAAAGTATAATATATTAGTTAAAAAGGAACTTCTCTTTCAAGATGCTTCAGATTTTCTTACATCACATGAACATCCATTTCGTCATACCAATCACAAGATTCACGAATTAAATTCAAATAATTTATTTTTTTGGTGATGCCAAATCAAATGCTGAATTATTTGGTTGACCGAACTTTGATCGAATTAAATATGAATAATTCCCGAATTTTACAAATTTTTTTCCCAAATTTTATGAATTATTCGCGAACTTTTTCCGAATTTTTGCTAGAACATTTTTTTTGTTGGTTTTTTTTTTTACTTTCTTACAGAACTGAGATCTTTGATCCGGATAATTTCGAATCATTCCTGAATTATATTCAATTTATTTTTGAATCATAAATTTTTAGCCTCGCCGAACCGAACTCGAATAATTCATTAATCAGTATGATACCAACTACCAAGCCTCACAATATTTCTCACACTTGACAACTGCGATTGCTTACCAGTACATATATCTGCACCCATACAATACATAGCACAGATTTGTACTATCTGTCAAATTAGAGCCCATCTTTTTTAAATTCATGGAATGATTTATGTTTAATTTTGGACATACTAGTTTGAAGTTAGCTCAATTTCAAACTAAATCGTCTTCATTTTTTTTTAACTAAAATCAGCACTAAATTCAATAAATTTAAAAATCAGTCTTTGATCTAGTGTTAAAAAATAATACTTTATGTATGAGAAATTGTACGTTTTAAAACCGATTGAGAGATCTCTTACGGATACTGATCCCCACCACTCTTCTAAAAAAAAAAAATTATTTAAGTGCATTCAAATTAAGTTCATGAGAGAATGAGACCGAAACACAATAGGCTAGAAAAAAGATTCTGAGACTGCTAGATACTCGAAAGTCAAGAGTTCGAACCCCTCTCATGACTTCATAGCCTCTGCAAAGCTTTAAAAAAGATCGTGTGAAATTTTTGAACACAAATTATGATAATCTGAAATGTCTTCAGCTTTTAGAGAGTTGAAGAGTAAAAGTTCATAAAACCATTTTTTGCTATGTAACAGTATGTTGGGAGATTTGAAAAACACGAAATGCTATTTGATTTCAGTACCTCTTTGACCCTGAAATCTTTATTCATAACATTAAAACAAATAAAATTTCAAAATATGTCATTACATTGATACAAATTTGAAAAAAATGACATTTCTGCAGAATTATTGAGCGGAATTGCAACCCACTTCCGCTGAATAATCTAACAGAAATATTTTTTTTTAAAATTAATTCAACCCATTTATAGAGAATATATATGACTAGGGAGCAAATATGTGAATAATCCAGCACAAATGACATTTATTGGAATTTTCATGAATGTGAGGATATGTTTAGAAAATTTTCTTTTTAATGTTTCTTTTATGTTATGAATAAAAATTTCAGTATTCGACAACTTAAGCATTTTGCAAGTATTATTTCTTTGTGTGTTTATTGGACAGGTTTTCATTGTACGGGCCAGATATTGTTTATTATGCCATGTTAGCAGACTTTATTGTTATATTGACAACGCAATAACAGATGGATGGAGCCAACTGTACTAAGTATAATAGGTCACAATATTTAATAGAACTAAAAAAATTGAATAAAAAACAACAGTCGTGAGTTGTTCATGGCGAACAACATTCTCTCATCAATTTTCAATCTTCTCACTAAAATTATATCCTTTGCTCTTCACTGCGAACTGTTATGAATAAAATATTAATGTAGATGTCCATAACTCCCAACATTCATTCTCCACTATCTCCACTACTCCATGCACTACAATTAGAATTGATGGCCACTACTATTGGAATTTATTTCTCCATTTTTTTAGATGAAATTTTTCATTTACAATTTGTAGCCTATAAATAGAGGCTTTGTAATCTTGTATTGTACACACATGAGAAATGTATGAATAAAGAGATTGTCATATTTTCATCTCTATTTTACTTATTCTTCTTTATGCTTGTTCACATTTATTTCATAACACGTTATCAGCACGAGAGTTCTACTAGTTGAAGATTCGAGGTAATTTTAGTAACTTTTATTTCAATTTTATTTATATAAATAATACTTCCTAGTAATTGCTAAATGAAATAAGTTATCAATTTATTTATATTTATTTTGAGATGTTTAGTATGATTCATAGAATTTTATATGAAGTGCATTTTTTTTTTAATTTAATCTTCCCAAAGAAGATTTAAAAGAAAAAAAACTTCTTGAAGAAGATTTATATGATGTACAAATATTGTATAGTGGTTCATATATTTTTTTTTTCTTCAATAATTGAATCTTCTTGAAGAGGATTTCAAGAGATATTACAAAAATTCTCAATTTTATAAAATGCACCGAGAAATTGGCCCGAAGCCATTGTAGCCATTTTATCAACTTGAAGAAGATTTCAAAGATATTAAGAAGATCTTCCTGAAGAAGATATAAAAAAAAATTATATGATGCGCAAATTTATCATGATGTTTATATATATATTTTTTTCAATAATTTAATCTTCTTGAAGAAGTTAAAAGATGTTCTAAGTTGATTTATTATCTCTTTATGGTTGAAGAGATTATAATGAGTTGTTGGACAAAATAATTCAATTTGTTCTGCTTTATTTCTTGAAGTAAATGTAGCAATATATAATAATAAATTTGAAAAAAAAAAACTTGTGGACGTGGACATATAAGAATGAGTTTATTATCATGGTGATTATTACAAAAACACATCTTTCCACCTGAAGTGGAAAGATAATGAAATTTTTTTTAATAATGTGCAAAAATTAATGTGATGTTCATATTTTTTTTTAATAATTTAATATTCTTGAAGAAGATTTATGTGGCTCACAAAAATTAATATGATAATATTTCAATATATCTTCTTGAAGAAGATTTCAATAAGATTTATATGATGTGAAATTTTTTTGATGTACTCTTTCCGAAGAAGATTCAAGAAATATTTCAAGTTTATACATTATCTTTTACATTATATTATGTTAATGAAATGGTCCGAAGCCGTATGAATATAAATTATATTAATGAAATTGGCCTGAAGCTATTTCATCAATTTTATCAATTGACCTGAAGTTCAATTATAATAAATTATTGAAGCCACATGTCTTGTTCTGGTTGAACAAATAATAGTTACACATAAAGTGGAAAATAATATGATGGACAAACTATTAGATATGGACGTGATAATGAAAAAAAAGTGCATCATTCCACTAGAAGTGGAAAAATAAATGAACAAAAAGAATTACCACTAGAAGTGGAGAAATAATTAGAAAGTGAAGAGAATAACAAATAAGAAAATTTATGCTATTATTAGTCATGTACCTGTCGTACGCCAATGTACCTGTAGTACGTCAAAACATTATATTGAACTATTATGGACAAACTCAATTTAGTCAAATGATTTGACATTATTTGAATGATGAAAAAGAGATATATAAAATAGGTGACATTTATGAAAAATTGAGCCCTCACTGTTTGAAAAAAAAAACAGTATATCAAACTTATACAAAATTATTTGAAAAGAGATTATTTACTTTTATAAATCATTTAATTTTCTATTAATACAATGCCCTAAAAGAAGCTTGTTCATTTCTATTAATACAATGCCTTAAAGAAGCTTATCTATTTCATTAGAGGTATTACATTATAAGGTGGAATTTTAATTTTTATCTTTTATGTTGTTACGAAAAATTGTAAGATAAAAAAAAAATGAATAGTTGTTCATTCTTTATTTTGAAAAATGAATTAATACTTATTTATTATTTATATTGATTGTAGTGCATAAAAAAATGTAAATGTAAGATAAAATTTGTTTATTTATGTTTAATTTTTTTTTAAATACTAGTTATTTATTCTTTTTATTATTGATTATTGTTGAAATGATATTTATTTATTTTTATAAATAAAAAAAACAAAAAAAAATGATTGAAAACTCCAGAAGAGCTATTTTGTGGTTACATGGAGAAATATAGATTTATATTGATGATGATGTATTATATTCTTGTAAGTCTCAAATAAATTTGTTAAGTTTTAAGAATATCCGCTAAAATGGATATCATATTGAGACAACTAATGAAAAAATATTGAATATATGAAAAACAATGCATATCAAACTTGTACTACACATATATTAGTGCAATTGAAACACATGTTATTGTAAACCAGAAGTTTACATACAAGAATATGTTTATAGTTTGGCATGACCGGTTGGACCATTCCGGATTAATAGTGATGCGGAAAATAATAGATAATTATTATGAACATTCATCAAAGAACTAGAAGATTATTTAATCTGATGAATTTTTTGTGTGTTGGTTTTATTTCTAGAACTTATACAATATGATATTTGTGGAACAATATATCCAACATGTGAACCATTTGAATATTTTATGATTTTAATTGATGCATCAATAAGATGGTCACATGTATGTTTATTATCAAATCGCAACCTGGCGTTTGCGAAATTACTTGCTCAATAGATTTGATCAAAGAGCATAATCCAATTATGAAAATACGTCTAGACAATATCGAAATTAATGTTAAACATCCTGTAGATGTTCGTATATAAACAAAAAAAGATATGATATTTTACATACAACAAAACTAATTCGCATCATGCCAACTAGCTATTATAAAGCTTCCCCTTATAATTTGTTTTTGGTCACATACCTAATATTTTCCATATAATAATTTTTGAATATGCGGTATATGTTATAATTGCTCCACCACAACGCACTAAAATGGGATATCAAAGAAAGTTGAGAATTTATATTGAATTTGAATCTCCATATATAATATAGTATCTAAAACCATCGATGGGAGATTTATTAATGACTAATTTTGCCGGTTGTGATTTAGATGAATAAAAAATTCCCAACCTTAGGGGGAGAAAACTATCAGCTGAAAAAAAAATATTAGTATGAATTATTATTGTCTTATTTTGATCCTCGTACTAAAGAATGTGAACTAAATGTTCAAAAGATAATTCATTTGAAAAGGTTAGTGAATCAATTGCCAGACACATTCACAGACTCAAAGAAAGTGACCAAATCACATGTACCAGCTGCTAATGCTCCAATTAAAGTCCGTGTCCCTGTTGGACAGACTAATTATAACACGCATGAAGCGTGGAAAAGCAATCGGTTCCAAAGGTTAAAAATATAAAAATCCTCGAAAAAGAAAAGGAGCAAAGAATGAAAATGGTCAAGTCGAGGATATGATAATTTCAGATAAAACTCCAGAAGAAAATAAAATTATAAATAATATTGGAGTTCCAGTAGAAACTCAGGTATCTGAAATTTCATGAAAATAATGAGATCTCAATAAATTATATCATGAATGAAATAAGATGGAACCGAGATAAAATTGATATCAATAATATTTTTGTATATAATATAGTGCTAAACATAATAAATATTGAGGATCATGACTAGAAGTCTATTAAATAATGTCGACAAAGAAATGATTGGCCAAAATAGAAAGGTGCAATTGAGGTAGATGTAAACTCTCTTGAAAAATGAGAAGTTTTTGGACCTGTAGTCCTTGTACCTCAAGGTATAAAACCAGTATGATATAAATGAATATTTATGAGAAAATAAAAATGAGAAATGTGAAATTTTGAGATATACTCATATGTGGTGGATGCAACAACTTTTTGATATATAATTAGTCTGGCAGTCTATGAAGGACTTTTTGCACCTAATGGATATTGTTACAGCCTATGGCTCGCTTGATAATGATATTTATATGAAAATCTCTAAAAGATTTTGTTAGATTTGTGTTCTAAAAGTTATCATTTGTTGATTCTCTTTTATATATGTTATATTTATGAATTGAATGTGATTTACATTTTGTTCCATGAGTTTTATATTTATATTTAGAAGTGTTCAAGAAGATGCACTTGGTCTTGAACTGCAGGACTTTAAGTAAATAAATATACAACACTAAAATGTTCACAGGCTTTGCATATTAGCAGGAACACTAATATGACATATAAGACTGTCGTGTTGATTAAAAGTACGTTGTAGTTCTGCAAACGTTGATAAAAGATTATCATTTAATAACACGAATGTATGAAATGCTTCATATATTGAACAGACCTAATAGAGGAAACATTATATGGATTGTGTTAGTGTTATTAATGTTTTCATCGTGTCTCTGATTTCAAGATTGAGACATATATTGTTTTCACATGAGGAATGTACAAACGTGATTATTATTAAAAGCTACTTGCAAGAAGTGGTGATAAAAATAATAGTTCTTTATATGTAACTTGTGCGGGAAAATGATATATGTCAATAGCATCATTGTCACTCATTAATAATGAGAAATGATATTTTGGGCCCCTTGGTAAAGTAGAATTATAAATGGATCCAATATAACTGAAGTGCAGTTATAATTTTATAATTTGCTTAATAGAGATCAAGAAATGATTATAATACAAAGATGACACAGTCCTACTTTGTATATTAATCAGAATATCATAAGGCAAGAAATGGACACAAGTAATGACAAATGTTACATTACTGTAAGGATCGCGTTTCGTAAAAGGATTACTAAACGTCTATGTTATTTGGGTAGCTGTAATGTATAGCTAGAATACCGCTTACAGTTTATGAAATTAAATATTTTATTTCATTGCCAACATAATATAGATCCTCAATATAGGTCACACCAACTGAACGGGAAACAAGAAATAAATATTATGTCACATGATGTGACTGACTAGCAGGGAAATAAATATATATTGTAATGTGCATATTATGAGAATAATATTCGTTGCACATATCATAATATGTGAATATTATGAAATATAAATTTATTTCAAGCCCAAGCCCAAGTCCAAAACATATTTTAGCAAATTGAGAAGAGAATAAGCCCAAACAAATATTGATTATGACCATTAAATTCGGATTACAAAATGGACAGATTTTAAGGCAACTTTGAATGAGCATTTGAAGGGGAAAACATTAACCAATCTGGGCATATGATCTATATGAATTATGTAGCCCTTTGGATCTAGAATCCAACGGTGAAAGTTTCAAGTCGTTTGGAATTCCCTACAGAAAGTTATGATAGTTTTAGTAACGAAAGGTCAGAAGTTGATGTGCTGTTTCGAATTCTGTTCATGTTTTAATACGAATTTAAAGAGTCTAATTATATTTTTAATGCCTGTAAATAATAGAACAAAATATATATACATCAGGTATGGATTTTCTCTCTCTCTTGTGAGTTTAGAGTTTTTTTTTCTCCAAAACATTTTGCTAAAATATATATCGATTGATTATACAATCGATTAATAGACGGGTGAAAAGCTAGACGCGGAAGAGAGTTCGCTAGCACGAACTCGACACCGTTCTTGTTTCGGATTCAAGGTGAACCTCAGAGGAATCAAGCTACGTTAAAGAACATAGGTATGATATAAAATTTCCTCTTGCAGGAATATGTATATGATTACGACATGGATAAATTAGCAATAATAGAACGATCTTAGATGTTATCGGATTAAATTTTTTTTATTTTATCTGATTCGCATCATGAAATCCTTCAGATTTAACATGCCTGAAGCATGTAATTTAGGTTCTCGAGAACATTATTTAGTTAAATTGAATAAATTTTTATATCGATTAAAGCAATATGGACGCATATGCTATAATCGTTTAAGTGAATATTTATTGAAACATGGATATAATAATGATATGACCTGTCCATGTATTTTCATGAAAAGATATAGAAATGATTTTATTATAATTACAGTTTATGTTGACGATCTTTGGAATTACTGAAGAGCTTCCAAAAGAATAAATTATTTAAAGGAAGAATTTGAGATGAAAGATCTTGGAAGAACAAAGTTTTGCATTGGATTGCAAATTGAACATTTAAAAATGATATTTTTATGCATCAAGAAAATTATATTGCAATTATGGATAAATAACATTCATTAAGCAATCTGATGGTTGTAAGATCATTAGATGTGAATAAAGATCATTTAAACCTCGAGAAAATGATGAAGAACTATTTGGTCCTGAAGTACCATATCTTAGTGCAATATGAGCACTTATCTTGATGAGCATACAATACACGATATATCATTTATAGTAAATTTATTAGCAAAATATAGTTCTTCTCTCACGCGAAGATATTGACATATATTTCGCTACCTATGAGAAAATTTGGCAATACACAAAAGCAAATCAAGCATGTGTTTGGTTAAGATCTGTGATTTAACACATTTGTCAAACATGTAGATTGTCTTTTAGAGAAATGATCCTGAAGATTATATATGAATATAATATTATATGTATTGCTCAATGAAAGAAATGATACATTAAAGGAGATAGAACAAAACATATTTCACCAAAATTCTTTTTCACATATGATCTCTAAAAGAATAATGTTATTAATGTTCAGCAAACCCGTTCAAGTGAAAAATCCAGCAGATTTATTCACTAATGCATTCCCTACTGTAATATTCAAAAAGCTAGTTCGTAATATTGGAGTTCGCTGATTTAAAGGTCTTGATTGATGCTGTCATGAGGGGGAGTTAATATGCATTATATTTTCCTTAACCATGGTTTTTCCCATTGGGTTTTCCTGGTAAGGCTGTAGTTGCGTATTTAGAAGAATATTGTACTATTTTTCCTTCACTAGATTTTTATCCCATAGGGTTTTTTCTAGTAAGGTTTTAATGAAACATATTCTTATGTAATGGACATCCAATGGGGAGTGTTATAAATAAAATATTAATGTGGATGTCCATAACTCCCAACATTCAATCCCCACTATCCCCACTACTCCATGCACTACAATTAGAATTGATGGCCACTACTATTGGAATTTATTTCTCCATTTATTTAGATGAAATTTTTCATTTACAATTTGTAGCCTATAAATAAAGGCTTTGTAATCTTGTATTGTACACACATGAGAAATGTATGAATAAAGAGATTGCCATCTTTTCATCTCTATTTTGCTTATTCTTCTTTATGCTTGTTCACATTTATTACATAACACGAACAAAATTGTTTTAATATATAAATAATAGGGGGGGATTTCACGTATACCCCTCAAAAACTTCAAAATTACGTATTTTTCTCCTCTAAATTTTAAAATTACGTATTTCCCCTTTAAACTACAAAAACTCACAAAATTTACCTATTTTATTGTCTTTTATATTAAAACTCATTCTAAATTTTTAAAATACCCATTTTACTCTTTATTAAAAGCATATCAAGCTCATCAAACTCAAATTTAAATCTAAAGGGTTCCTTACCGTTCGATCCGCATTCATCGCATTAAGATTTGTGCGCAGCACTTCAATATTCGTAATGATCTAGCTTGCACGGATCTTAAAGAAATCCTGATACTTGTTCATCACATTAAGATCTGTGCATGTCGCTTCAATATGCATGCATGTTCACATCAAAGATTCGTGCTGATCTTGCGTACGCATATATAAAAGCAGTTTGGACATTAGAGGAACTGTTCATATTCAAATTTGAGTTTGATGGGTTTTATATGCTTTTAATAAAGGGTAAAATGGGTATTTTATAAATTTAGAATGAGTTTTAATATAAAAGACAATAAAATGGATAAATTTGTGTGTTTTTGAAGTTTAGAGGGATAAATATATAATTTCAAATTTTAGAGAGGAAATCCACAATTTTGAAGTTTTTGAGGGGTATACGTGAAATTCCCCCTAAATAATATAACACTTCCCATAACAGTTTGGTGACATGGACAATGTAACAACTAGAAGTCTAGAACCCTTTACTACACCCGGGGCCAACACATGCCATTCTAATAATAGAAAAGTAGCTTGGCGTCTCCGGTATCCGATTCCATTTGCAAAAAGTTTTGAATGGTCTTGGATTACTTAGTTAGTTCCAGACCATTTATCTTATTATCAAAATAAAGCCTATTTTTTAGCTAAAGAAAGGTGTGCAGTGTGCTGAACTCCTGAAAATACGCCAGGTTTACCCAAAATACAGTAAACTCCTTTCTTCATTCATTCATTCCTTCACTCATCTTCCGACCAATTCGCCAAATTCATCGGAATAAAATTATTCCCTTTTGTCGTTATACCAATTCTCTCCTCTCGTTCCCAATTAGCAGTTGTAGTGCTGTCCTTTTCAATTCGATTTCCATGGCGGCAGTTTCTGACAATCCGACCTCAGAAAACTTGCCCGAGTCGTCAGCACCATTGGACCTAGAGAAGGGATCCGACGCCGCGCCGACAAACACTGCCACTGGAGAAGGCAGTGGAGATGCGGCGGTGACGGCCGTTGTGAGGCGGTGGAGAAGGGAGGATATGTTAGACAAGGCCACACTGCTGCTCCGAGCTGCCACGTGGCTGTTCTCTGTGATATCGTTTATGGTCATGGCTTCCAATAAGCATGGTGATTGGATGGAATTTGGCAAATACGAAGAGTATAGGTGGGTTTATTGTTGATTAGACAAATCAAATATTGTACATTTCAAATAAATTGACCTCTTTTTGTTGGGAATTGGCATTGATGATTTTATCTTTTCAATTCATCTTGGAAAATTGTTTTGTAGGTATATAGTTGCTATTGGAGTGTTGGCATTTCTTTACTCAATGGCACAAGTGGTGAGGCACGTACACCGCCTTAGTGGCGGCCATGACCTGATTCCAGCTCGTTATGGTGGAATTGTCGACTTTGCCGGTGATCAGGTCATATTTGCTTTTAGAAAATGTTCTAAAAAAATAAAATTCAATTAAATCTTAATACACAACTAAAATTTTAAAATTATAGGGCGGCTTAGCTACCTTTTGAATGGCTTTAGATCCGCCACTGAATAGTGTGGATGCCCCTTTTCATGCCTTAACATTAATATTATCACTTTCCTATACAAAACTTTCTATATTTAGCTACCCTCAATAAATAACAAATGTTTAGCTGTAGTCTAGTGGTTAAAACTCTATTTTGTGGTTGAGAAGTCTTGAGTTTAAATCACACTCACTACAATTGTGCAATTTAATTTCTAGCTACCTCTATTAAAATTTTATAGTTCTGCCCCTGTTTTCAGGTAACGGCATACCTGCTGATGTCTTCATTATCGGCCGCAATTCCAATTACAAATCGAATGCGCGAGGGAGTAGACAACATGTTTACCGACTCCTCGGCTGCTTCTATAAGCTTGGCCTTCTTTGCATTTGTTGCTCTTGCCTTGTCATCACTAATATCTGGTTTTAAGCTGTGTAAACAACCATACATATGAGCGCTCATGTTTGTTTCCCGTAATCAACTACTATTTCATTTTACGATTGTTTGATAGTGATTTTTTTTTTGCATTTAGTTTGTGTTGTGCAGTTGGGTTGGAAGGAAATTGTACATCTAGTGAAGATTTTTGTATTATAAATGAAATAAAATAGGAATGTGAGCAATCAGTTAAGCTATTTTGATTGCTCTTTTTGGAAAACAGTTATGTTCTCTGGTGAAATACAGTTCCAGAGTTCTTGTCTATTTTATTCTAGCTAGAAGGCCCAAAAGAAATAATAACAAAGACAAGCACCTTCCCTTATATGGGCTTTGGCCCAGTAAATTGACAACCCATATTATGTTAGCTTACCTTTTAGGCCTGTACCTTTCAATATGCACTTTTTCAACGGATTGATTGATGTGGGACCCACAAGCACTATATCTCTTTCTTAAAATACTTTCTCTCCTTTTTCTAGGGGCCGACTTTTTCACTGGAATTACATGAAAAAACTATTTGCTAAACCGAACCGGATAAGAACGAAACTGAATATTCCTAAATTGCCCCTACTCTACCCCTTAAATTAACTGGCTTTTCAACCTCAATCTCCGTCATATTTATCTTAACCGAAGGGTATTCTCAGAACTCTTAATTCTATAGATAAGCATCAGCATATCTAGCTCACCATTCAATTCAAGCTCAACCAAGTATCACAGTGTCAACAAGCAATTTGATCCAGTGGCAATGGAGGTAATTTCTGGGAGAAGAGTGTCTGGTCTGAATCCATACGCTGCGCCGTTCGTACCGGTGGCGTACCGGGCTGTGGAGGATTACTCGCCGGAGTGGTGGCAGCTGATGGAGACTACTCCCTGGTTTCGCGATTACTGGTTCAGCGAGTGTTTCATCGATCCTGAAATTGTAGATAATTACGAAAATACCCTTCCCGACGACATCGATTCCTTGTTCTACCCTTCGCACCGTTAGCCTCTCTTCCACCCCTATTTCACTTTTTTTTCTTCTTTTATTTATTCACAATTTTTAGAGCAATTTCTTGTTTTGGTTTGGATGTAGAAGAGGAGAAAGAGAGCAGGGAAAAGAAAGATAAGACTGGAGAGGAGATGGTGTTGTGGGGACTGGAGAAATGGAGGCAATCACGCGGCTTGGCCGAGGTGCCGAGATACGTAGAGAAAGCGCCGAAATTTGTGAACCATAGGATTAGCCCAAGGACGATCAATCAGCCCAAGTGAAGGGAGAAAGAAACCCTTTCAGTGTAGCTTCTAATTTCTTACATGTAATTTGCTATTTTGTAATTCTGTTTGAAAGAATGTTAGATGTAGTTTGTTTCGGAGCATGTAAATTTTTGTAAAATTTCAAATAAAGTAAGAGATTATGTAAACTTTTATATTGCTTTAGCCTTTATGTGAGTATGTCTTCTTGTTTTTTTAACATTTTTACAATTGGTTGGGTCTCAAGAAAGAAAAAATGCCATGAAAATGAAAATGGGAGAAAATAGAATTTCCCAGTATGAGGTGTCAATTAATATTTAAATCTCCAAATAAATGCCAATAGGAATTTTGTATTTAGGTCCTTATTCTTTTATATTTGTTGGATGCAAGTAAAAATACAACTGCTCAGGTCTTGGAATCAAAACTAAACGGAGAGATGGAAACAATCTTTATGCCTTGCTAGATATGGGATATTACTAGGGGTGAAAACGGATCGGATATTATCTGTATCTGAAAAATTATCTAAATTATCCGATTTGTATCTGTATATGAGACTATCTGTATTTGTGTCTTGAAAATTATAATGGATAAATATACAGAAAGACTTTTCACTATTCATATTCGACTATTCATACTCTTAAATCACAACAAATGTACTATGTGTTATTAAATTAATTTATTAAATTGCATATTATACCAATGACTTATTAAATTGTATATAGATATATATTTTAATGAATAATATAACACTATAACATTATTAGTAATTAATATTTTAATAATATAATAGATATTTTGTGATTAATAAATTAATTATGAAAAATATCCGTATCTGTTCAATATTTGATTCGTATCCGTAATGTTTAATATCTAATTCATATCCGTATCTGAGACTCTTTATTCATATCTGTATTTAAAGAATTATAACGAATAGGGATACAGTTTGAGCACTATTTACACCCTAGATATTACATTGGTCAGAGTTCCTTGCGAATTTGAAATACCCTTTTGTCTGATCCTGATATGATAAAATTTACAAGTATTTATTCAATTTTATATTCTATTTTTTACACTACACAACATTGGTCACAAAAATACAGGGTTTGCAATGTCGACAAGGCATAAGAAATAAACGAAAAAATCACACTGTGTACTTGTGCTCGTATATATTTACAGCAAATCCTAGTAATAAGAAAAAGGAAAAGAAAATAAATAAATAAAGAAATCCCTCCTTTCTGGATAAATATATGCAATCTTCCTGATCACATTCTAAACCAGTTCAACCAAGAAAATGCTCCATGAGCATGTCTTCTCTAGGTTCATTTTTAGCTCTTGCAACAAGATTCTGGTAACTCGAGTTCATCGAAGAATCATACCCCGGAAAATAACCTGTTGGGCCCTGCAACATCTCCAGTGTAACAGGTGCTTGATTTCCTTGTACATTTGGTCTTGCATTAAAAACCGGGTTGGCTGTGAGGTGATTAGTGAACCCGCTTATAGCAGCTGATCTGATAGCCATTGTGTTGTTTAAATTGTTTGGTACAGGTCTGTTTATGTTTTGGGACCCGTTACCACGACCGGTAGGGACTTCGTGATTGTGTTTCCCTTCGTATGTAGTGATCACAGCCCTTGGATCTTGTGACGACCTTTCGACGTGTTTTCTGACGGGACACCCTACAGTTGTGCACTTGTAGTAGCTCCTGAGTTGCAACAAAACAGGTACAAAAATAAGTGTTAAATCAAAATATTACACAGCATTTACTTGGAACTAATAAAATTGTACAAACACAAGCAACAGAGAAAAAAAAAATGCCTTAAAGCAGAATTAGAGGAATGCCAAGACAATTGTCAGTAATCAGAGCTCAAGATTAACAATTGATTAATTGCCATTGGGCAGAAAAAAATAATAAGTTCTACTCTACCTCATAAAATTGTACAAATTGAAAATCAAGAATTTTAGATATGCATTTACCTAGGATTGGAATTGCCCTTTACAACCTTCTGCCCGTATTTTCTCCACCGGTAACCATCATCGAGTATATCAATCTCGCTCAATGTTTGAACCACAACTCTCGGTTCCTTCACCGGTTGTCTCCCCGAACCAGAGCTTCCTTCATTTTCACCTTCTTCTTTCCTAATGGCATAGCAAATTAAATAAGTCTCTATTCTATCTTAACACTGATAACCACAAAAGAGAAAGGGGAAACAAAGAACAAAGAAAGTAGAACTGGGTTTAGTATACTTATTTCATTTTGTTGGTTCTTGTATTATTCAATTGTTACATTTTTTTACCAGCTAGTAATTTCTTGCCACAAGTACCTATTGAAAAACCAGCAGTTGAAGCTGGTTAATTGGTACCAAATAATATAATTAAAATAATTACCAGCGCTTTGCGTGGGGTTCCTCCTCAAGTTCATCCTCCTGACATGCAGTATTCCTCTGAGAGCCCGTGTCGGCATCATCATCTCCGAAAGTTACTGACGAATTCTCAGGTGTTGCAACCAAATCGAATGTTTTTGATTCATTTAATAGAGACTGAGATGTTGAATTAGAGTTTCTTCTCGTGGCCACCGGCAATGGATGATTGTGGCTTCCTTTATATACTATTTTAGTGATCTCTCCTTGTTCATTTTTTTCAACCTTCTTCTTTGTCGGGCAGTTCTTGTAAGTGCACTTGTAGTAACTCCTCGGGTTCTCACTTCCCTTTACATGTTTCTGGCCATATTTTCTCCAACTGTATCCATCTTCTGATTTCTTCTGTTCTTTTATTAGGTCATTTGATTCTTGATTGGTTTCGATTGGATTTGATTTTACCTCAGCAGAGATCTCAGTTGAGTTGCTCTTCGCCGCTTCTTCTCCCTGTATAAATACAGAGAATATTGTTTTAATTGCAACATAAAATTCAGATAAAAATTAAGAAATTATGTGAAATATTACATCAAATAAAAAGTTATTTAAGTAATTACTTGGGAGATTTGGGGATTTGTGTTGCCTGGGAATGAGAAATCAGAAGAGGCTCTGTTTTCCTGTTTTACTCCTTGTGTAGAATTATTAGAACTCTGTCCCCAGTTGAAAGCCTTCCCTGGAAAAGCACCAGTTGTTGGAGATGGCAGTATCTATTTATATATTATGATTAAAAAAAAAAGTTCTTAAATAGTTATCACACATGACAGGTGAAGTGCTAAACCCATAATTTGGTATACCCACAAAACAAAAAAAAACAAAAAAAAAAAAAAGCTAGAAAATCAATCAAAAGGGGATGAACTTACATGAGAAGAAGAGAGCAAAACAGGGGAGTCTAACAACTCAGTTGGGGTGAGGCCACCCGGGATGGCAAGGAAGGAAGAAGGAGAGAAAGGAGAAGGAGAGAGAGGCAAAGAAGGAGGAGAAATGGACTTGAATTTCGGCACGCCACCTCGGCGACTAAGCAGAGATTTCGGTTGGTTGTCAGCTTGAAAGTCATCTGAGCTAACTCCGGCGAGGAGTTCAGAGAATGACGTGGCGAAAGGGGAGGAGGAGAAGAAGTTTGGTTGATGGTTTTCTTCAGTGTTTTCTCTTGAATTGGCCATTAGAGAGAGATTTGGATTGGAGAAAGAAAAAAAAACAGAGCAAGGGAGGTAGGGAAGAAGGAGAGCTAAGTTCGGACAAGTGGCCAAGTGATAGATATTTCGAGTTAAAAAAATATTTTGTGTTTTTTTGTGGCGGTTCAGATGCTTGATTTTGTGTGACATCTCTGACATTTTGGAGAAAAGTAGAATTATAGGTACAGGTGTTCAAACGGTCGGTTCGGTTGAAATCAAAGTAAAATAGTCAAATCAAATTTTATTTCGGTTTTATAAGTAAAATTGAATCAATCAAACCTATCAACCAATTAAGAATCGAACAGAATTAACCAAACTAAATTTCAGTTTTTTCAATTCAAACTGAAATACGGTCCATGATCTTGAGAATTATCTCAAGATTGATGAAATACAAATAGAACCATTGTTGATATCATTATTAATGAATAATATATATTTTATACACAACAACTAAAATTCTATGCAAAAATACACATACCAAAACCGAACCGATTCATTTTTAAAGTCGAATCATTATAAATCGGTCGGTTTGGTTTCATTTGTTTTAAGAAATCTAAACCGAACCGATCCATTTAAACCAAAATAATTTACAAATTCAACCGAACCGATCCATTTAAACCAAAATAATTTACAAATTCAACCGAACCGATCAAACAACCTATCCATTGAAACCATAATTTTCCAGTTCGGTTAAAAATCAAATAAACCGAACCGTTTGAAGACCCCTAATTGTGGTGGTTAATTTATTCTGGATTTATGTGACATTACATGATACACCAATGATTATACTATTTAAGCCACAGAAGGCCGGAGAAGTATGGGTGAGGATTATTTTTATTTTTTTGATTGAGGAGAGGATTACTGACACCTTGTGTTTGACTGGTGGGAGGGCGTCAGGGCGGCTGATAACAGCGCGGGAGAGGAGAATAAGCTACGCGTACCCACTACTTTGAAATCCAATTTGCACTTTGGCACCAAAAGAGGAGGAAAGGAGGAAATTATATAAAAAAGCAACATTAATTTTATATTTTAATTATGCTTTTATATATTTATTTTTATTTTGAAAATCTGAACAATCGATTTAAACCACTCAATATAGTATTTATATTGAAATGTGTATGGAGACCAAAATTTATTTTTTGGAACCTTTTTCTAATTTTTAAATATATACAAAATCGTTGTTTTTAGATGATTATGAATTCACAATAGTGATTTTGTACCAACCTAAAAATATATATAAATTTTGGTTTCCATGCACATTGTAATATGGAGATTATATTAAGCAGTTTGAATTGATTATTTTGATTTTAAAAATGTAAATAAGAATGTGGAACATAATTAAAACACAAAACTAATAGTGCATTTTAACCCTACTCTTATAAAAAATTACACACTGCCTTAGGAGCATAAATTACAATATATTGAAATTGATATTTAATATTGCAGGACCGATTTTTGTAAAGGTTAATAGCCTGAATAATAAATATTTTTGTAAGTTTAATAAGTTTAATTTATTATGACAGTAAGTTCACATGTTTTTTGTTTTTAATAAAAGATTTATAAAGTAAGAAGTATACAAATAATAGTTGTGTTCACTGTTGCAGCTAAAAAGATTAAAAAAAATCTGTTATTAATTAGGTATTTGATCAATTAACTTTCTTTGGTTAGCAACTAAAATGATTTAGTTTTTTTATTTTTAATAATAAATTCAAAATTGTAAAATGATATACTTGTTTTTACAGAGCATCACTTGATTAACATCAACTATTAATTCGACTATTTAACCATTTCAAATTAATTTTTTTTTTTTAATGTGTTGTTGCATCTGTAAGTTTTTTTTTTTTGTTAAAAATGATAGGTACAACGAACTTGGGTAGCAAACAAATTGAAGCCTCCAAAAAATGATTGAACCACTTGATATATCTCCAAATCATAGTAGCTTTCAATGGAATAAGTTAGAATAAAATTTTCTCTTCTTTCTCTTTTTGATAATATCTTTTGTTCAATTTGTTCCTTTGTTAAATGATAAATTGATGTTATTCTTACTAAAATCTAAAAATTGTGTTGTAATTTATTAAAGTATGATAACAAATCAATGTCATCAAATTTAATTAACATGTTTATTATTCGAGAGTAACAATCAATAACTATTTAGATGATGAGTGGAAATGTTTTCCACGTGAATTAAAATTTAAACAACAAAAGTGTACCTTGACTGGATTTAAAAAACAAACCATATTCAATTTAAAAAACAAAAAGACAATCTCGTCCATTATAATTATAAAAGACAAAAAAAAAAATCTCAATTTATTTCTCGCATTCCATATTATTTTTCTAGTGTTCTTGTGCCAAAATTTTTATATGTACCATAGTTAGAAAAAAAATAAACCAAAACAACCTATATTTTGGAGATTTCAATATTTACTCGGGCCATACAGGCTACCCGTTTATAGGGGGCCGCAGATTGACTTAGAGGTATTTCAAAAACACAAAAAATGCACTATAATATTAAATATATCTAAGTTTTGGGGACTTCTAAGTTAATTTGTGGCCTCTCATAGGTTGCTGATTGACTGTGCGGCCAGATAAATATAGAAATCTCCAAAATCTAAAGTGTTTTGATTTTTTTTTTTTTTTTTTGTTGTTGTTGTTGTTATTATAGTATTTAAAAAAAATTCGGGTTCTCATGCGTCGTCAGTTTATCTGGCTAGGTGCAAATAGGAGTGACATAGCAGCCTAAACCCACAGGTATTGTTTGTAATAATTATTGCTATCCCGTCGCTAAACGATGTGACGCTCGATCTTACCTCATTTCTCCGGCGATGCATCAAAATATTCTGTTAAGATTTTCTCAATAAAACCATGTCATAAATCACTTATTGTGGGCCCAATTATCACTGAAGATCAATAACAATATTCATTGCTGTATGGAATGTGTCACAGAAAATCCAAAACTATGATTATAGGATGAGAGGGATCACCTTAATATAAACAGTCGTGTAGAAGCTTCCAAGGGCGCTTGTGTCTTTTCCAGTTTGGATGCCTTGCGTTGCAAGGCAGGAGACATGCAAGTATGCAACGCGACAAACACGAGTTAATGAGTTATTGATTGTTGACTTGTATATAGTTGTTGATTAACAAACTTTTGGAATTAAACATGTCAACGAACGATTATGATTTCGATTTCGATTTCGATTTCAATTCGGACGAATGTGCTGCATGGTGCTGTCGGTGTAAACGGTTATGGATATTCGCTCTCAGATTATTATTTAAATTCAGATTAAATGAATACATATAATTTTGCAGATATTTTTTGGATACATATAATTTTATAAAAGTGAATATTCGTATCTACAATTATTTGAATTCAAAGTTATTGCTAATTAGCTCCTACTTAATTACTGCTTCGGATAGAACATGAGAGGATCTAAAGCCAATAAAAAAATGACTATAATTTTAAAATATTAGTAATATATACTAAGATTTAATTAAATTTTACTTTTTTGGAACATTTTATATAGCCCCTCATAAATGATCACATGTTTACTTTAATCTAGTGGTAAGAGCTTATGTAGTTTTGGGAAGGGATTCAAATTAGCTGAAATCTCAGATGCATGAACAGTAATCCTGAAATTCCTGGAATTCCGAATCCAACCGTTGAACTGTTTCAAGATGTGTGCATAGAAAACCAGCTGTTTTGAGATGCGTGCATAGAAAAAGTTGGACGGCTGGATTCAAAATTCTAAGAATTTCAGCGGTACTGTTCATGTATTCGGATTTCAACTAATTTGAATCCGTTGGGAAGGGGTTGGGTTCAATTCCCATTAGCTACAATTTTTGTATTTTAATTTTTAGCCCCCTTATCAAGATTTTCTAGTTCCGCCTCTAAAAATGTAATATGTTTTTAATTTCTGTTAAATTGATTTTAATCATTGTTTCATGACAAACAAGACAGTCTTATATATTTTAAAGTATATAACTCAATTATCTAATAATTATTTGTTTCGTACTTATAAATTATTCGCATTGTATTCTTTTGAAGTAGATTAAGTTTTAAGTTTTAATATTTATTTATTATCTATATTCGTATCTGTATCTGCTCATTAAAAGATAGTATAGATATGGTATTAGTATTATCTGCTCTGAATCCGCTCTGTTTACACCCCTACATGTGCAGCCTTCCCATTGGGTATGTATTCGTGCAATTTAAATCATGGATGACTGGTCATGTGACGTCTCAAGAATACTTTCTAATTTTTTTTTATTAATATTTGAATATCTTTTTGAAGATAGCGGCAATAAAAAAAAAATGAATAATATCAATTAATTTACGCGGAATTTGATTGTTGACTTTTTTTCAATATTAATTTTAATTTTCAGCCATTTCAGGTGTTCTTCAGATATATATTAAGTATATAAATTTGTTGACAGCATAACGGATAATTTTAATAATTGTGACAATATTTAATTAAAATATTTTTAAAACTTTAAAATACTATTAGTCTCGTGAATTAATTGTGCGTTACAATTTAAATATACAACTTGAGTTAAATTAATATTCCATAAATAAAATGTTCAATAAGAAATTTTGCAAAATTTAAATTATTTAATAAACAATAATATTTATATTTATATCAAGTTCTATCATTTTTTCATGTGTACAATACTCATAGTATAATTGTGTATAAATCACAAAAGTTGAATTTTAAAGCTTTAATTTATTAATGAAGGGTTTTAAAGATTGTTCAACTTAAATTATTGCTAGCAAATTGTGACACGCCATTTATTAATTATCTACTTTTTGCACTGAAAGTTCTTGCATAAATATGAAAATTTGTTTCGTGAAGGATTTTGTCCTCCTTTTCTTTGCAATTCAATTAAATTAATTCTAATTTTCAAATTTCGCAGGTAGTACTACTTGAAGGAATTAATTAGTTGACATAATTGATGTTTTTGTGAAATTTGGAGTATAAAATGTTTTAGTATGACACACCCAATGAAAATTGCAAGTAAAAGCCAAAGTTAGTTGAGGCTTATACAATTTTTTATGATTATTTTTTTTTTTGATAAATTAAAGGTCAAGTTACTCAACTATTTAATATTCAAAATAATTTTTTTTTAAAAAAAAAAATTTCTTATTTTAATTTCGAACCTGTTTAATTTCTAAGATTCCATCATTTTGAAGTCACAATCTTTTCAGTGCTGCAATTTTATTTAGGTACTTCAATTTTTTTTTTTTTTTAAATATGATGATCGATTTGAAATCCTCTGTTAGGCATTAATTAAATGCCATCTTACAAATAATGTATATATTATAGACATATACTAAGCATGTGATATATATTTAATATCTAATCCTATATATGACTCATTTGAATATACCCAACTTCATATATAAAAGCTAAACTAAACTAGTGTCTCTTTTGAGTAACAAATAAGAAACTAAACATGTTGTTTTCATTTTGTTAATTGACAACTTTTTATTATTTAATTTGTCAATTTCAGCAAGTGGCATGTTTGAGCAATGAAAGACATGTGACATGTTATTAAGCATATCATGTGGTAATTAATGTTTTACCTACCTATCATTAATGTCAATGTAGGAAAAACTTGCAGCTCGCGGTCGCTCAAATACTAATTCTACAAAGAGACTGGAAAATCGTGAGTAGAAATCGAACTCTCAATTTTTAAATAATCAATAATTAATTCTAGAACTTTCTTTCTTACCAACCGTGCTACTTCTCTTTTCTCAAAATAATTGACCTCCTCAAACTTGACTCGAAATACCTCAATATATACACAATTGTGTAGTTGAATTTAGAGTATTAATTAGCAAGCTAATACAATATAATACAAGATAATATGCTATTTTTAGGTATAAATAAAATTTTCTTCGAATTTATTTTATTATAAATTTGCAAAATATTGGTAGTATTATAAATATAATCTACAAGATTGATTTTTTTTGTTTTACCTAAATCAGGTTATTGGTAGATGATATATATATATAGAGTTGGGCTATGGTTCATTGCTATGCATGAAGAGGTTTGTGCATTGGACCATAAATCTAAAATTCATAATCCAAATGGCCGATCCAAACCGTTCATCTTGTTCTCCATATTAATATGTGCTTGGAGACTAAATTTTACATTTTTCTGAATTTTTTTTACTATTTATTAAGTATTTTACAAAATTGTTGATCCAACGGTGGCTTAACAAAACAGTAAAATCAGCAGCTACCGTTGGATCAACAATTTTGTAAAATACTAAATAAATAGTAAAAAAATTCAGAAAAATATAAAATTTGGTCTCCAAGCACATATTAATATGGAGAACAAGATGAACGGTTTGGATCGGCCATTTAAATTTTGAATTTTAGATTTATGGTCCAATGTACAAACCTCTCCATGCATTGCAATGCACCATAGCCCAACTCTCTCTCTCTCTCTCTCTCTCTCTCTATATATATATATATATATATATATATATAGTAAGGCTTGGGTGCTATGGATATCATAGAGGACTACGGTGCTACAGCTCGATATTCGAGTTTTTAAAATTTTAACGGTCGATCAAAACCGTTCATCTTGTTCTCCATATTAATATGTGTTTGGAGACCAAATTTTACATTTTTTGGAAATTTTTTACTATTTTTTTAGCTAGGTAGAAAATCACTTGATCTAAAAAATTATGCACCATTCAGATATTTGATTTTCTACCTAGCTAAAAAACTAATAAAAAATTTCCAAAAAATGTAAAATTTGGTCTCCAAACACATTAATATGGAGAACAAGATGAATGGTTCAGATCGACCGTTAGGATTTTGAAAACTCGAATATTAAGCCGTAGCACTGTAGTCCTCTATGTTGTCCATAGCACCCAAGCCTTACTCTCTCTCTCTATATATATGTTGTGTATATTTGTCATATAAATCACATATTAATAGTATATAAAAGTTTGATGAGCTTAAGACCATTAATTAATTAATTCTATTCTACTTTGAACTCCAATTTGCATAAAATATGAAAATTTGTTTCGTGAAGGATTTTGTCCTCCTTTTTTTTGCAATTCTATTAAATTAATTCGAATTTTCAAATTTCGCAGGTAGTACTACTTGAAGGAATTAATTAGTTGACATAATTGATGTTTTTGTGAAATTTGGAGTATATAATGTTTTAGAATGACACACCCAATAAAAATTGCAAGTAAAAGCCAAAGTTAGTCGAGGCTTATACTACTAGATATGTTGTTTTCATTTTGTTAATTGACAACTTTTTTTATTTAATTTGTCAATTTCAGCAAGTGACCTGTTTGAGCAATGAAAGACACGTGACATGTCATTAATCATGTTATTAAGCATGTCATATGGTAATTAATGTTTTACCTGCCTATCATTAATGTCAATGTAGGAAAAACTTGTAGCTCGCGGATCGCTTAAATGCTAACTCTTTGCAGAGACTGCAAAATCATGAGTAGAAATTGAAATCTCGATTTTTAAATAATCAATAATTAGTTCTAGAACTTTCTTCCTTACCAACTATGCTACTTCTCTTTTCTCAAAATAATTGACCTCCTCAAACTTGACTCGAAATACCTCAATATATACACAATTGTGTAGTTGAATTTAGAGTATTAATTAGCAAGCTAATACAATATAATACAAGATAATGTGCTATTTTTAGGTGTAAATAAAATTTTCTTCGAATTTATTTTATTATAAATTTGCAAAATATTGGTAGTATTATAAATATAATCTACAAGATTGTGTATATTTGTCATATAAATCACATATTAATAGTATATAAAAGTTTGATGAGCTTAAGACCATTAATTAATTAATTCAATTCTACTCATCATTTTCATAAATAGTTGGAGGTGGCTTGCTTGCCAGACATACCTCCTCTTAAGATGCACCTAATTCATGTTTTGGTAGTTGAGATAACCTCATATACTTTAAATTTTGTTCAAGATCCAGACGCAACTCAAGGAGATGAGAACAATTTTGGTTTGGTAGGGGACTCAACCACCTACTCAAATCTAACTCTAGTCTCAGCAATTTCTGACAATTAGGTGCCATTTTTCAATAAAAAAATGCGATACATGCGTATATATAATTTGCGCAGGTAGGTAGCTTATCAACAAAAACTACAAGAATGTGTCATCATCTAGAGAGTGAAATTAATTTTGTCGATAGTATTGTCACAGATACTTTTATTTATAATACCGATACATTCATAAATAATATTTTTTCTGTTGGTGTAACATTGATAAATAATATTTTTTCTGTTGGTGTAACATTGTAAATAATTACTTGTAACATTGATAAATAATATTTTTTCTGTTGGTGTAACATTGTAAATAATTACTTTTTACCTTCGTAGATATTGATCAATTTTTTTTAAGTCAAATATAGGTAGGGGTGTAAACAGAGTCGGATTATCCGTTCCGAATTTACTTCGAATCCGAATCACAGGCGGATTCAGTTAAACAGATTCGGATAATAAGCGGATTCGGAGTCAGATAATTGTCGGATTATCCGTTCCGAATTTACTTCGAATCTGAATCACAGGCGGATTCGGTTAAACAGATTCGGATAATAAGCGGATTCGGAGTCGGATAATTATCTGATATGAAGGAAACAACCGGATACGGATAATATTTGTAATCCGTAAACGGAGCGGATATCCGCTTACCAATTTTTTGAACGGACCCGTAAAATACTGTCTTCAGAGCTTACCCGTGGCTTACCCGTTTTCTGAGCGGACCCGTTATAAGCTTCTCCTCAATTAACTCAATGCATTTATGGCGCTGCAAACTCAGAGATTTATATACTGTCCCGTTCATTTACACTGCCGCTTGTAGGACTAATCTTATTTTAAAATCCGGAAAGAATTTTTTTTTCTGTTCAAGTTGCGCTGAGTCCATTGACCATAACCCATCTTTAATTATTTCCATTTGAACTGGCATTTGAACTGGCTTAGTGGCTTTTATCTCAAAACAAATTATTTCTGCACGTGCACCAATATAGGGTGGGAATTTTAAAAATACCCATATTTTTATAAACTTTTATACATATCCATACTTTTTTTACAAATTATACATTCTATATTTAATAAAAAAAGTATCTATATTTATTAAAAAAGTATAACTATCACACATATCCCATATCTAATAATTAGTATTTTTATCTCAAAATTCATATACCTTAATTGTCCGACCATTTTTTGTTTTGTGTCCGTATTCGAATCCGTATCCGTTTAAGACGGATTTAGTTTTGAATTTTGATATCTGTTTACTATCTGTATCCGTATTCGTATCCGCTCATTATCCGACAGATGCGGATATGGTATCAGCATTATCCGCTTCGTTTTCACCCCTAAATATAGGAGTATTATCCAAAGAATTTATTAATATAAAAAAATTAATAAATTTTAAATTCTATCCACTATGTGTAGGATTTCTAAAATTGTTCAAACCGGTTAAAATCTCACTAGTTTCTCACATTGGAACTAATGAGATATTGACTAGTTTCAAGAAAAAAAACTGGTGAGATATAATTCCTTTTTTTTAGAAGACATTTCTTTTTAATTTTTTGTATTAAAATATTATAAATGTTTAATATGTTTCTTTAAAAATAGATGAAATACAGTATAATTTGATTTATTAGACTGCGATAAATAACTCGGATTAATATTTTTCAGGTCAAATTTTTCACGACTTTAAGAAAAATTAATATATTTTTTTGTGTTATTAAAAAAAAACTTAAATATTGAGTTATTAATTCTGATTAAAAAGTCATTTTTAAGTAAATACAAAAAAATATTGTCATTCTTACCTAGTTGGCTTATGGTTCACCTCATTAGGAGCGAATGCAAGCTTTACTTAGCTCGGCCCATGCTGGCTCGACTCATTGCAATAAAAAGATATTTTCTAACTCTTGGTTTATACATGACTCACTATACTAATGAACTGTTAACATGATGGCTCAACTCACTATACTATGAACTGTTAACAAATCAACGAAAATCTTTAATCAATGCACAACTCACTATACCAATGAACTGTTAACATGATGGCTCAACTCATGATTGACTCAACTAAATTCAAGCTCCGCATTCAAACTTTGCCTAACTTGACTCAGCTCATTTACAACCTTAATATTCATTACATGAGAAATCCCAACTCTTCTAGATAGCTTTGAAACAAGTCTACAAAAGGTTGGGACTTCATACCGATATGCGACAAAGACACATTGTCCATATAGGAGCGAGCCAACACACGATAAAACTCGAAGGTCTTCTTAACTTTGAATCATGTGAGAGTAGTATGCCTTGTTTGAACACGAGTGAGGGTTATGATCAGGGTTCACATTTTTCAAGTATTAATGGTTCAACATTTTTATGACATTAAGTACATACAATGCGCCTTATCAAAGAGTGAGTAGATCAACCATTACAAATGAGTACATAAAAGTGTTCGAATTGGAAAAGGAGAAGATAAAGAAAGATCTTTAAAGGTATTGATAGGATCTCACTCACAAGTGATTGAGTACATGTGCTTGATGGCATTATATAGATTCCGATTGGAAATTGCAGAAGTGTATTGTTAGTTTCAATGAGCTTGCACCACCCCCATAATGTTGACATAATTTCGGATGTTATCTTAGAGTCTCTTATTAAATGGTGTATTCAAGATAAAATTGGGGCAATCACTCTAGATAATACATCCAATAATAATAGAGCAATCGTCATTATTGAATGTATTATCTAAGAGTGATTGCTGCAATTTTATTTTGAATACACCACACTTCATAAGCGACTATCTTAGTGTCTCTTATAAATATGGTATTCATGATAAATTTGGGGCAATCACTTTAGATAATACATCCAATAATGATAGGGCAGACGTCATTATTGGATGTATTATCTAAGAGTGATTATCCCAATTTTATTTTGAATACCCCACTTCATAAGAGACTAAGATAGCATCCGAGATTACCTCACAAGTATTGGATGGTGCAAGCTCATTAAAACTAATAATATGCTTTTGTAATTTCCAATTGAAATCTATATAATGCACTGTCAAGCACATGTACCAATGGTTTGGTTTGAGATCCAACAATCAGTTGTTAGTGAGATCCTATCAATATTTTTAAAGACCTTTCTTTAATTATCTTCTCTTTTTCTAATTCGGACACTTTTATGCACTCATTTTTAATGGTTGATCTAATCACTCATTGATAAAGAGGATTGATGTACTTCATTAAAATGTTGAAGCATTGACATTCGACAAGTGAAAGGTAACTCATGGGTTATGATAATCTTAGCAATTTTTTTCTAACAGTTCAATTGATCATAACCCACACTCAAGATCAAACAAAGATATACTACTCATACATTTATAGAAACACAACTTTTGACGTGTCGCTTGAGAGATGTTGTGGGGCCTCCCATCATGGCTTTGTACCTCCGTTTGCAATAGATACACTCACTTGCACCATCTTCCCTTTTCCCTTCACTTCCGTTTGCACAAAACACTGCCAAACTTCGGACCTTTTTTTCCATTTGCTCTTGGAAGCGCCTCCAAAACTAGACTCCTCTACAGCTGCTTCGTCTACCGTATCTCTTAGTTCGTCACTTAAATCAACACTTTAGTTACCTTCTAGACCGGCTGATCTACATCATTTGTTGCAGGATCAAATTCAATAGGTGAAGACATTCTACAATAACAACAGAAATTACAAATAGATTAGTAGGATAAAATACCACTTTCCGTTTTTTACATATTAGGATAAAACACACAACAATAAATATATTTTCAGTAATCATATAAATCCAATTCAAAGTAGTGATAACCTAAGTACCCAACATCTAGGCCTCTACATCAGTCACATAATTTTTATATGACAAAACTTTGAAAAGCTATTCTGAAATACAGAGAAAAAAAACTATCAAGTGGACTAAACTGTAAAAGAGTTCGCTCTTTTCGAACCCAATAATTATATATTCTACAGTCTCTTTTCCCTGTCACAGTCATCACATTTAAAAGGGCCTCACTGGAATTTCACCTATAAAAAAAACCACAGCCATCTTAATTTTTTTTTTTTTTTTTGTCGATTGTTTGTATAATACATAATCACACACAAAAATAAATATAGTAATAACTCCAGCAACGTAAGGTCAATATTCGAACTTGTTTGTAAAAAAACATAATTAAAAAAAAAAATAGATCCGAAGTAATAACCATGTGTGTTTAACCTCGACTTTTCTGTTGAGGGAAGAGGAGGAAACCAACGGTCGGAATAGTAAGATAGCAACAGTCGAGCTGGATTCAACAGTTTGGGTTAGTGTTGAGCATTGTGTGAGAGAAACGGCCCTGGGCTGCGCAGGTCGCCGGTGGGATGCGAGAGAATAGCAATGGCGACGGCGACTGCGCGGGCGCGCCGCCGCGCGCGGTGGCACCTGGGTGGCTGGGTTAGGGTTTAAGGTTAGGTGGAGAAAGCGAAAAGGGAAATTGGAAATCAGAAATCGATGGGGGTGATTCCTCGAATTCAGATCCAGTGCAATACCAAAATAAACTGAGTAAAATTAGATCTGAGTCGTCAGTTTTAATCTGCACGAATCATAACGAACTGCTATATCAAAATAAACTGAGTGCAATTCCAATCGCTCGGCTGAGTGTTAGTGAGAACTAAGTGTATTCGGTCAGGTACTTGGGGGGGTCGCATCCTCTGAGATATCTCATATTTTGCGTGACTTTTAGAAAAATCTCAACCGTGCAAAGACGTTCTGCGTGAATGATAAAGCTCAAATAATACTGTTACGCAACATATGAGGGACTGGACACGTCAGTCACGCAACATATGAGGTATCTCAGAGGATTCGCACTCAAGGAAGGGAGATAGAGAGTAATGAATCTTCTTATGGGATTTTTATTTATAGAAATTATTATTAGGTAATCAAAAGAAACAGAAAGAATACCTTCGTTTTTATATTCCATAGATGGTCTTAACATAATCTTAACTAAGAATTTCTTATTTTTAGTTTTTGAAGTAATGTTTTTTTTTAAATAAAAAGAGTGGAAAATTTATGAAGATGATATATATATATATATATATATATATATATATATATATATTGTTATGGGTATTAACATTCATCACTTCAAAAATTATAACAATATATACATCATCATCTCTATAAAAAGAGTGGAGAATAAATATAACATAACCTCTTCAATTTTGGTTAACTAGCTAGGTATACGCATTTAACAATGCTAGTTTTCAAGAAGGGTATTTTTTATTTGCTATAATTGAACCAGCATCAGTATCTCAGTTGGTACTTGTCGATGGGATTTTTTTTTAAAAAAAACTTGGAATAGACTTAAAGAAGGCAACAATATTTAATGAAGGTGAAATGAAATAATTAGTTCAAATTTCAGAAAAAAATATTAATAAAAGGAGAAAAAAGTACAAAGATGAGATGAAATAACCAAATAAGCATTGTTCCATCTATGTAACGTAAGCATCTGCACTCATATTTCTCATATGTCCAATCTTTTCCATTTGAAACTATTGTCCCATAAGCAACTACAATATTTTACCTATGATTATGGAGTCCTATAAAATTTAAGAATTTGTATAAAAATTTAACAATAAACTTGTTATGACTATCCCATCTACAAGCAGGGGTGAACGCATGATTTTTGTTAGAGAGAGGCATAAATCAGATCCAAATAGCTTATTGGGTTCAAACTCATTAGCTTCACATATTTTATCCAAATAATTTTTTAGAATATTAGTCGATTCAGTGTCTTAAAATCTATTTTTTTGAAATTCACAAAAAAGAGATTCGGATTTATTGAAAATAAAATCCATAATAATATTCTATGCGTTAAACTGAGAATTTCTTGTCATAAATTAGATATGTGCGTACACTTAATTTCTTGCACAATTGAATCAACGACATGCTATACTCTGTTTTTCACGGTGCAACACCGATGTGAAGTTCTAATTATGAACTAGTTTCACACGTTCATCTTTAATGTCTTATCTAAATACTATTTCTCATTCAATCAGCAAGAAGTTTTAGCCATAATCAAGTCATAGACCTCATTTTGTTCATCACAGGTACCAAAGAAATAACTAAGCTATAATTGACTTATTTTAAGTATTATTTATAACAAAATCAAACAAAACAACCATTAGCATTAAGATCTTGAAAATAGTTGATATACAGTACGGTTTGTGCGTCTGTTCAATTTTATAATAAATTTTAGTTATATTTATAAACTTAAGATCTCCAAAACTGATGAATAATATCCATATCTTATCTATATCTTTTATATGCTCATAAATTTATTTGTACAAAAGTATTATTACAGCACACATAGGTTAAACTACTAAATATAGTTTTTTATCACTTTAACATTATAAGTTTTATTTTTTATTTTTTTCTGTCAAACTTCAAATTCTGCTTGCATCATTCTTTGGCATTTGGGCAATCTTAAGGCCTATTCGGCTGCCACTGTGTCCGTGTAATTTTTTTCTTTTTCCACGCACAATGTTTCAGCCATTTAAATTGGATTTAAATCTAAGCCCATTCTCATTCCCGCCTGACAGCCAAACAAGTCCTTAATCACAAGACTCAACATGTGAATTCAAGGAAGGAGGTCATGAAATATACAAATAATCTTTTGACAGTATTTGATTATTTTTCCTTCTTATTTTTTGCCCTCTTTTTGGCTTTTTAACTAGTAAACTGGTTTCCTAAGGTTTATTTTTACTGCATTACCAATGTGACCTGATATCCCAACCCAATATAGGAGCATATATAATTAGTTTACTGAAATCATTGTCACACAAGTACAAGTGTACAACTTGATTTCATATGAAAGGGTTTAATCAGTTTAAACACTATTTAAATGCCAGTTAGTGGTCAATAAAATAGTTAACGGTTTAATGACCAAATTCAATTGCATTTTTATTAAAACCTTGATAGGCTGAAAATACAAGGATTGATCTACCAAATTCCTCAAAAATGTAAAATTTCGGAGGTATGGGCTTTTCTGTAAACTGACAATGTTTGTCATGTTAATTACTCCAATGGAATAAGGGAAAAAAAATAGTTCCACAAACATCCTTAAACCCATCAGACAACTTAATTTTCTGCTTGAATTTATCTACCATATGCTAACACTTTTCCAAAATTTACAAAATGAAACATCCTTCTTTCTTTTATTATAAAACTTCTTCATTAAAAATCAGATAAAAAATTAGTACGAACTACTAGTAAATTCTAAAAAAAAAAACAGACATATAAGAAATAATGATTAGAGACTAAATCGAAAAGGAATTAATGTACATCCAGTGACGGTTACATATACTGATACAATGTCATATCAGAAACACAGTATGCGTGTGACCAACAATTAAATCCAAAGCATAGGAACATTTACAAATATTACATCAATAATACTAAAAAAATACTGCTTCACAAGAACTACCTCTACAAGTTGCTCATGCCTCCTGATACTATTGTAGCTGCCTCTCTACCTCTACATTTTGTTGTTATTGTTGTTGCCCTGCATCATGACCTTCATGTTGTACCACTTGCACATGGCTGTTGTCATACTCTCATTCAATCAAGCTCTCCACATTACATATGCTGCATACAACTGTGCCTTGAACTCCAAAACAAGTGGCCTAAATATCTCTAGGTACTGAGTTTCTGATTCAAAGTTGAGAGGGACCTTTTTCAAAATTACATTTTGTTCCTTCTCTTTGTGACAATCCTTTGTAAGATTTCCTTGTACCACTGCTCAAAATTAGAGCGTTTAAACCTCGTGACAGATGTGTTTCTGTTGCCAAAGAAATGATTTCTGCTTCCATTGCACATGCACAGGCAGTTGAACCACTTGTTGCTTTGTAGGAAGGGGCGAGTGTCTTTGTCAAGAGATCGTGGGATCAGGGCTTGGCGCACTTAATCCAGACCTAAGGCGGCTCAAGTCAAATCTTAATCTCAACCAACTTCTCGCTCTCAACACTGATGAGGTGAATCCGGTGGGATCATTCACCGAGTTACTAGGCCTAGATGTTAACAATAACATGTATGCACTGCAGTTTGTGCTTGCTTGGGGCCTAGGCGTGTAGATCATCTTGTGCTGTTTGCTTAAGCAGAGAGTCCTCTTAGGCAGGGGGCTTCAACTGCTGCCGCTTTTTCCAAATCTGTTTTTTTTTTAAATGCCAATGTCAAGCACGATACTAATATTTTTCCTTCCTAAGAACATCTAATTCATTGTTTATGATATATATTAGCATAAAAGCATATATACAAAATTAATTTAACTAAAACAATCAATTTGGTGTTTATCAAATAACTTTTTGTGGCATTTTATTTAGGCAAGTGATGCACCAATCTACTTGTTAAATAATCACCAATATTGAGCTGTATTCGTACCTTTTCCTAGACCACTCATGCTAAATTGAAGCATAGCAATTCTTCTGGTAGCTACTCATGGAATGTTCTCATTTTCTTATATCTGAACAAATAGTAAAAAAGGAATAGCATTAGTAACTTAAAGAGGGACATATTGATCATTCATCAATTTAGGAGAAGAAATACGGGGATGGTAATAGTATTTGGTCATTGATTCAATTTACAATAGTGAATGATGAGCAAACAGTGATGATAATGTACACAACATCCTTCTACTTAGGTCTGAAAAAGATACACCATCCAAGTTAACTCACAATTTTGAACATTATGTTTCCAATAGAGTAAACATGCCACAAACTACTACAAAAATGACATACTATTTACTTAATTGCTTTTTTAACAAGCAAAGCACCATGCAAACTGTGAAATAGATAACCAAGCTGATACCAGCAAGTACTAAAGCCAAAGATTAAATATAAAGAATCCACAGACTTAGATTGTGAGATGGGCTGGTCTAAAAAAAGTAAATTAGTAAATTACTTTCTGTGACTTGCATCTTTAAATAAGTTCAATTGAGTCAACTTCAAAATTATGCAGTGCCAAATAAAACATGAATGAAAATACTTGGATTCACCACTTCAAAATTATGTGGTTTGCGAAAGGATACAGTTCTACAACATACCGCAAATAACTTTTGCGAAAGGATACACTTTTTTTTTAATTATTATTATTATAGCCCGTAGGCACAGGAAACAATTATTTGTTCCCAGAAAACTATCCAAGTATGTTAGAAAAAAGATCAAACACTAAAAACATATTTTTACCTTCTTGGTATAGATTGTGGATTCAAAGGTACATCTAAACCACATTTGTTGTGCATGACTAGTTTGTGTAAAAATTGTGTTATAAAGACCAAATCTCAATTACATCATAATTTACGACCATTATCACTAGATCTACTTTTGGATTTCCGTGATGGTTTCTAAATTGAAAAGCGAATACTTTTGTCATGTAATTTGGGAGAATATCCAGCACCGAGATTCTAAATCTAAGGTGATGATTTCTGATTTGCGACCATAATTTGTTGCGAAATTTTGAAAAAATAAATATAGTGAAATGGAAAAAGTAGTCTGTTCTACGAGTAGGACCGATCCTGAGACTGATGCATACACGTGATTAAAAAAGAAAGCTAATTAATTGAATCATGGAGGATAGAGCGAGGAGCGATTACCTGGACTCTCAGTCGATCGAGAGAGAGCGACGACACGAGGTGCTAGAGATTGAATTCACGACCCTTGCTGTTGCTTGGAATTCGCAAGTTTGAGATGAGAAAACAGTCGGACAAAAGAAAGCGAACCTATGCGGCGGAGGAAAAGGTGTCCCTTTGTAGGAGAAAAATTAGGGTTTTAGGATCTGTTGAGGCATGGAAATGGAATGATCCAAACATCTTCCTCCTCGTTAGTCGTTACGGGGGCAGAGATAATAACGGGTGTCCATTTTTACAGCATATTTTGGGACGAAAATACCTCTGCAAGTCTTTGCTTTTTTAATAGATCTGTACTGTGAAAATAAAATCAGAGATATTTTTGTCTCAAAATTTTTAATAGATCTGTACTGTGAAAATAAAATCAGAGATATTTTCGTCTCAAAATTTATATTGTGCTGTATATCACGAATTCGGTGCTCTAAAAATGAGCATCCATAATAACGAGTCGCACATGAACCCTTTATTTGGTGAGTGCGTATCCTCTGAGATATCTCAACTTTTGTGTGACCGACGTGTCCGGTGCCTATTCGGGGGGTGATGTAGGGGGTCAGTATTATGTGTGCTTTGAGATTCGTGCTGAACGTAGTTGAACATTTGGAATATTACATAAAGTCACGCAAAGTTTGAGATATCTCAGAGGTACGAATTCTTATTTGGTACGGGCACATAAATAAATTTTCATCTAAGCGCGTTATGGATTTGAAAAATCATAAATGAATCCGCTCCGAAAATTTCAAACCCGAGAATTATAGACTGGGTAAAATTGCGTATAGGGACAGACGTGTCAACAAGCGTTGTAAATAACAGTATGGTATGTAAAGGGACTAAGGGAGTACCGTTAAGCGGTTAATATTCAGTCGATTAAAATTATGTACATATATTGGTAATTCACTAAAAATATTTAATTTAACTCATTAAATTTATCAATAAATTTATTTTAACTTAATTTTTTTGTTAATAAATAAAGTTTTATAAAATTGTCATTTAGAGAAAATCTAGATAAGACGAGATATATAAATCATGTAACGGATTAATTTGACAAATCAATCGATTTGACGGACTAAACGATCTAATATATAATAGATCATGGTCCAATAAATGACCGACTAAAAGACTTGTGTCTTGTAATTAATCACCAAAAAATAATTAAATGAAAATAATCCGAAATAATCAACTGATTAATTATAAAAATTCCACAAATATACCTCTCCATCAAATCCATTTATAATGGTTTGACCACTGCCACCAACTAAATTTAATCGGCCATTTAGGACTGTTACAACACTATGCAAAACCAAACAAATATATCAAATGTTACCCAAAAAGTTTTTTAAAAATACATTTACATTGTGAGTGTTTGTTGATGTTTTTAATCATTTTTTTGTCACATTGAAGAGTGGCTCCCCATCGTTGAAGATGCCATTCCAATTAGTCAGTTCATGCCTCTCTCCATGGTAGTGCTCTGACCTCATGCTGAGGGCTCCGAGGCTACTTGATAGCAGATGAAGAAAGATTCACCATTTTGCTCTACTTATCTAGTTTACCTTAGCCCCCTTATGAGTGGCTTAGTTTTAGCTAATCTAAACTATTTTTAAACTTTAGCTCTAGTTCTATTATGGTTGCTGTATGAACTATTTGCTGTTTTTGTAGCTTGATACTATCTACTCTCAGTTGAGGTGTTCCCTGTTTGGAGGGCACACTAAAACTAATTTTGTAATTATTCAATTTCAGTAATATGAAATGGGCTTATGCCTTTTTAAAAAAAAAAAGAAATTCAATAAATGCTATCTAAATATTAATATATTTTTTTTGCAAAAAATCAACCACAAATAAATTTATATACTTGCCTCATAATCAATTTCTATTTTGATTACGTACTTGTTTTGCTTGGAATTATTTATCTGTTTTTATTTTTGCATCCGTGTATTTCAAAAGGTTTTAAACTTAAAAGCATTTTTTTAGCATTGATTTTGTAGCAAGTCAAGATCGAAATCAATATGTACAACATAATTTGCAAAGTTTATTACACCAAGAAACAAACTTCATGAAGAAATATGGGCTTCATTTAAATTGTCCAAAAAAAAAAAATTATGGGCTTCATTTTGCAACTCCGGGAATATTTAGAGGCTGGCTTCATTGCAATCATTCCCATCCTTTTTTTGGGCAACCTTATCTACAATATGACAGAGAAATAAAAAATTACCTCAATAGCATCAGAATATAAGTAGAGTTTATAAAAACCAACGAAATAAATATTAGAGAAAAAAAGAATTAAAATAAACCGATTGTGAAACCTATTAATACCCATTATTGCCAATAACCTATGCTCAAGTGATGAGGTATTAGGAGTAGAGCTAGGATATATGTTCATAACTCAAAAATCTATTGATTGACTTCAAACAACGAATCCAAACTCCATTAAAACCGATCTACTTCATGACATGAATGATGTGTTTATATGTAGAATTTATAAATTTTCTAATTAAATTAGTATAAAGTCAAGCGCTAAAAAAATAATGCAAAATTAATGTATAAAATTAACATAAAAATCTTTTTTTTTTACCACTTAACTTTATACTAAATTAATTTGAAAAATTATAAATTTTACTTGTAGAATCACTCGTGAAATAGATCGATTTCAACTGTTTGAGTCCAATTCGATAGATTTTGAAATTGAAACTCACCAAGAACTTGGTAAGCTTAAGAACAACCTAGTTCTACTCAAGGTATTAGTATGACCTCCAAAACATGATGTATTGCAGGATAAAACTTCTCAATTTAATAAAAAAAAAAAATTGCCCATCATCTAATTGCTACTTGAATCATCTATATTAAATTAAAAAAAAAAGGATCAAACATGAGAGCACTTACCAAAGAATCTTGGAAAATAGTTTGTCAAAGTGGAAAAGGTGCTTCCTGACCCGGTACACATAAAATGTATACATTAACGCGGCTATTGTCACCAAGAAAAATGACAGAATAATCAATTGACCAAAATCCTGCATGTCAAAATACAATTTAACAATGTAAATCAGTACAATATTTCTAAAGAGCAAAGTCAGAGAAAGTTGTACTCAGTAGATAAGTGTATCGTTTTTACTTAATAAATAAGGTGAGGTGTTTAGTTTAATATTGAGAACATGCATATATAATGTACATTACAATTAGAAAAGATTAATCAATTACCTTGGGATCTGAAATAATTATACCCATCATGTATGTTAGCAAGTCAAACATGGACTGCACTGAGTTCTGGACCCCACCCACAATGCACCGATCAGATTCTGTTACAAGATCCTGGAAAACATAGGTTATTAACATATACACTTGTTAATAGTTATTTTACTATGAAACTAATCCACTAATTAATAATACCTGCATGAGTTGCATAACAGCCAAATCAAACATCCATAAACTGAGACGTGATACTGCAACTCCTCCCATTAACATCCATGCTGAATTAAAACTGCTGCTAACCCAAATCGATGCCACACAAACCAACAAACAGGACCACTGCACCCAAAGTAAACAAAGAAACAATGTACATGCAAGAATTGAAAGTGTATTAATTATTCAGCAGCTATTTCTTAATAAAAACATGTAATTATCATTTAGTGATTTTTACCTGCATCCTGATGGACCAGAGTCCAGTATGAACTGTGAAAAAGTGTGAATACACAACCGGGTACACTACAGTTGCCCAATACCTATAAGTGCACTAACCGCTCGTGCTATACTAATAACATATACTGGGATGCCTTTCCAATCTAACGTTGCTGTCATTAGTGTCCCAAAGCTGTTCAAAGTATTAGAAAGCATTAAATTTTGCTTCAGCATTAGACCCTAAATTTTTCATTCAAGCCTCAATTTAACTATTTTTTTGCCTCATTCAATTGTGAATTTTGCAATTTTGTCTCATTTCCAATCATTGTGCAATGAGTCACACCCATCAAGCCAGTGTAAAGAAAAAAAAAAAAGGTAGGAATAACAGAAGATATTGAAAAAGGAAAACACAGCAAGATGGTACCGAATCCTAACGGTTTTTCAATTCTAGTACTACACAAAAAGTGAGTATCTGTTGCTCCTTTTGGTCCTTTTATGTTCAAAATTTGCAATTACGATCATAATTTTCTGATTTCTACAGTGTTTGTACTGTTGTCATCTTCCAGTCAAGTAATTGCAGATTGAGTATCTATTTTTTTTTTTTTTTTTTACTAAAGGTCATTGACCAATCAAGTTACTCCACGCCGGCATTCACCTGGCTGTCTTTCCATGCCTTTGATTAAAAAAGTGACTGTGTCAACCAAAATTGTACAGCTTGCAATGGCAAACCAGAATGATAACTCTAAGACTCCAAAAATAGAGCTGGTTTCTGAGTCATTAACTCACCTTAAAACAGTGAAATAAAGGATAGCCAGAGAAATTCCAGGAAGAGCCACCTCTTGCTTGAGATGCACAATCAAAGAATCAAAACTAGGAATCACTCAGAACCTCTCCATTGCTTGTATTCTCCAATTGTCAGTCTTGTCATGAATTAAATCCTCAGTCACCGACTCTTGCATTTCTTCTTCGTTGAGAGGTGAAGGTCCGAGACAAATAATTTTAATCTTCTGGTGAGAGAGTACACAGTGACATTGGAAGATGTTAACTGTTTATAGGGCTTATCTGTTACCGATAACATATTTTTTGTTGCTAATTTATACTTTTATTATTAATTGAAATTTTGTACTAGTATAATTTTATTTAATATCTACTTTTACAGAGAAGGTTATCTCTAGATGTACCGATGATAATTATTCACAATTGATTTTAGATTACCTATAACATAAATTGTTTGATGATTATGAATGGAATGATGATAATGATTTTTATTATATAAAAATGTGGAGAATTTGAGTAAACCCAATAAGAAAATATCAATTTTAAAAAACTATATGCGTCTTGTATGATTGAGAAAAAAATTCTTGTTAGATTTGAAAGAAATGGATGAACAGGAGATAATCAACTGACACGCACGAGCATATGCAATGGACTTGTTCGGTTCAATAATATTTCCTGATTTGAATTCAAGTTCTGAACAATTAATGTACTTACAATTCTAAAAGATTTGAGAATTCAAGGTGACAAATGGGAATAAGTTGTGCATTATCTCCAGAGGAATAAGCTGTCTATTATCCCAGGCTTTTGCACAAAAAATATTGATCTTCAGTTGCTGGAGTTATTACTATATTTATTTTTGTGTGTAATTTTGTATTATGCAAATAATCGACAGAAAAAAATATGCACCTCTCCAATTGTGGTAGTTGTCAACTCGAGATCCCAAATTCTCCACGAATTTTAAGTATATTAGCTGTATGGAGCTTGAATTCGAATTTGAAAACAATATAGATCCGAACAAGTTTCTTGTATATGCTCGTGTGTGTCGGTTGATTATCTCCTAATCATCCACTTGTTTCAAATCTAACAAGTTAAGTTTTTTCCTCAATCATACAAAACGCATATAGTTTTTTACGATTGATATTTTCTAATTGAATTTATTCGAATTCTCCACATTTTTATAATAAAAGTCATTATCATCATTGTATTCATAACCATCAAACATTTCATGTCCTAAACAATTTAAGATCAACTGTGAATAATGATCATCGGTACATCCAGAAATAGTTTTCATTGTAAAAATAAATATTAAACAAAATTATACTAGTATAAAATTTCAATTAATAACAAAAGTATAAATTAGCAATAAAAAATATGTTGCTGGTAATAGATAAGCCTCACAAACAGCTACCATTTTCCAATGTCACTGTGCACTCTCTTACCGAAAAATGAAAACTATTCATCTCAGATCTCCACCTCTCAACGAGAGCAGTGATTAATCCTTTATCAATGAGACAATGATGACATGAACTATCTGATACAAGCATAAATTCTTCGTATCTTCTTTCATCTTTTCTTGGTAGTTAACGTATATCTGGCAACTACCAGTATACAGTGCATAATCAAACTGGAAAGATAATTGCCATGCAAAAAAAGTTAAAAATTAAATTCAAATTCAAAAATTTAATAAGTAAATTTAAATCCAAACCAATATTAAACAAATACCCTCTTATTCGCCGCAAATAATTTATGTTGATTTGGAGGCAACTGCAATAAAAGTTCTTCACTTTACATTTTTCACTACAATATAAATAAATACATACAAAAAGATATTATAATGCAAATCCAATTCAATATTGACATACATGATATGCAAACTCAATTAAATATTAATATTCATTCTATTATTTTTCATTTACATTACAAAAATCTAAATAACACAAAAAAAAAATCATTCAATAATTACTACATGCATGTATACTAAATAATTCTACAATTAATAGTTACACTATATAAAGTTAAATTACATTAGAAAAATAAATACGAATTAATACAATTACTACGAAAATCATTTATACTATAATTACTAAATAAACCATTTACTTATACTACATGGAAACTGCATACAAATAAATTACTACATAAATCATTATTTATATTATAATTACTGCATAAACCATTTATTTATACTACATATAAATAAATTACTACATAAATTATTTTTTTATACTACAATTACAATATAAATCATTTATTTATACTACAATTACTACATAAACCATTTATACTAAAAAAACCTACACAAAAACCATTTATACTAAAAAAACCTACACAAAAACCATTTGTATTACTAAAAAAAAAAATACATATAAACCATTGATTTATACTACATGCAAATTAATTATTACAAAAACAATTTATTTATACTACAATTACTAATATAAACCATTTATACAGCAAAAAAAAATTTATATATAAACCATTTATTTATACTATAATTACTACATAAACCATTTATACTACATAAACCACTTATTCTAACAATTTATTCATAATTTCGAATTATTTATCAAAAATAAAAGAATTAAACACATTCATAACGAAACTTGTAGATTTAAAGTTTTCTTATTCTTCTTTCAGAAATATACAAACCTATGTGATTAGAATAAAAATCATACTAAAATTGAGGGTTAAAAAAAAAATTGATAAAGAAAGAAAGGAAGAACGAAGAAGGAAGAAAGAAGAAAGAAGAAAATAAAAGGAGACACGCTGAGAAGGGAGAAGAGAGTCCCTGCCCGTGGAAAAATTGAAAAATTTTGGAGATTGAATCCTCATTTTGGTATGGATTAAAAACATACTCTGGAGACCAATCGTACTAGTATAAAGCTTAGAAGGTATTAATTGAAATAAAGCTTAAGACAGAGTGGCCAATTCGGTTTGGGGGAAAAACAACTTTGGAGACTGAAATGGCCATTCGGTCTTTATGTTTTTTGAAAAAAAATATAATCACGTTGATTTAGTAAATTTGGCTTAATTAATTATGGTTTATAAAAAAAAGTTCCTCGTTGGAACTTCACCTATAAAAAAACCACACAGCCATCTTATCTTTTTTTTCTGTCGATTATTTGTATAATACATAATCAGACACAAATAAATATAGTAATAACTCCAGCAACTTAAGGTCAATATGCGAACTTGTTTGAAAAAAACATAATTAAAAAATAAATAAAAAATAGATCCGAAGTACTAACCATGTGTGTTTTGCCTCGACTTTTCTGTTTAGGGAAGAGGAGGATTTCAACTCTGAAGAACCAACGGTCGGAATAGTAAGAGAGCAACAGTTGGGCTGGATTCAACGGTTAGGGTTAGTGTTAGGCTTTGTGTGAGAGAAATGCGCAGGTCGCCGGTGAAATGCGAGAGAATCGCGACGGCGAAAATGCGGTCTCGCCGCCACGCGCGGTGGCACCTGGGTGGCTGGTTTAGGGTTTAGGGTTAGTTGGAGAAAGCGAAAGGGAAAATGGAAATTAGAAATGGATGGGGCTATTCCTCGATTTCAGATCCAGTGCAATACCTGACTGACTATAATTAGATCTGAGTCGTCAGTTTTAATCTGCACGAATCATAATGGACTCGTATATCAAAATGAGTGCAATTCCAATCGCTTGGCTGAGTGTTAATGAGAAGTAGGTGTACTCCGTCAGGTACCTGGGAGGAGTCTCTCTTGTTTTCGCCAGTCCATGAGCGGGGGGAATTCGTATCCTCTGGGATATCTCATATTTTGCGTGACTTTTTGAAAAATCTCAACCGTGCAAACACGTTCTGCGCGAATGATAAAGCTAAAATAATATTGGCCCCCGCGCTATCCCTGAATAGGCGCTGGACACGTCAGTCACGCAACATATGAGGTATCTCAAAGGATACGCACGCGAGGGAGGCAGAGAGAATAATGAATCTACTTACTGGATTTTTTTATTTAAAGAAATAGTAAGACTATGGTGCTATGGGTTACATGGAGCGTCTCTATGTAATAGCTCAATATTTGACTTTTTGAAATTTTAACGGTTGATCCGAATTATTCATTTTGTTCTCCATATTAATATGTACTTGCAAACCAAATTTTAGATTTTTTTTAAATTTTCTTACTATTTTTTAGATTTATTAAAAATCAAATATTTGAATGGTGCAGAATTTTTTAGATCAAGTGATTTTCAATAAATCTAAAAAGATAATAAATTTTTTTTCAAAAAATATAAAATTTGGTTTGTAAGTACATATTAATATGGAGAACAAGATAAACTGTTCAAATCGACCGTTAGAATTTTAAAAAGTTAAATATTGAGCCGTTGCATAGAGACCCTCTATGCAACCCATAGCACCGTAGTCTTACTATTAAAGAAATTATTGTTAGGTAATCAAAATAAACAGAAAGAATACCTTCATTTTTATATTCCAATCGTCTGAACAGAAATTTAGGTCTTGCATTTTAAAAGAGTTTTTTATTTTTATTTTCTGAAGTGATGGGTAAATTTTTCTCTAAATAGAAAGAGTGGCGAATTTACTTCTGAAATAGTAACTGGATTTTATGAAGAAAAAAAAATATTCTAGCTTAAATTTCTGAATTGGTTCCCATGCACTTTCAACTGATTTTAATGGTCGAACATTTTAACTGTACATAACATTTCCTTAAATATTCAAATAAATGTCTCAACGCGTTTCAAACTGATCTTACAGAGTTATATTTATAGTATTCAAATAAATATTTTACAGAGTTTAAGGTAGTCTTGGATTAGTTGCTAGTTATGAGTTAGAAAATTTTGACATGTTGTTCCAGTAGTCCTACAAGTGGTTCAAGTGGTTCCGATCAAAGAGATTATACCGGGATTTAACCGAGGACCATATGGTAATGAAAAATTACTAGTTTTTTCAGAATTCAATGAATTAGTTTAAAAATTTGAGTATTGAAGTTTATATAATTATAAGAAGAATTTTACAGACACTTTTTAAATGGCGACATATTGTTTCGAGATATTTTTTTTGGAGAGAGGATCGGTGTTGGGTGGCAATTAGCAGCTTCTTTTTGGAAAAACAAAAAACAAAAAAGAATGGTTGAATTTTTTTCTGATAGAGAAAAGATGCTAGAATATTTTTTGAAATATTATATTATTTATGTTAATGCATAGAATTTACGGAGTTCCCTCAAATTTCCTTAAATCAAATCCAAATCAATCCCAGAAGAAGCCCAGTTCTCTCGAACCAAATAAAATCCTATATTTATTATTACATAAATAAAATATATACATCAAATATTAAGCTTAAAAGTCTTCTAAAATATATTTACAATGCATTGGGAGCCAGTTAATATTTTTCAATCAATTTTGATCACAATTATAAAAATAAGATGATCAAAATTAACGGATATTATTCAATATATACTCTTTATGTTCTTTATGTGTTGATAAATTTATGTGCAAAAATTTAGAGATACTCAAATATAACCAATAAAATATCTTTTAAAATGCATTTGCCATGTTTTTTTTTTTGTCTCTACTTATATTTTTAATCATAATTGTCCAGATTAATAATCCTAAATTCCTCAAAATTAAAAGATAATATTAAATATGTCCTTTACATTCTCCTAATATATATTTTTTTAAATATCAACGAGATATGTGAAGTATTATACGTAATATATTTTTAAAATGCATATACAGTACGGTTTGTGCGTCTCAACTTTATAATAATTTTTAGTTATATTTATAAACTTAAGATCTCCAAAACTGATGAATAATATCCATATCTTATCTATATCTTTCATGGGAAGTAGGGCTGGCAAAAAAAATTCGTAGTTCGTGATTCGATTCGAAATTAGTTCGAACTGAAACGAATCAAACTAGGTCCGGCTTGAAATTAATTCAAACCAAATTCAAACTAGGTTTGATTCAATCGAAATGGGTTTGTGAACTTTTATGGTTCAAATCTCATAATAACATTGGCTGTTCATTTACATAATGATATTATAACCAAAGATAGAAAGTCATAATTTAACCTAGTTGACGCTCTCTGGCTCTCAAAACACTCAGTTTTTCTACGATTACTTGTTTTACTGCATATTTTAATTCTTTTACTTAATCCTCTTTTTACGATTTATCAGCATACTTCCTTTACTTGTGGGGTACCTTCTCCAAATCTTTTAAAAACCTACCATGTTATCATACTGTTGTGTAAAGTAATCATATACTTCGAGATATAATCCGTGTTATTTCTATTCTTTGATATACTTTAATGTCAATGCAATACCTTCAAAGGACATCTAATTCAGATATAAGAATATTAATAGCCAAACAAACTAAATTGGAAATTAGTCATTTTTATCAGATAGCGTACAAGTAGTCAATAACACACATTAGAGTACTGATAATTCTATAAAATATACACACTCTTCCCGATCACCCTCTCCTCCAAATAAAAATAAATAAATAATGGTTAATTTTGTTTGGACCCTTGAACTTTCATATTTTCTCTGATACCCCCCTACCTACCCTAATTCACCATATTATCATATTAGTTAATCATGGCTGCCATGTATTAGATACTTTCATATTTTGACTTCTCTTGATTTTTAAAATACCATGTCCAAAATCACCAATTACTTTACAATCAATAGTTACTAATATATTAAACCAAAAACTGGTTATTATTTGTAGAAGTACCAAATTGGTTATGCATACATGTACCCAAGTTTCTGAACTACAACATATTCCATTCTAATTAAATTTTCATATGAAAATGAAACTTTAAGATCTAAACAATATATTAAAGCAAATTACCGTTCTAATTGGTATATACGTACATTATGCCCAACTGGACTCAGAAGATTACCCTATTTCAGTTTATTTTTTGAGGTATATTTATATGTAAAATGTACATTGGAGACAGAAGCATCAATAAGTATAGAACATAAACTTTACTGATTTGAACCGGTGTTGGTATGTAAAAAAAAATGCAAAAAACTTGGTACCTACATTTGCTCCAACTGTCACGGCAGAGACAAAAGTGATAAGAGCCTCAGGGGATTTGGAGAGGTGGTGGCAATACCTTGACAGGAAGAGGGTAGTAGGCGATGAGATAGTGGTGGACCGACGGAGCTCCTCGTGTTGGGTTGGGTTTGGGTCCGGGGCGTGCAGGGTGGAGAGCGACGGAGGTGGATTAGTGGATCAGCGGACCTCCTAGCTTTGGGTAGGGTCTGAGTCCGGGGCGTGTGGGGGTGGAGAGCGACGGAGGTGGATTGGCGGATCGATGGAGCTCCACCTCTTTCCAAAAATCTCGTTTACACGGATGAGAGAAAATGGGTGGCGTGGAGGAGGGTTTTTTGAATCGCGGGGAAATTTTGGGGTGCTGCGTGATTTATTTATTGGCGCGCAAAGAAGAAGGGTTCTGGCGCCTTCTTTTTTTCACCCAAAAATTTCAGCGATAAAATTATTTTTTCAGCGACCGGTGTTTGCGCCGGTCGCTAATACATTGGTTAACAGTGAATTTTTTTTTTTTTTTTTTTTGGAGAAATTGAGTATTAGAGACCAGCATTAGCATCAGTCCCTAATGATTCTTTTTGCTATAGTGCATCCACATTAGTACATTTTTTACAAACTCTTGATGACAATTAAAATAAAATTGAAATGTCATGATTTTTTACACATGCATAGATAAAAGATGTAGTTCATATCCAATGATTTTATTTTAACTTTTAAATTTTAAATTATTAAAGTTTTTAAAAATGAAAGCATTTTAATCCTCCTCACCTTTTATATGCTCATAAATTTTTTTGTGCAAAAAGTATTATTACAGCACGGGTTAAATTACTAAATATAGTTTTTTTTTTAATCATTTAACATTATAAGTATAATTTTTTCTGTCAACTATAAATTTTGCTCGCATCATTCTTTGGCATTTGGACAATCTTAATCACAAGACTCAACATGTGAATTCAGGGAGGATGATGAAATATACAAATAATCTTTGACAGTATTTGATTATTTTTCCTTCTGATTTTTTGCCCTCTTTCCGGCTTTTTAACTAGTAAACTGGTTTCCTAAAGGTTTATTTTTACTGCATTACCAATGTGACCTAATATCCCAATCCAATATAGGAGGATATATAATTAGTTTACTGAAATCATTGTCACATAAGTACAAGTGTACAACTTGATTTTATATGAAAGGGTTTAATCGGTTTAAACACTATTTAAATGCCAGTTAATGGTGAGGTATATCATTAATGATTTTAACTCTAAATGGTCAATGAAATAGTTAACGGTTTAATGCCCAAGTTCAATTGCATTTTTCTTAAAACCTTGATAGGGTGACAATACAGGGATTGATGTACCAAATTCCTCAAAAATGTAATATTTCGGAGTTATGGGCTTTTCTGTAAACTGACAATGTTTGTCATGTTAATTACTCCAATGGAATAAGGGGAAAAAAAAATAGTTCCACAAACATCCATAAACCCATCAGACAACTCCTTAATTTTCTGCTCGAATTTATCTACCAGATGCTAACACTTTTCCAAAATTTACAAAATGAAATATCCTATTTTATTTTATAATAAAACTTCTTTATTAAAATTTAGTACGAACTACTTGTAAATTATAAAAAAAACATACATATAAGAAAAAAATGATTAGAGACCAAATCCAAAAGAAATAAATGTACATCCAGCGATGGTTACATGTACTTATACAATATCATATCAGAAACACAGTATGCGTGTGACCAACAATTAAATCCAAAGCATAGGAACATTTACAAATATTACATCAATTAATACTAGAAAATACTACTTTTTTCTCACAGATATGAAGATTGTAACATTTTGTCTCTCTGAGTCTTTTGCCCAACGAAAATACTGCTTCACGAGAACTTCTACCTCTATCAGTTGCTCATGCCTCCTGATACTATTGTAGCTGCCTCTCTAACTCTATATTTTGTTGTTGTTGTTGTTGCCCCGCATCGTGACCTTCATGTTGTACAGCTTCCACACGGCTGTTGTCATACTCTCCTTCAATCAAGCTCTCCACATTACACATTCTTGCCAATAAACTATGCTCAAGTGATGAGGTATCAGGAGTAGAACTAGGATATATATTCATAGCTCAAAAATATATCGATCGACTCCAAATAACGAATCTAAACTCCATTAAAACCGATCTACTTAATGAATAATGTGTTTATATGTAGAATTTAGAACTTTCTAATTAAATTAATATAAAGTCAAGTGGTTAAAAAATGATGCAGAATTAATGTATAAAATTAACTTAAAAACCTTTTTTTTACTGCTTCAACTTTATACTAAATTAATTTGAAAAATTATAAATTTTACATTATAATTACATAATCACTCGTGAAGTAGATCGATTTCAACTGTTTGTATTCGTCGTTTGAATCCAAAACAAACATGTATGAGACCGAAAAAACTTCTCAATTATAATAAAACATAAATAATTGCCCATTATCTAAGTGCTACTTGAATCATCTACATTAAATAAAACATAAAATAAAAAAGGGTCAAACATGAGAGCACTTACCAATGAATCTTGGAAAATAGTTTGTCAAAGTGGAAAAGGTGCTTCCTGACCCGGTACACATAAAATGTGTACATTAACGCGGCTGTTGTCACCAAGAAAAATGACAGAATAATCAATTGATCAAAATCCTGCATGTTCAAATACAATTTAACAATGGAAATCAGTACAATATTTCTAAAGAGCAAAGTCAGAGAAAGTTGTACTCAGTAGATAAGTGTATATTTTTTACTTAATAAATAAGGTGAGGTGTTTTGTTTAATATTGAGAACATGCATAATGTACATTACTATTAGAAAAGATGAATCAATTACCTTGGGATCTGAAATAATTATACCCATCATGTATGTTAGCAAGTCAAACATGGACTGCACTGAGTTCTGGACCCCACCCACAATGCACCGATCAGATTCTGCTACAAGATTCTGGAAAACATAGGTTGTTAACATATATACTTGAAGATTTTCAGCTAAAGTTGCTTTATTGATTAATGATTTAGGTTTATATAGAACCTTACAAAGTACTCTTATAAATAACCCCCTAGACTATTTCATAATAACTTATATACCGTTAAGCCCTCCAACACTATCATAATACAATAAATAATAAAGATATAAATATTTCAACACTCCCACTCAAGATGGGCAAAATATATCCACTAAGCCTATCTTATCACAAAGTCTAACTAGATCTAATGAGCTAAGTCCTTTGGTGAAGCAGTCCGCTATTTGCTCTCCAGTAGCAATATGACTTAGCTCCAGTAGTTCACTGTTCAGCTTTTCTTTGATAAAAAATCGATCAATCTCCTTTGTCCTGTCATGCTGTACTGGATTGTTGGCAATGTCGCACCACAACTTCATCTGAGCTCCTTGGTCCACCTTGAGCTCTACCAACAGAGCTCTCAGCCATAACATCTTGATAACTGCTAAGACCATGGCCCTATACTCTGCCTCTGTAGTCGACCTCACAACTACTGGTTGCTTCTTACTCTTCCAAGAGACCAAGTTGCCTCTATGAACATGCAGTATCCTGATGTGGATCTCCTATCATCAGCACAGCTAGCCCAGTCAAAGTCACAATAGCCCTCAATGCTTATATGACCGTTCTTTCGAAAGATCAACCCCTTTCCTGATGCACTCTTCAGATACCTCAAAATATGGTACACTGGATCCATATGACCCTCCCTCGGGTCATGCATATAGCGGCTCACCACGCTAACTGCAAATGAGATGTCGGGAAGAGTGTGACTCATATAGATCAGACAGCCTACCAACCTCTGATACCTCTCTCGATCTACTGGCTCTCCTGCCTCTGCACCCAACCTGGTCTTCTGATCGATATGAGCAACTACAAGCTTGCATCCCAGCATGCTTGTCTCCTTCAGCAAGTCCAGAACATACTTCATATGGGATAGGAGAATCCCCTCCGATCTGCGAGCAACCTCAACCCCAAGAAAGTATTTGAGATTTCCGAGGTCTTTCACCTCAAATTCTTTACCCAATCACATCTTTAACTGAGCAATCTCCTTCTCATCATCACCTGTAACAATCATGTCATCGACATACACGGTAACCATCGTTGTATGATCCCCATGTTATCGATAGAACATTGTGTGGTCGGCATTGGTATGCTAATATCCCATGCCTACCATTGCTTTTCTGAACCTGTCAAACCAGGCTCGATGAGACTGCTTTAACCCATAGAGTGACTTTCTGAGCCTGCACACCTTGCCTGCAGTTTGGTTTGTGCCGAAACCTGGTGGTATCTCCATGTACAACTCCTCCAACAAGTCTCCATGAAGAAACACATTTTTCACATCGAGTTGGTGTAGCTTCCACCCACCATTTAAGGCCAAGGAAACCAATGTCCTCACTGTGCTCATCTTTGCCACTGGTGTAAAGGTCTCATCATAGTCGATGCCATATGTCTGACTGTAACCTTTAGCCACCAATCGTGCCTTGTACCGCTCGACTTTCCCTTCTGGGCTCTGCTTCACTGTGAAGACCCATTTGCATCCAACGGCCTTCTTGCCAGGTGGTAGTGACACAACCTCCCATGTTTTGCTCTTGTCAAAGGCCCTAAGTTCTTCTAGCATGACAGCTTTCCACTTTAGATCCTCCTTAGTAACCTGCCAACACTTGGATAAAATAACAGTCCAACGCAATGAATGCTCCATGTGCTGTTGATATGCGAGAGTATGAGACAAACTGGGCAATGTCATGTGGGAAACCATAGCGATCAGGAGGATGTCCCGCATTGGGCCGAGAGGTCCGTCTCAATGGCATGGGAGTGAGAGGAGAATCAAGAGGTATCATATCACCTGAGTACTCTGAATCTGAGCTAGGTGTTGCACGAGTCGGGTTAGGTCGGGACAAGGGCCTCGCTGACACGAGTGTCACAACAGGCACTGTTCCATCATTCTGGTTCCTTCTCCTTGCATACACTCTCAGCTCCCCCTGAGTCCTCCCACCACCCTCAGGTTCAACTTTCTCATTTTTCGGCTCCTCAGCTAATTATCCCGGGACCTCAGCCTATCGTCCTAGGACCTCAGCCGATCATCCCGGCTCCTCAGCCAATTTTCCCGGCTCCTCAGCCAATTTTCCCTGCTCCTCAACCGATTATTCCCTCAAAACAGGGCAATGCATCATCCCCACATGTACCAGCCTCTCACCATCACTACTCTCCTCCTCTTGCCTCATACTGTCAGTATCGGGCGAATCACCAAAGGGCGAGGTCACTCTCAAGGGGTAGTATGGCTCACTCTCTTAGAATGTCACATCCATACTAACAAATAATCGCCTCTCTACTGAGCTCCAACAAACATATATCTTTTGATTACCAGAGTAACCCACAAAGATGCATTTTACTGCTCTGGGATCCAACTTTTCCACTGTTGGTCAGTTGTCTTTCACAAAGCACACACAGCCAAATACCTTTGGACGAAGAATGCCCCCATTATCTCCTTTCAACATCACACACGGAGTCTGCCACTCCAATACTCTAGATGGCATTCTATTGATCAATTGTGCGGCTGTCAGGACTGCTTGTCCCCACAAATGTTTCGGAACATTCATAAAGATCATCATGCATCAAGCTACCTCCAACAAGTGTCTATTATTTCTCTCTACCACTCCATTTTGTGCTGGTGTGTAAGGGCACGTGGTCTGATGATATATCCCATGAACTGACAAATACTCCTCGAATGTCTTATTTGTATATTCGGTCTCATTATCAGATCTTAGTGCCTTCACCACAGTACCATACTGAGTCTGAGCAGCCTTATGGGAATCCCTGAATCAAGCAAGTACATCATTCTTGTTCTTCATCAAGTACAATCATGTGACACGAGAATAATAATCGATGAAAGTCACAAAAAATCTATACCCATTCATCGAAATTGTTGAGTAAGGTCTCCATACATCCGAGTGTACCAGATCAAAAGCATGAGAACTCCTACTTCCTGAGCTTACATACGAACTCCTTGTATGCTTTCCAAACTCATATCCATCACATACAAGTTTCTGTTTGTCAGTTTTCTCATACTTTGATGGATACAAATGTTCCAGTAGGCTGAAGGAAGAGTTCCCCATCCGCCGATGAATCAGAAGCAACTCATCCTCTACACTCACCCCAGATCGTCCTGCCCCCACTCTATTGACCACAGATGCTAGCGTTGTGTCCACCCCTTTTTCTATCCATGTACCACAATCCATCACGCCATGTGCCAGTCCAAGTATCCGACCTGTCCCCTTCTTCTGAAAGACCATCTTCGGAATATCAAAGGTCACGATGCATTTCTGCTCACGAATAATAGCACTAATGGACACCAAGTTTACCGGAAAGGAAAGAGCATGCAACACATTGGTCAGAGTCACTGAATCGGTACATCTCACAGTACCCTAACCAACCACGGGCTGAGCCGTACCATCGGCTGTCTGAATGCTCTCTGGGGCTGTTAGGTGAGTATAGAAAGAAAACTCTCCAGCAGCATCAGTCACATGGCGAGATGCACCAGAGTCTACTATCCAATCTGGTAATCTAGTAGTGGGTATAGAGGCAAGAGTAAGTGTATCACAAACATTCTTCCCCTTACTTGCTCTTTTTTGCCTCCTCATGAGTATCTGTGAAGCCGCTTCCATGATTATGAGCTCCTCCTCTGAAAATCCCACATCAGTCTCTTCCTCTTCCCATGTTACTATCAGATTTGCCCGGTAGCCTCCTCTTCCATCTCTTCAACCTCCACGGCCACGACTCCGACCTCCAGACTGTCCCCTTCCACCTGAATCTCTCCCCTTAGGTGGCTTAGGACAAGCTTGCTTCAGGTGACCTGTCTCACCACAGTTATAACACTCCCTAGTCTCACCTTTGAACCCTGTGTTACTTGAGTTGGAGACCGCTAGTACTGACTTCACCCCTGGAAGTCCACCTGCACCAGCCTGGAGCCTACTCCTGCTCTCCTCCTTTATCATGGCTGAGACTACCTCCTCTGCCATTGATCCGACTCAAATCTGATCCTCCCACACCAATCTAAGTCCCAATCCTCCTCCTTCCTTCCTTAGACCCGATCTTGCACCCTCAAGATCTAGATCTTACTCATCTCTCCCGATCTTGACCCGATCTTGATTTATCCACTCATCAAAGATCGAGATCCAAATCCGATCAATCCTCCTGCGGGTATCGTGGGGTATAGGCCCCCACGTCGGCCGACCTCAATGAAACAAGCAAGCCTAGGTGGTGGCCGGCTAGAAGAGAATGAAGCAGCTAGAGAGAAGAGAAGGGAAACTAGCCGGAGAGAGAGAGGCGGCTGCTACAGTAGCACAGTGCTACAGTGACGGCTAGGGTTTAGGCTATGATACTATACAGATTTTCAGCCAAAGTTGCTTTATTGATTAATGATTTGGACTTATATAGAGTTTTACAAAGTACTCTTACAAATAACCCCTAGCTATGCCATTATGGCTTATTTACCGATAGGCCCCCCAACACTATCATAATACAATAAATAATAAAGATACAAATATCTCAACAATGCTTGTTAATAGTTAATTATTTTACTAGGATTATGAAACTAATCCACTAATTAATAATACCTGCATGAGTTGCATAACAGCCAAATCAAACATCCATAAACCGAGACGTGATACTACAACTCCTCCCATTAACATCCATGCCGAATTAAAATTGCTGCTAGCCCAAATTGATGCCACACAAACCAACAAACAGGACCACTGTACCCAAAGTAAACAAAGAAACAATGTACATGCAAGAATTGAAAGTGTATTAATTATTCAGCAACTATTTCTGAACAAAAACATGTAATTATCATTCAGTGATTTTTACCTGCATCCAGATGGACCAGAGTCCAGTACGAACTGTGGAAATGCGTGAATGCACAACTGGGTACAATATAGTTGCCCCAATACCTATAAGTGCAGCAACAGCTCGTGCTATACTAATAACATATACCGGGATGCCTTTCCAATATAATGTTGCTGTCATTAGTGTCCCAAAGCTGTTCAAAGTATTAGAAAGCTTTAAATTTTGCTTCAGCATTAGACCCTAAATTTTTCATTCAAGCCTCAATTTAACTATTTACCTCATTCAATTGTGAATTTTGCAATTTTATCTCATTTCCAATCATTGTGCAATGAGTCACACCCATCAAGCCAGTGTAAAGAAAAAAAAAAAGTAGGAATAACAGAAGATATTGAAAAGGGAAAACACAGCAAGATGGTACTGAATCCTAACGGTTTTTCAATTCCAGTACTACACAAAAAGTGAGTATCTGTTGCTCCTTTTGGTCCTTTTATGTTCAAAATTTGCAATTATGATCTTAATTTTCTGATTTCTACAGTTTTTGTGCTGTTGTCATCTTCCAGTCAAGTAATGTTTTTGCAGATTGATTATCTATTTTTTTTTTTTTTTTTTTTTTTTTTTTGTACTTTTTACTACAGGTCATTGACCAACTAAGTTACTCCAAGCCGGCATTCACCTGGCTGTTTTTCCATGGCTTTGATTAAAAAGTGACTGTGTCAACCAAAATTGTACAGCTTGCAATGTCAAACCAGAATGAAAACTCTGAGACTCCAAAAATAGTGCTGGTTTCTGAGTCATTAACTCACCTTAAAACAGTTAAATAAAGGATAGCCAGAGAAATTCCAGGAAGAGCCACCTCTTGCTTGAGATACACAATCCAAGAACCAAAACAAGGAATCACTGATAACCTCTCCATTGTTTGTATCCTCCAATTGTCAGTCTCGTCACCAATTAAGCTCTCACTCTCCTCTAAGATAGATGAGCTCTCGGCAATTTTGCCATCACCGACTCTTGCATTTCTTCTCTGATCACTTTTGCTAAGAGACGGCACACCGTTATACACAGAAGCAAGAAGCCAATATTCCAAGAGAACAGAAACTATGTTCAATACAGAAAAGATAATTGCTGAGGCCCGTAAAGAGATGAAGCTGATGATAAAACCAGTGAAAACTGGTGCTAGAAGTTTGCATGATAGGTCAATCCTTCTAATGACTGAGTTCATTTTTGTCAATAGCTCAGGAGGTTCACCATTAGATATAACCACCACCCTGTAAAAAATATTGGCATGAAACTAGAATTTTAGGCCTATAATTTTGAGTGAAAGGACAAATGAAAATGTGCTAAAATACCATGAAATTTTTTTCCAACAGACCCACCACAAAATAAACACAGAACAAAATGATGGTATGCAAAAAGATGTATTAGCAATAGGATTAAATATTACCATTCTCTTTCAATTAAGATGGTTCCAGCAAGAGTTGAGAGAACCCCAACAGCACCAAATAAATTAATCACCACAATTAACACCATAAATATCTGAAAATCTGTTGTCTTGAGGTCGTCATAAATAAGTAGAGCAGTTACTGAACCACCGGCAACGACAAAAGATAAACTTCGGGTTAAGAGCCAAACACGAAGAACCTGCTTATAGGAAAAAATGCAATGCATATTATATACAAGGTCATAAACAAACTTCAGGCATCTTCCAATTACATTAACTTTTATTGAAATTATCGAACACCAAATTAGTAGAACGCCCCCTTCTGCAAAATCTTAGGAATTTTCAATAATTATATATGCCTAATTATAATTGAAAGGGTAAGAGATGTACTATGCAAAAGGTGCAGAAAAATCATTACTCGCATGAAGTCACTTTTAATATTTTTCGGATAATTAATTTGTTTAGAGGCAACTAAGTCTCAAATCTACTATTTAAATCACAAAAGACTATCCTCTTCAGAATTCGCATTGGCTGCCATTACTGTGATGGCAGTGAGTTATCATTACATGACCCAAACTGCTAGATCAAAATTAAAATGTTTAGACTATACATCACCACACCTTATTGTTTAGGTGAAGATTTTTATAGATTTGATCTGAACCATCTGATTACGATCGTACGTCTCAGATGCATAAAGGCACATCTTGTGCTACACTTCTATGGCAGCAGACTTAAGAGTGATCCTGTCTGTTGCAGCAAACTGTTACGTATCTACTGGTATCAAGAAGAACGGCTATAATAACAATTTCATGGGTATCGGATATTAATAGAAAATTGACCTGAAGATATGTTAATCTATCGACCAGTGACCCGATCAAGGGACCGAATATTGCAATAGAGGCCGACTCTACCACACCATATATTGCTGTGAAAAGTAAAGAATCAGGCCAACTGCTTATCATGTAAAGCGCAACTGAAAAGTCCCACAGGCTGCAAACGCAGAATATTCTATCGTGTTACTGAAATAAAGCACACATAAAATGCACATAAAATAAGGAGTTTTTGAGTCTTTTAATAAATCCTTTAATCTTTTGGTTTGATTTCTGCTGAGATGAGCTATTTTTATTATATTGGCTGGGTGCTTCAATTAGCCTTTCCATTTTGTGTTGCAGAAAATTAGGAGATATTTTGAAAAAAAATCTAAAATCCAATTAGAGAAAAATTACAGAAATACCTTGGACCCCATCTGGCAAGGAAGTGACCAGCATACATCCGTCTAATCAGCGACGGTTCGATTTCATGCTTAGAGCTTTCTGGAAGCCGAAATTCTCTTATTGCCGCCTCCATTTTACATACAAATCACACAAAAATCCTCTCCTCTTATCTCTCTCTACCCTAAAAATAAATGGAGCAAATAGAATTTTCCTCAGTTGGCACTCGCTACTCAGTGATGAAGCATGCATGGATCACGCTTGATAAAATTTATTAAATTGGTCTTAAAAAAATGAAACCAAGGACTAAGGTGTCAGGAGGGCCCACCAAGCCTATATTAAACTCAAACTGGACAAATCCAACCGCTTCTTTAACTAAGATTCTGTATACTTGTTCAGCTGGGCCCAGCCCAATTTATAGTCAAAGCTTCGCTTCTTTTATCGGGTTGGGTTCTCCTTTAGCCCTTTCTGATCCGATCTCCTGCAATTAGTGATGGCAAAAAGGCTCAAAGCTCTACTGTAACTTGCATCTGACTCATTTGCTATTAGATCGCTTGTTATTGGATTGAGTTATTGACGACCCAGTTCGTCACCAACTCGGTCCAGAATTAACGAGTTCAAGCTGGGACTTAACTTGCTTGCGAGCTAGCTCGATTAGGAATCAATTTGTGAATTTGTATGAACTAGAAATTTTCTCAAAGGCAAAATTGACAATTTACTTGGCCTAGAGTAGGGCTGCACAAAAATTTTGTATTTCGTGATTCGATTTGAGTTTGATTCGAAAAAAAATTGTAATTAATTTTATTTGAAATTAGTTTGTTTTGAAACAAATCAAATCAGTTCAGTTCTTATTTTATCCAAAATCAAATTCAAACTAGGTATAGTTCGTTTAAAATTGGTTCGTGAACTATTTAGATTCAAATCTTAAATAATGAAATTAATGGCTTCAACCATCAATTTTTAATAATGCATGAACCGAGCTTATATCAGAGCTCAAAATTGTTAATTATAATGGTAACTTATAATAGGAAAATGCTTCAGCAGTGTAACAAATCAACAATGGAAATAAGCCTCATGATATCTCGCAAACTTATCTATATTCCGACCTGTATTCTATACCAAAACCTGTGTTTAAAACTATTAAATTGGTCGTATATCATTGAAATATCTATAGAATGTGGTACTGCTGCAAGTTTGTTCGTATTTTGCAGGAATTGGGCGAAACCAAGGAAGAATATGGAATTCATAAGTTTTTACATGGTTCGTGTACCATCTTGTGCGGACCGTATCAACCTCTACTCTACTCGACCACAGACATGATCACTAACTCGACCATAGAAGGAACACATGCACATGGCCGTATATGATTTTCACACGTGCCATGTCAGGTATTTCCGGAAACAGATCCAGAATTTGGAAACAAGGCCTATTGAAGGAATGTCGGCCAAAAAAGCTTATAAGCGGGATTTCTTGCACCAGCGAGGTCATTATGGAGCCGAGGAGCATTTTCTAAGGTTTGGATTGGCGGCTATTGCTTGGAGGCAAGTTGAGAAGCAAAAGACGTGAGTTTTGTTGTGGATCTTCTTCTTCTTTGAGTTTTATCATGATTTCTTATTCTCTTATTTGTTTTATTTGTTCTAGAACTATGTTTGAGTAAATCTTTTAATTTCTAGGGTTAAGATGTAATAAAATGTTTTGTTTTGCATGTTAGATATTGAATTTTTGTGTTGAAATTTGTATTTGCTTGATTGTGTTTGATTTTAATTGCTTAGATTAAATTATTTGAATTTTATTAGTTTGCCACTAGATGCATGATCACATCTATAGCGCATTTCAACCCTTATATTCTCTCAACCAAACTAAGTACATGAGGTGGGATTAGTGATCCGAAAGGTGAGACCAAATAGTAGCCGAAAAGTGAACATTTCCTCTTATCGAAAGATAAGATGATACTTTTAGTATACCAAACAAGCAACTAGAAAATTCAGACCAATGTACAAAAGTTGAGGTTTAGAATCATAAGAAGGTAAATATTGCAACTGCATACCAAGTTAATAAACCAAAATACGACAGTTGCGGTTAAGGAACATTAGATCTAGTCAGTAGAACCCTACACAAAGGAACAACACAAAGAAATAATATCTGGTGCATTAACTCGAAGTCCACACGGACCGTGTACGAAGGTACCTGACCCGTGTATGAAAGTACCTAGCCCGTGTCAGGTATTGAGAGGCAGAACTGAGATGAAGTCTGAAATCCTGGAAACACATTTTTATTATTGATTTAAACCAAGTTAATTTATTTACTTGCATTTAATCATTGTGTATTGAATTATTTAGGAAACCTGAACACTCAAATCAACTTTTCCAACTTCTAGTCTTTAATTAAATTAGGTAGAATCTGGTTTATACTTGAACCATCTCTTGGATCGATACCTGAATATACTGCTCGACAGGATTGTGCACTTACAATCTGATTCGAAAGGTGCAAAGGTCTAAAATGTATAGTTTACTATACTAAAACTTTGTGCATACGCTTTTGTGTGAACATCTCATTTGACTAGGTTCATGCCGTGATTTTAATTAATCAAGCAGCGTAGAAGGTAAGGAAATTTTAGACTGGCCCATAATTTATCAGTGTGAATTCGTGAAAGGTAAAAGGTAAAAAAAAACTGCTTGAAATTTGTTCCACATGAAGAAAACTAATGCATAAAATACAGGTGGCTGCCAAAAAAAATTCATAGTTCGTGATTCGATTGACTTCAATTCGATTCGAAAAAAAATAACAATTAATTCATTCGATTGAAATTCGTTTTGAAACAAATCAAACCATTTCGATTCGAATCTTATTCAAACTCAAACTTAAACTGGGATAAGTTTGATTTAGTTCGATTCATTTGCAACCTTAAGCCAGAAGTGTCAACAAGTGTTGTAAATAATAGTATGGTATGCGCTTGTCGAATAGGGGGAGTACTGTCTTGTTAAGCAATTAATATTCAGTTAACTAATTATAATGTTGTAGATAATTATACGTTTTATTAAAATTATGTACATATATTCGTAATTGATTAAAAAATAATTAATTTAACTCATCAAAACTTATCAAATACACTTATTTTAACCTAGTTTTCTTGTTAATAAATAAAGTTTTAGGGTAAATTTCACCGGAGGTCACTAAACTTTGTACTTTGTCACGAATTGGTCACTCAACTTTGATTTGTCTCAATCAAGTCACTCAACTTGTCATTTGTTCCAAATTAATCACTCTATAACTTCTCTGTCCAAGATGCTAACGGAATATGCTCACTCTGTCCAAAGTTTTAACCTGATGAGCATATTCCGTCCAAAATGTTAACGAAATAAGAATATTCCGTTAGCATTTTGAATGAAAAAATTATAAGGTGACTAATTTGGGACAAATGAAAAATTGAGTGACTTATTGGAACAAATCAAAGTTGAGTGACCAATTTATGACAAAGTACAAAGTTGAGTGACCTCTGAAAAAATTTACCCAAAGTTTTATAAAATTGCCATTTAAAGAAAATTCATATAAGATGAGATAAAACATGTAACGGATTGATCGGATAAATCAATTGATTTGACGGACTAAACGACCCAATATATAATAGATCATGGTCCAATAAATGTCCGACTAAAAGACCTACGTGTCTTATAATTAATCACCAGAAAATAATTAAATGGGAATAATAAAACATAATCAACTGAGTAATTAAAAAAAATCCGTAAATATACCTCCGCCAAGTCTATTTATAATGGTTTGATCACTGCCACCAACTAAATTTAATAGGCCGTTTAACCCATTATGTTATAACACTATGCAAAACCAAACAAATATATCAAATGTTTACCCAAAAAGTTATTAATATTTGACAATCCTTTGATCACCAAAACTGGTTGATAATATTCAATATATGCTCTTTAAATTATTAATATATATATATATATTTTGCAGAATCAACCACAAATAAATTTATATATTTGCCTCTTAATCAATTTCTATTTTGATTACGTACTTGTTTTGCTTGAAATTAGGAAAACAAATTATTCGTAGAAATTAAGAAAAAGATATAGAGAGAAACAGAAAGAGTATATAGTGTGTAATATTAATAGAAAGATTAATACAGATTCTACCAATTTTAACAATCAAAATAGTTATGATAGATAGAATTTGCACCGTTTCTAACTCCAAATACAAATATTAAAATGCTGTCTGAGGAAGAACGACGGGTTACATAAACCCTAAATAGCCAAAAAACAAAATTATTAAAATCTTTTGATCGGTAGAATGTTTATCCATACAAACAATGGAAATATTTTAATATAACAAATGTTTAGATAGGTAGAAATCTTACATATCTAAACTCTATTTCATACAACACTGTAGCAATTACTGTTGCTATGGATAATTGGGGAAATAGGTTAAGAATAGTGCAAATTCTATCTATTTTAAATGTTTTGATTGTTAAAATCGATAAAATCTGTACCGATCTTTCTATCGATATTACAAACTTTGTACTCTTTATGTTTCTCTCTCTACCTTTTTCTTAATATCCATGAATAAAAAATTTCCTGAAATTAGTTATCTGTTTTTATTTCTGCATCCGTGTATTTTAAAAGGTTGTAAACTTAAAAGCATTTTTTTAGCGTTGATTTTGTAGTAAGTCAAGATCGAAATCAATATGTACAACATAATTTGCAAAGTTTATTACACCACGAAACAAACTTCATGAAGAATTATGGGCTTCATTTAAATTGTCAAAAAAAAAAAAAAAATGAGCTTCATTTTGCAAACTCCCATCCTTTTTTTTTTTAGCAACCTTATCTACAATATCACAGAGATATAAAAAATTACCTCAATAGCATCAAAATATAAGTAGAGTTTATTAAAACCAACGAAATAAATATTAGAGAAAAAGATAATTAAAAGAAATCAATTATGAAACCTATTAATAGTTTAATACCCATTCTTGCCAATAAACTATGCTCAAGTGATGAGGTATTAGAAGTAGAACTAGGATATATGTTCATAGCTCAAAAATATATCGATCGACTCCAAATAACGAATCTAAACTCCATTAAAACCGATCTACTTAATGAATAATGTGTTTATATGTAGAATTTAGAACTTTCTAATTAAATTAATATAAAGTCGAGTGGTTAAAAAATAATGCAGAATTAATGTATAAAATTAACTTAAAAACTTTTTTTTTACTGCTTCAACTTTATACTAAATTAATTTGAAAAATTATAAATTTTACATTATAATTACATAATCACTCGTGAAGTAGATCGATTTTAACTGTTTGTATTCGTCGTTTGAATGCAAAACAAACATGTATGAGACCGAAAAAACTTCTCAATTATAATAAAACATAAATAATTGCCCATCATCTAATTGCTACTTGAATCATCTATATTAAATTAAAAAAAAAAGGATCAAACATGAGAGCACTTACCAAAGAATCTTGGAAAATAGTTTGTCAAAGTGGAAAAGGTGCTTCCTGACCCGGTACACATAAAATGTATACATTAACGCGGCTATTGTCACCAAGAAAAATGACAGAATAATCAATTGACCAAAATCCTGCATGTCAAAATACAATTTAACAATGTAAATCAGTACAATATTTCTAAAGAGCAAAGTCAGAGAAAGTTGTACTCAGTAGATAAGTGTATCGTTTTTACTTAATAAATAAGGTGAGGTGTTTAGTTTAATATTGAGAACATGCATATATAATGTACATTACAATTAGAAAAGATGAATCAATTACCTTGGGATCTGAAATAATTATACCCATCATGTATGTTAGCAAGTCAAACATGGACTGCACTGAGTTCTGGACCCCACCCACAATGCACCGATCAGATTCTGGTACAAGATCCTGGAAAACATAGGTTATTAACATATATACTTGTTAATAGTTATTTTACTAGGATTATGAAACTAATAATACCTGCATGAGTTGCATAACAGCCAAATCAAACATCCATAAACCAAGACGTGATACTGCAACTCCTCCCATTAACATCCATGCTGAATTAAAATTGCTGCTAACCCAAATCGATGCCACACAAACCAACAAACAGAACCACTGTACCCGAAGTAAACAAAGAAACAATGTACATGCAAGAATTGAAAGTGTATTAATTATTCAGCAACTATTTCTGAACAAAAACATGTAATTATCATTCAGTGATTTTTACCTGCATCCAGATGGACCAGAGTCCAGTACGAACTGTGGAAATGCGTGAATGCACAACCGGGTACAATACAGTTGCCCCAATACCTACAAGTGCACTAACCCCTCGTGCTATACTAATAACATATACCGGGATGCCTTTCCAATCCAACGTTGCTGTCATTAGTGTCCCAAAGCTGTTCAAAGTATTAGAAATTAAGCTTTAAATTTTGCTTCAGCATTAGACCCTAAATTTTTCATTCAGGCCTCAATTTAACTATTTTTTGCCTCATTCAATTGTGAAATTTGCAATTTTGTCTCATTTCCAATCATTGTGCAATGAGTCACACACACCCATCAAGCCAGTGTAAAGAAAAAAAAAAGTAGGAATAACAGAAGATATTGAAAAGGGAAAACACAGCAAGATGGTACCGAATCCTAACGGTTTTTCAATTCTAGTACTACACAAAAAGTGAGCATCTGTTGCTCCTTTTGGTCCTTTTATGTTCAAAATTTGCAATTATGATCTTAATTTTCTGATTTCTTCAGTTTTTGTGCTGTTGTCATCTTCCAGTCCAGTAATGTTTTTGCAGATTTGAGTTATTTTTTTTTTACCAAATGTCATTGACCAACTAAGCCGGCATTCACCTGGCTGTTTTTCCATGCCTTTGATTAAAAAGTGATTGTGTCAACCAAAATTGTACAGCTTGCAATGTCAAACCAGAATGATAACTCTGAGACTCCAAAAATAGTGCTGGTTTCTGAGTCATTAACTCACCTTAAAACAGTGAAATAAAGGATAGCCAGAGAAATTCCAGGAAGAGCCACCTCTTGCTTGAGATACACAATCCAAGAATCAAAACAAGGAATCACTGATAACCTCTCCATTGTTTGTATCCTCCAATTGTCAGACTTGTCACCAATTAAACTCTCACTCTCCTCTAAGATAGATGAGCTCTCGGCAATGTTGCCATCACCGACTCTTCCATTTCTTCTCTGATCACTTTCGCTAAGAGACGGAACACGGTTATACACAGAAGCAAGAAGCCAATATTCCAAGAGAACAGAAACTATGTTCCATACAGAAAAGATAATTGCCGAGGCCCGTAAAGAGATGAAGCTGATGATAAAACCAGAGAAAACTGGTGCTAGAAGTTTGCATGATAGGTCAATCCTTCTAATGACTGAGTTCATTTTTGTCAATAGCTCAGGAGGTTCACCATTAGATATAACCACCACCCTGTAAAAAATATTGGCATGAAACTAGAATTTTAGGCCTATAATTTTGAGTGAAAGGACAAATGAAAATGTTCTAAAATACCTTGAAATTTTGGTTTCCAATAGACCCACCACAAAATAAACACAGAACAAAATGATGGTATGCAAAAAGATGTATTAGCAATAGGATTAAATATTACCATTCTCTTTCAATTAAGATGGTTCCAGCAAGAGTTGAGAGAACCCCAACAGCACCAAATAAATTAATCACCACAATTAACACCATAAATATCTGAAAATCTGTTGTCTTAAGGTCGTCATAAATAAGTAGAGCAGTTACTGAACCACCAGCAACCACAAAAGATAAACTTCGGGTTAAGAGCCAAACACGAAGAACCTGCTTATAGGAAAAAATGCAATGCATATTATATACAAGGTCATAAACAAACTTCAGGCATCTTCCAATTACATTAACTTTTATTGAAATTATCGAACACCAAATTAGTAGAACGCCCCCTTCTGCAAAATCTTAGGAATTTTCAATAATTATATATGCCTAATTATAATTGAAAGGGTAAGAGATGTACTATGCAAAAGGTGCAGAAAAATCATTACTCGCATGAAGTCACTTTTAATTTTTTCGGATAATTAATTTCTTTAGAGGCAACTAAGTCTCAAATCTAGTATTTAAATCACAAAAGACTATCCTCTTCAGAATTCACATTGGTTGCCATTACTGTGATAGCAGTGAGTTATTACCTGATCCAAACTGCTAGATCAAAATTAAAATGTTTAGACTATACATCACCACACCTTATTGTTTAGGTGAAGATTTTTATAGATTTGATCTGAACCATCTGATTATGATAGTACGGCTCAGATGCATAAAGGCACATCTTGTGCTACACTTCAATGCATAAAGGCACAGCCTGTCTGTTGCAGTAAACTGTTACGTATCTGTTGGTATCAAGAAGAACAGCTATAACAACAATTTCATGGGTATTGGATATTAATAGAAAATTGACCTGAAGATATGTTAATCTATCGACCAGTGACCCGATCAAGGGACCGAATATTGCAATAGAGGCCGACTCTACCACACCATATATTGCCGTGAAAAGTAAAGAATCAGGCCAACTGTTTATCATGTAAAGTGCAACTGAAAACTCCCACATCCTGCAAACACAGAATATTCTATCGTGTTACTGAAATAAACAACACATAAACTGCACATAAAATAAGGAGTTTTTTGAGTTTTTTTTATTAAATCTTTAATCTTTTGGTTTGATTTCTGCTGAGATGAGCTATTTTTATTATATTGGCTGGGTGCTTCAATTAGCCTTTCCATTTTGTGTTGCAGAAAATTAGGAGATATTTTGAAAAAAAATCTAAAACCCAATTAGAGAAAAATTACAAAAATACCTTGCACCCCATCTGGCAAGGAAGTGACCAGCATATATCCGTCTAATCAGCGACGGTTCAATTTCATGCTTAGAGCTTTCTGGAAGCAGAGATTCACTTATTGCCTCCTCCATTTTACATACAAATCACACAAAAATCTTCTCCTCTTATCTCTCTCTACCCTAAAAAAAATGGAGCAAGTAGAAATTTCCTCAGTTGGCACTTGCTACTCAGTAATTTACTAAAGGATATGGTAGAGAGCAATCATGTAATTAAGATTGATTTATGTAGGTTGAGACCTAGTCGCCACCTGATCACCTCTCAAAGAGTTGAAAACCAGGGAAGCCAAGCAGCATGAAGCGTGAAGCGTGATGCATGGATCAAGCTTGATAAAATTTATTAAATTGGTCTTAAAAAATTGAAACCAGGGACTAAGGTGTCAGGAGGACCCACCAAGCCTATATTAAACTCAAACAGGACAAATCCAACCGCTTCTTTAACTAAGATTCTGTATACATAGGCCCAGCCCAATTATAGTCAAAGCTTCGCTTCTTTTATCGGGTCGGGTTCTCCTTCCTTTAGCTCTTTCTGATCCGATCTCCTGCAATACGCACGTTGGCTCAGATAGGGGTAAAAATCATATCCATATCCGTTTTTATTTTTCGGATATGAATTAGATATCGAATATTCATAGATCTTCATTCTATTATTAAGTATGTCGGGTGTCTGATCCATCAATAGCTACGATTGAATGATAAAACTTCGGATTTGATCTCAGCTCTCCAATTATGTAATTTGTCTTCTTTTGATTAAATGCATCTATTTTATATATAAAAGTCTAAATTTAGTTAAAAACATACTCACTACATGTGCTGCCACACAATACGTTACAATTAAAATTAAATAAATTATGAAATTTAACGATATATTTCTCCATGTCATTATTTCTTTGCTTTCATATTTTTTTTTCTCTTCAATTGAGAAGACTCCACCTTCCATTTTCTTATTTCTTTGTTTTCTTACTTCTTCTTCGTTTCTATATTTCTATACGGATCACAATGAAAATTAATTTTTTTTCTTATTTATCTTTCTCTATTTATATATATATTGTTGTGGGCAATTTAGAATATATCAATGTGTGTGTGTATTCTAAATTGGAAACAAAGAAGAAGAAGAAAAAGAATATAAATTGGAAACAAAGAAGAATATAAATTAGAACGTGTGTGAATATATATTTCTCTTATAATATGTGTGTGTATGTATATTCTATACATATACATGATAACACTTTTTATTTATGTTTTTTGATATCATATTATATATCGATATTGAATTGTTGTAAGATATTTGATATTATATTCAAATAGAGCTATTATTTGATATCATTGGTACTTAAAAATAAAGAATCATCACATCATCAAATTGTCATCAAAGATCACGATTAAAGATTAAAGTTAGTTAAAAAGACATAATCATATAAATTTTCTATTAACATGTGTCTTAATTTTTGAATAATTATTATTTTTATTGATATATTTTTTTCTTATAATATGTTCCGTTGCAACGCATGCACAGGTATGATACTAGTATATACTTAAATATTTTCATAATAATTATTAAACTATAAGAAGGACTCAAATATCCCAATCCCGACTCCGACCCCAATCTTAACGCCGCACATGTATACCAAATTTATACGTAATTGGAGGGGCATATATCTGAAATTATTTCTTTTTATAATTGAAATCAACCCATAATCAAGTTATTTCTTTTTGTTACATCAGATTGTATTTCTGTTTCTATTGTTTTGTTTCAAAATTTACCAAACTAAAAATTATCTTTTTACCTAACTGGAAAAGCACAAATTGCTGGTGTTGAGTGAAAAAACACAGATTGCTTATATTTGCTGGCGAGAGGAGAGAGAGAGATAGCGACTGTGTCAGTCGATCAAAAGAGACGAAGAGAGTCAAGAGACGCTATCAGTCATTTTTAGCAAGAACTGGAGATTGACGGTCAAAAGAGAGAACCAGAGATACCTCCAAGCGTGCGTCTTATTTGAAAATGAGAAGTCACGGACAAATAATCTGAACCTCTGATCTAAAATAAGATGTGTTGTTCAGATTTTGGGAGAGGATTGGATTGGATTATAATTATTGGAGCATTAGAGTGCTCGTCTTAAACTATATGATATATACTATATTAGAGTTTGGCTGATATAACATCACTGTCATTTCAACTTATATAACGTCAACTCTAAAACCTATCAAATTGACTTCAAATAGTGAATCCAAACCGCTTAAACCGATCTACTTCATTAGTTGTGCATTTACATGCAAAATTTATAACTTTTTAAATTTATTTAGTATTAAGTCAAGTGGTCAAATTTGTGAGTTTTTAAGTTAATTTTAATATATTCATTTTTTAATGTTTTTACCGCTTGATTTGATACTAAAATAACTCGAAAATATAAAAAAAATTATATGTAAATGCATCACTCATAATGTAAATCTGTTTGAACGGTTTGGATTAATCGTTCGAAGTCGATTTGATAGATTTTAGTGTTGGTGTTATTTGGCTAAAATGTCACTAATGTTATATTAGCCAAACTCACTATATTATATGATATATTATATATATCTATTATTCAAATACAGATAATTAAAATTCAAAACCATATCCGTATTCGTATTTGCATAGATATTCGTGTTTAATTTTTAGATAAAGATCCGGATACAGTAGGATAATATCCTACCCATTTGCACCCCTACATTGGCTTCTTTTAAATAAATGCTTTAATTTTACCACTTTTCTCCTTGCATTATAATAAATATTATTTAGTTTATTTTACATTGCATTTCTGTAAAAGTTTGATGGCCTAGTTTTACAAGGGTAAATTTTATTTCTGTTGAAATTTTAATCCCTAATTAATTGCTGGTGGTAAATTAAGATAAGTAGCTGACTATTTTTTAGTGTCACTAAATATAAATTTATCAATGGAAGCATTCAATTCTAATTCATTTTTATTGAAGTCACCCAAATTGAATTGAACTGAAATAATGTGCTTCTTGTTTCCGATCATAACCTAAGATTCTTAGTTCCATAACCTAACATTTAAGTCAGGATAGGACATTTATCGGGTTCAATAACTAATCAGATTCAAATTCATTAACTTATCAGGTACATAATTGTAATTCAATTCCTATAACTATGTTTATTATAAAAATTGTTATAATCATAAAATCGATTGACATAGCATAAACATATTAAGCTAATTAAAAATTTGTTTGGCACAACTCATATTGGAACTGTTCTTAGTCAATTAGCAATTTGAAATTAAAACTTAGATACAAAATTTAATTGAAATATAAGTATTGAATAATAAAAAACACAAAAAGTTCGACCGACCTATTTTCTTAAAATTGTAATAATAAAATCCACTGTCAGACATTTCTTGTTTTCTTATTCTTTTTCATTCTATTTACAAAATAAAATATCGCAAATCTAAAAAAAATAGAATATGTAGAATCGACTAAAACTCAAAAGAAATCGGTTCAAGAATTAGACTAACTCGAACCAAGATTAAGCACATTGAATAATTTTTACTAAATAAAAATTATAAATTTAGAGGTAGGCAATTGCCTACCCCAATCTATGTATGGATCCGTGGGTGGAGGCGTCATACCACATAGCAGGAACCTAACTAAATATAAACAAACAAGTTCTCAGAAGATCACAAAGAAGATTTTTTATTAAGATCTTATTGTGTTATAATGCATTGTCAAAAAAGAGATCAGCAACAAGCCAAGAAGTGCAGTTGGCGTGGTACAAGAGTTGACCACATCATTTGAACTACAAGAGCGAAGATACCAAACTTTGTGGAGTGAATAGAATTTGATTTTGATTATTGATAGATGGTAGTTATTCCTCAAGAGCTCTATATAGTGTATATATAGGATATTTGGTTTCAAATAGCCACAGCCATTTAAATTTGAAATGAAAATCTCTAGACCAACTTAAAATCCATGGGGGAATGAGTACAACTGTTAAGCTTCTGGAAAAAAAAAAAAAAAAAAAAAAAAAAAAAACCATAAAACTTAAATAAAAATTATAATACCGCAAATTGGTACCTACAAAATTGTCAAATTGGATGACAAAACTTCCCATGTGAACAAACAGCACAATGCTTGGACAGAAACATGAACGCCGAGCTAACATGAAAATGTCAACATATTTGAATTATCCATACAAACATCAGAAAAATACAACGATTTCATGTTTTAAAAGGATTTGCCCCATGTTTTTTACTAGATGAATTAGCTGTTTGTCCCGGAAGACACTGCAAAACAAAAATGTTGCATAGGATAATAGGTTAGGAGAAAAAAAAAATGAAGTTTTTTTGCAAAGAACATCCCATGTGTACTACACATGTGTAAATAGAGCCCCATTATTTTCACCTGTTTGCATTTCTGGCACTGACCACCATGGGTGTTATTTGTGAGTAACATTTGAGTCATTATAAAGTACCATAAGAAAAGCCAAAAATGGCTATATTATATCTAATGAGTAATACACAACTATGTAATCATTACAATATCGAAGTTTCTTCTCCATTGAATTAAATTTTCTTTGATTTTAATTCAATTTGGCACTAGTGAAGAAAGAGCTTAGCAACTCATGTGCAAAGTTGTCAAATTCCACTGAATTTAAGGAAAATTCAAGCATTATCTTGAACTTTCACAAAAAAAATCAAATTGTTCCCTAAAAAGAATTAATTCAGTCGGCCTCTCAGCTTAATTTACTAACACATACACTTTTGCTAAGGTGACCTCTTTTGCTTGCCACATCAGCATGCTCATCAAACTGAGTCCCTCTATAAGCTAACAAAAAGTAAAATCATTGGTTTCCCCACTAAATCATCTTTACTTCTCAGCTGAACCAAAGAGAGAAGGTCCATGGAGCAAGCTAATGCCGCAAACTAGAGAACCACATCAGCCAAAGTAATAATGCCAGTTAATTTTAACTGTTGGAAGCCATACTTGAGCTCCTTTTTTGAAAGTTCAATGCCCATTTGGTGCAACTGAAAGTCCTGGGACCAGTTTGTTCTTTCAAGGACCAAGACCTGAATTTACCCTAGAAATTACATGCACCGCCATACTTAGCTAAATGTTAGACCATGGAAACACAAATATTGGCTTGAGATGCACAAAGAAGATGGATTGATACTTGTAAGTTGTTAATGCAAATGTTTGTTAAAAAAATTAGAGAAAAAAAACAAATCATTACCGTCAGTTGGTCACTTTTTAGCTTGCTCCTCATCACTATCAGAGTCACTTGCATTATATCCTGAAAAAGGATTTAGTCTGAAGCTCAGAAAATATCAACACAAAAAGTAGTAAGAAACTAAATGCATATAATTTTCCAAAAATAGATGGAAGTACAGCGAAGATATCAGACAGTACAACCATTCAAAAAGGAATGTATAAAAATAGTTATATAAATCATATGTCTACACAGATTGATGGAGAAACTAGAGAAACCAGAAGAAGCACTCAGATGGTTGAAAGATGAGTGGCAACAAAGGAATTAGATGCAAAACAGAAAAGCTAAATTAGTTTACACCAATTCACTAATTTAACAAAATATGAAGTGATACACAAGAAATTTTGGGGTTACACTGAAAACAGACCTGGCCTTTTGTCGCTGACCTTCCAAACCGATGATCTATAGCGCGATGCTTTTTCAATCCACACCCTTGCCTAACACAATCATATATTTTATCAAGACAGAAACCTTAAACTATATGATTAAAATTATATTATTCAAATATGATGCCACTGCTATTAAGTTAGTTATCAATTTACCCAAATACAAACATATACTTCATTTAACTGTTCTTTACCAAAAACAGAAATTATCATTTGCCTGGAAACATCAAAATTTGCTACTCCTTAAACATGGCAAAACTGTGAGTCATCAAAACTTCAGTTAGGTGTATGATAAGTATTGAACTTCAAGATTATTGCACAAACCAGGTACAATATCAATATTTACAACTTCAGTTATAGATAAATACATCAAGATGGGAAATTTTCACACACGACCTCCCGAAACTAAATCTAATTCTTCCATCCAGTAATTCATTAACAAAATCACAAGATTAAGAATAGAATCCACAAAATCTATCAATAAAGAATTAAGAGGAATCATATAACTATACCTTTTGGTCATTTTTGGGCACACCATAGCCACTGTGATACATCTGGCCGACCAAAACTTGCATAGCAGTGTCACCAGCTCTCGCCTCCTTGAGCGCTTCGTTGAACCATCGTCTCACGCAATCCGCCACCACCTCTGACAGTGGGACCCGAACCTCCTGCTCGTTCCCCCCTCCGCGTTCCATCACGCTTCCCTCTCTGGAGCTACTCGGAACAGATACGGAACTTGAGGCGGAGTCTCTACGGGGTCTAAGGAAACGGGTCCAGGAGCGAATCTTGGCGGTGGCGAGGCGGGCGTAGCGTTCGATTGTTGAAGTGAGAGCAAGGGTTTTGCCCATAAAAAATAAAAGAAAGAGGTGTGTTTAAGCTCAACTTCTTGTCTATGCTAGGCAATTTTGTAAGAAACCAGGGGGTCTCTGGAGAGAGTATTTTTCTTGGGATTTGGTAGTATGCTGGAAAGAGACCCAGGGGGACCCATGTGGCAGTGTCTTTGCTGACGTGGAAATAAAAATAATCAATTTATGATCGGCCTTCGCACTTTGCGTGATCCTCTTCAAAAGTGGGAAATAAATCTTCTGTTATTTCACAATATAACAAAACCTGTTATCAAATCTCAACCGTTCATATTGGTTGAGAAAATTTTGAACGGTTGAGATCGGACTAACGGATTTCTGTTATTCAATTAGAATAACAGAAGATTTATTTCTCAAAAGTGAACATACCAGGCCGACATCTCGGCCTTGGACCAATATACGCGACGAGCAAGAAATTACCAATTTACCCTCCATTTCAGTGGCCTGGCCCAAAGTCTGACAGACTATCAGTGTCAGCCTCATAATCCCTTCTCAGCAAGTTGCAACTTGCAAGTGTGCAATGGCGATTCGAATTCTCCGATGCGTGAATTTACGCATTTACCCTCCCTTCTTTGTCCGCTTTCTTTCCACCTCACTAGACGAACAATCCATCCTTCAACAGCTGTCGGAACTCCTACCAACTACTGGTAAACCGGTTAACCCCATTCCTTTTTCTCAAAGCCAGCCCCTTCAGACCACACCCCCTACGAAACCATTTTCCAGTCGCCTTCTCTCGCTTGAGGATCAATTGCGCGGAGTCTTCCTCCAGAAGCTTCGAGGCAGATCAGCTGTCGAATCGGCTCTTTCATCCACCAGAGTTGATCTTACAGTGGAGATCTTCTCTGATGTGGTCAATAACGGTAACCTCAGTGGTGAGTCGATGGTGACCTTCTTTGATTGGTCAATTAAGCAGCCTAACATCAAAATTGATGTTGATTTGTATAATGTCATGCTTAGAGCACTCGGTAGAAGGAAATTCTTCTCATTTTTTAATCAGATTTTGGAGAGGATGAGGATAGATGGATTGAGGCCCGATTTGAGAACTGTGGAGATATTAATTGATAGTTTTGTGGCTGATCGAAAGGTTTCTAAAGCAGTCGATTTGTTTAAAAAGTTAGAAGAAATTGGGTCAAGGTGTGATACTGGTTCGCTTAATGTACTTCTAAAATGCTTGTGCAATAGGTCGCATGTTCGTTCCGCATATATGACTTTCAATTCTATGAGAGGTAAAATTGAATTCGATAAGGATACTTATCATGTGATTATAGGTGGATGGGCTAAATATGGAATGGTAGATAAGGTGGAGAGTTGTATGCAGATGATGGTAAATGATGGATTCAAACCTGACAATGTTACATATTATCATATAATTGAGGCCTTAGGTAGAGCTGATCGGGTAGATGATTCTGTTAAAGTTTTTGAAGAATTGGAGGCAAATGGGTGTGTGAGAAATACCATGGTTTATAATGCTTTGATTTCAAACTTCATTTCAATTGGTAATTTGGAGAAGTGCATAGAGTATTATAAAGATATGTTGACAAGTAACTGTTTGCCAGATATTGATACACATCATAAATTGATTAATTCCTTCTTAAAGGCTAGGAGGGTAGCAGAAGCACTAGAGGTGTTTGCTGAAATGCTTGATAGAGGGATTTTGCCTAGTACTGGCATGATCACTTCTTTTCTTGAGCCACTGTGCAATTTTGGACCTCCTCATGCGGCTATGCTTGTTTACAAAAAGAGCAAGAAAGCAGGGTGTGTAATCTCCTTTAAAGCATACAAACTTTTACTTTGGAGGCTTTCTAGATTCGGTAAAAGCAATATGGTGTTGAAGATTTGGGAGGAGATGCAGGAGAGTGGTTATGATTCTGACAAAGAGGTTTACGGGTTTATTGTTAACGGGCTTTGTAATGTAGGAAAGGTTGATATTGCGGTATCAGTGGTACAAGAGTCGCTTGGAAAGGGATTTTGCCTCGATAAGGTGGTTTATAGCAAATTGAATAACAAGTTATTGGAGATGAATAAGGTCGAGACAGCGTATAAATTATTTCTGAAGGTAAAGAGCATGCGTGTCATTGCCAATTCTCGGAGTTTTTGGCGGTCTAATGGTTGGCACTTTTGAGCTGTGTTATCTGGTCTTGTAAATTTACAGAGATATTTTTTCTTTTGTTTTGACACCAATTTTAATTAGAAATCATTGAAATATTTACAGCAACTAGGTTTTGGCAGGTGCAAACCACACAACAAAACAAAAGCACAATAACTGGTATTGGTTATACTACAGAAACATAGTGTCTTTTAATTTAGCATTTTTCATATCTATCCTGCAAGGGTCCGAAACTTGTCCAAATGGCTTTGGATAGAGATTTATCCAAAGCTTATATAATCCGTGTGATGAAATTTATCAGGATTGATTAATAACACCCTTTAATTTCTCTGTTAGACAAAATATGCATGTTCTTCTATCTTTAGCTTATTTTGGAATGAAATTGTAGAGCAAAAGGCAAGTATGGAGGTGGTTCATCTCTCACAACTTTCTTTCTCGTTCAGAATGACATGGAATTTTACTCAAGTTTGTTCCCTGTAATGGCAACCTGAAGCACTTCATTGGTGCAATTCTCCATGGCTATTCCCTTCTTAATTACAATTGCTTAATGTGTGTGCATAAGAAATATTCATTGACAAAAATTAAAAGCTTAACTCAAAATATTTTACGAAGTACAATGATATACAGTTATTAGGAGTTTAATTTTTTTCATGGTATACAGTTATTTGTAGCATTAAAATATGAGAGAATATTTTGATTTTTAATTAAAATAGTTAAATAAAACAAGGTAAAATGTCAGCAAAAAAAAAGATAATATTGACAAAGATAAAACGAGAGGAAGAAACTCTCTATTGGTATTCTCTCTGATTTGTTTCCATAATAGAATAGAGAGAGAATTGGATCAGTTTCTTATTTTGTCTAATAAAAATAATTAACAATGTTAGTATTGATTAAATTATAAAATTTAATCGTATGACAAAGAATGACTTTGAACAAAAGTCAATTCAAATGGCTTCGGATAAGTTCCAAACCCATTCTGCAAACCCTAAAAAATAAAAATTCAAAGAATACTTGCCATTCGTAGAAAAGAGGCCTCACATTTATGTACTGGTTTTAAGATATTACAAGGCCCAGTATAGGACCAAGTAGGCTCTTACATATTTTAATTATTTTTTTCTATTATTTGCCGGGGGTTTTTTTTGGATAAATCTTTTATTTGTAAAACAGTTGTATGACATTTATCAATAATTTACGCTATAATTTGAACTATTTTAGAATCTTGTTTGGTGTACAAGATTCTCAGCAATAAAACATGCATGCTTATTAAAAGCTACAATGATTCGATTATCTTTTGGTATCAACAACCGGGCAGTTGAATCATAACCCATAAATATATATGTTGCATAGTGTACCCAATCACATCCTCGTTTGCATCCTGCCATCTCAAATTATTAGCCACAAATGCAAAAGGAAAATTATAGAACAATTAAAGGCCAGGCAACAACTGGTGAAGACCCATACGGTTGGTGAGAGAGGGCTCACGCGTGCGTGCGAACACACCAAAATGATTAGTATATATGGACCCAATTTGGCTTGTCGACAGTCAGGTCTTCTCCAAGTTGGAATCTTGTTTTTTTTTTTTTCCTATTCCAGCCTTTTAAATGAAGGGGGAATTTCATGTATATCCCTCAAAAGTTTCAATATTATGTATTTATCCCTCTAAAATCTATAATTACATATTTATCCTTAAAAATTATACAAACTCACATATTTATCCAATCTAACTCTATTATATATCAAATATATCCAAATATAATTAAATAATAATTTTTAATCATTAAAATATATTTTACAATATTAATTAATATTGTAATGACCATTGTACCCTTCTTCCTCTCTCTCTTTAATATGTTGAGTTTTGGCAGCACCAAAACCTCCCGCCTCCTGTCCAAACACGCTATAATCTCCCACATGTTCTCTCGGATTTCTCCTCCCGAAGATATTGTAATGATTAGTACTGGTACAGTATGGTTCAATATTGGTACGGAGAAAGCACAAGACAGTGAAATACTGGGAAAATACTTTAAAAAAAATTAACTAATTTTATTTATAATTAGTTACAGAGCAGTTTAATTTTTATGTACATGAAGATGGAGGTACTAAGAAATCTTTTGGCTCGGAGGAATGCAATCAGTGGGTGCACATTACAGTGAGGAACCACTATACTGGTAAGAAACCGGTGCAGGAAACCAGTACAAGAAATCGGTACTGGAAATTGGTATTAGTACATTGAAGAATCACTATACTGGTAAGAGAATGGGTCCAACAAACTGATACTAGAATATAATTGTTGTAAAAAACAAGTACTAGTGCATTGTTAGAATGGAGGGGTTTACTGGTGCGTACTGTCAAGATGAAGGAGATTATAACATCCAATGTTTCCTTTTTCTATCAATTTAAATTTTCATTTTTCTTATTTTTCTTCCTTTGTATTTTATCCATTGTATTTACTTTTCTTATTCATAACTCAACACTCATGAGCTGGTCTTATAAGGGAAAATAAAAGAAGGGTAAAATGGGAATACATAGAAAATTAATGTTAAATATAATGGATTGGATAAATATGTGAGTTTGTATAATTTTTAAGGATAATTATGTAATTAAAGCTTTTAGAGGGATAAATACGTAATATTGAAACTTTTGAGGGATATACATGAAATCCCCCCTTAAATGAATTAATATTAAAGTGTTCATTTTAAAATATTTACTAACTTGATGTTTTTCTTTTGAACATACACAATTTGTAAGTTAATTCCGTCTAGACATCTAGTGATCTAGATGCATGCATGCGTGTAGAGAAATAAATAATGTGAATAGCGATCGAATTGAATGCATGCGCTTTAAATGCATCATGCATGCTGTTAGATGTTTGGAGAAAAATAGATAGATCATGGATGCATGCATTTACACTAGATTTTATCATCCACCCTTCACCTATTTTTTTCTTATGAATTAGTTCCATCTTTGGCTCTCCTTCTCTTCATTTTGTTGTTTAATCCGAATTCTTACACGGATCCATCCCTACTGATAGAGATGGACGTAGAATTTCTACGAAGGAGGAGCAAAAATCGGATTCAAATACATTAACAAATCAGGTACTAGATAAAAAACAATCAGTATAATTAAAAACAATGCCAATAGTATACTCTTACATAATAAAAATAACAAAATAATATTATTTTACATATTAAAAAACAATAAAGTTGGTGCAAACTTGTAAATTTCTGTAAAATTTATATAAAAATAACAAAAAAAAATCCATTAACAATGTTTTTGAACTAACCTGATGAACTTTCCAGCTTCAGAAAAGAAAAAAAGTAGTACCAAACCCATATTTTTCTACTGAATTTTAAAATTAAGAGAAGACGGTTGCCACCCGGCTCAAGGTGGATCCGCCCCTAGCTACCTACTAAAATTAAAACCTTTTAATTTGTGTTTAACAAATATCTTCACCCAAAATAACCATGTTAACACATTATTTTGTGAATAGTCTTTACTCCTAAGATCGGTTACCAAATAAATCCAAAAATTATGCATATATTACATCCCATATCACGACAAAGAATCTAATCTAATCCAAGTTTGTCTAAAGGTTTCAAATCAAAATCTGTTTAGTTGTCAATAAGTTTCAATTTTTCTAAGACTCCTCCAGAGCCGTCTGTATCAAGAAAGAGAGAGAGAGAGAGAAAGAAGGGAAGAAAAAAAAAAAGAGAGTAGAAGTGCATTCTTTAATTTAAGAAACTTGTTAAATTTTATTGTCTGCTTTTGATTTGAAAGTGAGAAACATAGAAACGTTTGTACAGAGCCTTCACCTCCACTCTTTTTCACTTTCTCTTTTTCTGATCACCACTTAAATTTTTTAAATTTTTTTATCACGTTAAATCACAATGTCATTTTTCTTTACTCTCTTTCATTTTCTTTAGGATGTGCTTCAGACGAAAGAAAGAGAGAGAGGGAAGGGGAGCCCGGTCCAGACCAGGCTTGACCAGGAGAGATCCTTGTCGGTTAGAAATTTAATATTAGAGTATGTCATTAATTTGGAGTTTGGACTATTTGATCGTCTAATTTATTTTTATAAATTGATGGTAAGATTTATTTAGAAAATCATAACACAAGAATTAATGTCAGATTAATTAAAAACCATTTTAAGCAATTTAAAGACAAGTTTAATTAATCATATTTTTAAAAGCTTGGACTCACCAGTAAATTAAATAATACATGTGACTTCAAAGTCAGGGAAACATATAATTGCTTTTTTAATTAACATAAAACTAATAAAGATTTGCAAAATAGTCGACACAGTAGCTTATGCATCATTCTAATCTGGTAAAAATAATGATCCAATTGATTAAATTAATCACATGATATATATTTTTTTTCTTTTGCTAATTAATTGCAGTTATATACCTAGTTGCATCTGGAACCACAATTGTCTTCCAAAGGATACAAATATATATTTTTTGAATTATAAATATGATTAATAATTGTCTAGGTATAAATAAAAGTTCTCTGCACAATTCATAATTTGAAGGGAAAAATGCATGAGAATTGGTAGAGAATATATCCACAATAAAAATTTATTAACAAAGAAAAATATCATATTACTGAGATTAATTGTTGTACTTAATTTTATTCTTTCAACAAACTCAATACTGTTGAGTCCTCCTAAACTTTGTATTAATTTCTTGTCATATATATAATTTTCTAAATCAAAAGCTGTAAAATAAGCTTCGCCAATAATTTTAAATTATGAATAAAGACTAAACTCTTATTTCCTACTAAAATAATAATAGTTAATATATAGTTCTCTGTTCCCTCTTGATTTCAGAAAAGAAGAAAAGATGTAACTAATATAATAATAATATAATCCATGCACTCCCCACTCAATAGTCAATACTCAATACAATGGTCAATGGTGAAAGTGCAAGAAGCCAAGAAGTGGGCCATGGGCTGAGTACGTATCCTCTGAGATATCTCAACTTTTGCGTGACCGACGTGTCCGGTGCCTATTCGGGGGTGATGTAGAGTCAGTATTAGGTGCACTTTGCGATTCGTGCAGAGCGTGTTTAAACGGTTGAGATTTTCCATAAAGTCACGCAAAGTTTGAGATATCTCAGAGGATACGAATTCCCATGGGCTCCGATTGGCGGGATTGGCAGGCGGTGTGGCAGATCCATGCAGGCGAATGTGTACTGGGCCTCAAATAACACCACATTTCATGAAGTTTCCACTCGTTACAGTAAAAGGGCACAGTTTAAGAGTGCGTATGTTAGAGTGAATGTTCTTCTTTCTTTCTTTTTTTTTCTTACAAGTTACAACAGTCCATTGGCCTACGGTGAATGTAACTAGGGTCGGCAACCAGCTGCTAATGAGCAAGTTAGGTCTCACTCGTAATTAGCTTATTTATGAATTAAGTTGAGCGAGCGAATTTAAATTTTAGGTTCTGAGTTGAAATTACTGCTCAAGACTGATTCGTGACTTGTTTGAGCGAGCCGAGCTAGTTCGCTACTAACTTGGCAGATTTAAAAATTTGTATATTTTATTTCCTGCTATATCTTAAATTTTTATAACACATCTTATCAATTATGACTAAAACAAAATAATATTTATATGACTAATTACTGAGAAATACTCTTAATTCAATTGTAATTAAGAAAATTAAGTTTATACAATATACAAAATACTATAAATTAAGTTTACAGTTAAACTCATACATACATAATACAAATATATCAAAATCCTAAATTTATACAAATATATTCACAAAATAAATTCATGCATAGCAAATCAAACAAATTCATACAAATTAACTTAGTTAAGTATAATTAATTCACATATATTCCATATAAAGTCACGGGCGAATACCAAGCGGGTCACGAGCCACGAGCTTTTTTGCCAGTCCTAAATGTAAATATATGGAACCGAATCCTCTACACCCCGGCAAGAATTTTCTGCTCCCAGAGTTACTGTGTGTGGGCCCGACGTAAATCCTCAGTTCAAAAATTAAAAGTGACCGGTCTCATACACAGAGACTGTAGGAACAAGAAATTCTTGCACCCAGAGGGAGAGAAAATTCGGAGTCTAACTATATTGCCTTTCCGTAGAATCGTATTAGGTATGATAATATATTAGTTTTTTTTTTTTTAAGAGTCGGACAGTGAGATGCACGTCAGATCAATTTTTAATTTTTTATCAGATATGTTTGATCCGTATTAAAATTTATATCTGTTTCCTTTTTATATAAAAAAAATGATCCAATTTTTTGACTTCTATTTAATGTTTATAAAATACACTCGATCCGTCGGATTTTAGACTCACCTCTCACCGAAATTTTCATTTGTAGCATTAAAAAATGAAAAATCAAAAAAATCAAAACACTCTAGATTTGAGATATTTTCACATTTACTTGAACCACGCAGCCAATCTGACAGATATAAGTGCTCTTTGCCATTAGATTAAAAACCGATTCTTTCTTATTTTGAAAGCACTTAGATTCTCACAAACTTTCAAATTGTCAGAGCAAATCCTGATACAAATCAGCCTATTTTGATTGAATCCTAGATCAAATTTAATTTGATATCTATTGAACCTTTCTCAATTTCTTTTACTTTTTGGGCATGCAGACATGCCAATAGTGATAATTAGCTGGACATGAGCCTTGATTGAATTGACTCTTTTTTCTAACCTTTTTTGTATCAGACGTGCAATTAAAGTTTTAGGCAAATGTCTTACCTGGGGAACGATGAACTGGTACTGGTACATGCATGAAATTAAGTTTCTATATATTAGTGGTTAGTGGAAGCTAAAGTGAAAGGATTAACTAAGCAAATGTCTCACCTGGGGAATGATGAACTGGTACATGCATGCATGAAATTTCTTATTAGTGGCAGCTAACATGTCAACGTTGCTTGATTAATTTTTTAGCAAGAACTAATAAAAGGGTTGATAATAATCAGACAACAATTATCTCGTGAAGAACAGTAAAAATAAGATTACATTAAATTTACTTAAAAAATTGCTTCATTACATTAAATTTATATTTAATGGTTCATATTCCTTTTGTTCCAATAATTATACTATATATTGAGATTTTATAAATTTGAAAGATAATCATATAGAAATAGTTTGTTGAGGAGGGATCCAATTACATCTTTTTTTGTGACACCGAATTACATTTTTTATTTTCGAAGTTTTTAAAGTTTAAATAGTTGATCCAAACCGTTCAACATAATGGATATATTAAAATGTGCTTGCGGATCAAATTTGACATGTTTTGGAATTTTTTACTATTATTAAGTATTTAACAAAATCGCTATATTCAGACCATTGAATTTTTGTGACCATCTTAACAAATAGTAAAAAAAAAATGTAAAAATTTGATCTGCAAACACATTTTAACATATCCATTATGTTGAACGGTTTATATCGACTATTTGGACTTTGAAAATATAAAGTGTAATTCGGTGTCACCAAAAAAGGGTGTAATTGGATCCCTCTTGTTGTTATAATTTATATTTATTCAGTGAATAATTTCCAACTAAAATTAGAAATAAATCTTAAAAAACCATTTTTTTTTTTCGCTTTTGCTTATTTGATCCGGTAAATTGAATTTAGTTACTCAAATTTCTCTAAAAATACAGTATACTGAATATTCAACTTAAATTAATTAATTTTGCAAAAGACCAATTACTTATAGTTTAGTTTATTAATAAATAATAAGACAATCAATTTTAATAATTTTATATAATTTCCAGATCACTTGGGCCACTTCTTTAATTTAATTTGGGCCAGTAAATATTAATTATATACATGACCCAGTCACATAATTTGCAGTTCTTCAAATAAACATGTACAATCTAGAAGCTAATTAAATTAATTAGCTCTAGGATAATTTGATTGATTTTCTGTGTTTAAGAAAAACATCAATTATTCCTAGAAAAAATGTTTTATAAAAAAAATCTTAGGAAAGTGAAACACCATCTCTCCCTGTCATGGAGATTAAATTATAAACACTACAGAAAAAGTAGAGAGAGAATATATATATATATAATTCTTACGAATATGATTACAATCTCCCAATTATCACTCCTAATTAAATGACATAAATCTCATCCATAATTAAATATAGTTTTTCTTTGCACCATTTTTTATGGATTTATACTCTCCATTAGCTTAACATTTGCATTACAATAATAATGAAGGTTCTTTTAGTTAAATATATAAATCACAAGGGACACTGGTTCCATGTTCATAATTATTATGATGAATACATGACATACACATTAGGTAAATTGCATTTGCAATTAACAGGAACAATTGATTTTAAATAGCAAGAACAAGTCCGGGAAGCGACTTGCTCGTCTGATCATCGGGCAACCGACTCCGCCACACGAGTCTTGACCTCAGGCTCGATTCTTTTGTTCCATCTCCAACTCGAGTCACGGTGAGAGATGTGTTAAAATACTCTCTCACTTGCATTATGATCCCGTTTGGCCCCACGGTCCATGCGTGGACCCAGTAGGCTGAGCCAGTGCGGTCGGTGCCTTCAACAAGCACAACCGACCCGAAAACACAGATTGTGCGTGGTTTGAATTTGAATGAATCGTCTGGCGAGGTGCCGGTTAGAAGGCTCATCATGTGTTGGTGATGTGGTGGGCCATGAAACCGCCACTCGAGGTCCGGCATGAGGAGCTGGTGCACCGTGTCTACATCCCGGTTATTCAAGGCATTGTACAACTTTAAGACAAGTTGTTCATTGCGGTTCTCTTCACCGATAATGGTGTCGGTTTCGGATTGATTTTCTAGGTTAGCCAGCTCTGAAGATTTGAGATAGAATTGGGAAAAAGAGGAAGCAATTGGGTTGGATTTGGTTGCTCTTTGGGTTGATGGTGTTGTTAATAAGAGGTATTATTGGAATGGAATAGGTGGGATAGTTTTCTTTGGTTTGTATTTATAGGGAAGGTAGGTTGGAACTTTTTCACAAAACTATTGGAATCGGAAATAATATTGGTCACCAAGTTGCAAACTAATAAGTAAACCGAAATTACTAAAAAAATATATATATTGAGTAGATAGATAGTTCTGTACCTTTTTTTTTCCCCTCTATGACACACTTGAATATTCTTAAGTGGATTTGGCTAATATGCTATGGGTAGCTAAGAGGCCCATCGTGCTACGGCTTAATATTTGACTTTTCAAAATCCTGACAGTCGATCTGAACCGTTCATCTTGTTCTTCATATTAATATGTGCTTGGGGACCAAATTTTATATTTTTTGGAAATTTTTTACTATTTTTTTAGATTTATTGAATATCGCTGTTTTTTATGGTCCAGATTTGTCTGAAAAACAGCGATTTTCAATAAATCTAAAAAAATAGTAAAAAATGTAAAATTTGGTCTCCAAGCACATATTAATATGGAGAACAAGATGAACGGTTCGGATCGACCGTTAGAATTTTGAAATGTCGAATATTGAGCCGTAGCACAGGAGCCCTCTTAGCTACCCACAGCACCGTAGCCAAGTCCTTCTTAAGTTGACATTAATTAGAAGCTTCCTCAAATTACAGTTAAGTTTCTCTATTTCTTAAATGTCCGGATTATTATTTAAATATTTAAATTAAGTCACTAAAAATATTTTAAATTTAATTTAAAATATAACTACTTGATTTACTGTAACGCTTCAATTGTGTACTCTTATGTACTCTTTAATCACTCAACTCTATATAGAAGCATAGTGACAACTAGACGTTTGCTAAGCCCCTAACGGGTTCAACCCGTTTTGCCCGGCCCGTACCCGTTACCCGAGCTACCCGTACCCGTTGCCCGGGTACAAACGGGTAGACGGGTAGACGGGTACGGGTAATAAACGGACCGGACAACCTAATTTGAAAAAAAACCCGTTATACCCGTACCCGTCTACCCGCCTACCCGTACCCGCCTACCCGTACCCATCTACCCGCATACCCGTACCCGTACCCGTTTCACTTCAAAAAAATTTGAATTTTTTGAATTTTTTGAAAAAAAACAGAAAAAAAAAAACCGGGCGGACCGGACCCGTACCCGTCAACCCGCAACGGGTACGGGTAATAAACGGACCGGATAGAGGTTTTAGGAAAATTACCCGTCTACCCGTTACGGGTTTTACCCGTACCCGACCTACCCCTTTACCCGTCCTACCCATTACCCCTAACGGGTAACCCGGAACGGGTCACGGGTTACCCGTTAGCAAACCCCTAGTGACAACTGAATTATTAGGGTTTTGTTGGATGAGGTCAAAAATTCGTGATTCGGAAATAATTCGGGTATAGTTTGGGAATGATTCGGAATTATCCAGACCAGAAGTCTCAATATTGCAAGAGAGCAAAAAAAAATGTTCTAGAAAAAAATTTGCAAAATTCCAGAAAAGTTTGTAAAATTCACAAATTATTGGGGTTTAATTCAGTCAATTAAATAATTTGGTATTTAGTTTGGCATCACCAAAAAAATGAATTATTCGGGCTTAATTCACGAATCTTGTGACTATGTATAGAAGTAGAGCGGAAAAAACATGCCGTGTCGTGACTATTATGCTATGACTTTGGTCTCGAGCTATGTCGTGTTGTGACCAAATTATTTTTTCACATGTCGTGATCAAAATATCAAAGGAAAGTCATGACACGCGAATGGTCACACCACGCAAGTCATGCCACGTCCTGATATGCCATGATCAAATGTGACTTACGTGATAATTTGATTAGTTTATTCAAGATTTACCATTTGATAAATATCTAACGGTTATAATTACACGTGACTCGCATGACTACATGTCGTGTCAAATTTTCTAAAAATAACTACAACATGCAAATAATCATAGCACAGGACACGCAAATTACAATACGTAACTGACACATATATAGTACCATTATGTATAGAGCCAACTTTCACGTGCTATATATTTTTCTCTCTACACAGAAGGGACACATGCAATGGGGCTCTTAAGTTATCTAATGAGTAATGACACGAGGGTTTATTTATTTAAACATAATTTTCTGACATCCATATTATGTGTTAAATTAAATGTCCATGCTAGCTGGCTATTTATTGAATCTCCATGCTACAGCTAGCTAGCAAACTATTTATTTATTAGCCTCTAAAACGGGTTTAAGTGCTCTTTTAAAAAAAATAGAAAATGAACTGAGGAAATTTCCATACTAATAGTGTCAACGAAAACATTTTCATACTTGTATCGGTTATAAATTATTTTTATCTGTATTCTATTTTTATTCACTGCAATTAAATTATCTGTATCTTATCTTTACCTGTCGGATAATAAAATAGTAGCTAGTAAATAATGACTAATACTGATATAATAATTATTTTTATTATTTCTTAAATAAAACATTAAAATATATATATTCATTTTACATGTGCATAATATTTTATTGGAAAAAAACAATCACACTAAGCACAAGTATTATTTTCAATGCTTATTGATATATATATTATATACAATTTTTTTTATAATTACTCGATCAGGTAACAAGTATGAAATAGGCTTTACCGTATTCTTACATGTACCCGATAAGTTTATGGAAAAAAAATTTCTTACTTGTATCTATCTTATTAAATACAATATAGATTGAATAAATGAATAAAATGATGCCGTTGACATTTCTAGATACTATGCAGTTATTGCCATATCCCTATTGAATGCTACTTAATTATGCAATTCACTGCATTTTTTTTTTTTTGCATACCAGATATATTTATACTTGATACTAAAATTATTTATCTTATATATATCTTGTGATATTTGTCATTTTTACCTTGAAGAGTATATGACAATATTTTTTATTTGTCAAATTATATATGATACTAGAATTGTGGCTCTGATGGTTCAATCAGAATTTATTAATGAATCTGCAAAAAATAAAAATAAAAATTAATATTTTATTAGATCAATATATATGTGAATCATGGTCCACTTAATTTATTAGATTCACATTCATATTTAATTGGATCCGATTTCAAATTCCTTATGAATCTGATGAATAATATTTATGAAAAAGTCTCTACTGTTTTTAGATAACAAATAATTGTTCTAATTTATTATGAATTCTATTTTGTCATTTCATACAAGTTAGTTGAATTACAGCTGCGTTCTTAAGTAGCACTTTTGTATTGCAACATGGTCATTAAATTCATGCAAGTACTTTGTTTTTTATTTTTATTTTTTTAATTAATAACCGGTAGGTATTTTCATTAATCAGGACACAAACTGATTACATCCATCTGTTCGTACTAATAAATAAGTATATATAAAGCAACTGTACTAGTACTTAAAATATTACAAATAGAAACCCCTTCTATAAAGCTAGACAAGAAAGAACAGAAAAACAAAACCGTGCTTTGATTACAAAAAAGATGAGCCTCCGGGTTATCATGCAAGTACTTTGTTAATTTATATATATTTATACAAAATTCGAAATGTAATTTGAATCTGATTCGAAATCCACAAAGATAATAAATTAGAATTCCCAATTTAATTATTAAATTTTTATTTAAATATGAATTTGTATATGATTTTTTATATATTCGGGATGAATTTCTCTTTGGATCGTGTTTATATTCGATCCGAAATTTGATTTATTAAAAAATTTGAGTTCTTGCAGAGACTTGATATTTTTCAGAAAAATTAAAACTTTGCTTCAGAAAAACTAAAACTTCCGCATACATAAACAAAATCGCATTTTAAAACACTGACTGATACCCATATTGTAAAAAATGTTTGTTTAGGCCGATTAATTTGTTGATTAGTCGTTAGCGATGATCAAACTGTTATGGATTTTTCGCGACTAACTAAACGATTATTCTTGATTAATTCCTTGGTGGTACTGTCCAATAATTACATACCGTTATTTACAACACTGATTGATACACATTTTGATAACGTAGTTTTTAATTCAAGATATACACATTTTGTTTATGCAGAATACAAGAAATATACATGACAGTTTTTACTTCATTGTTTATGCTTTGTATAGAGTATGGCTAATATAATATCAGTGTCATTTTAGTCTATATAATACCAACTCCAAAATCTATCAAATCGAGTTCAAATGGTGAATCCAAACCATTCAAACTAATTTATTTTATGAGTGATGTGTTTTCATGCAAACTTTTTATATTTTCGAGTTATTTTAGTATCAAATTAAGCGACAAAAAAATTGAAAAGTGAATGTATTAAAATTAACTTGAAAACTCATATATTTGATCGCTTGACTTGATACTAAATAAACTCAAAAACTTATAAATTTTACATGTACATGCACAACTTATGAAGTAGATCGGTTTGAACGGTTTGGATTCACCGTTTGAACTCCATTTAATAGATTTTAGAATTAGTATTATATAAACTGAAATAATACTGATGTTATATTAGTCATTCTAATGTACATATGAATTAAAAACTGTCTTTCAAAATGTGTACCTTAAACCTCAATACAAACTTTTGCTACTCTCAAAGTGAAATGCAGAGAAAATAACTTCTATGATAATCTTTTTTTTTTCTTCCTTCCTTTTTTTCTTTCGGTGGTAGAGTTCGAAAACACCTTCTGAAGTAGAGTTTATAATTGTTACCGACTGCTTTTTATCTGAGCCACTTTTAATTACTAAATTTTCTATTGCCTTTTGACTTGGTATATAAAAAGGTTAAAAGCATTATATATATTGTTAGGAAATAGTGCTCGGAGATACTAAAGAGACAGAAGACCTACTTTCCAAAATTTCTACTTCTTTTCTTAACAAAAAGAGCACCCTTATTTTCTTAAATTTGAACCATTCAAAATTCATCACACAGCTTCAATTACTTTTTTCTTTTATATTAATACAATCTATTGAAATAGTTCAGATATTATTACAGCCATGTAATTAAATTTTAATGATTCTGATGAAAGAAAAGAAGAAGAGTACTCCTTTTCTTGAGAAAATAAGCAGATTTGAATCTGTCAAATTGAATGTGTGTACTTGGTAAAATTTCTATTAAATATTTTTAATATGGAACATATCTCCCTCCAAATCTTAATCTTAGTTAGGATCTTTATATTCTCCATTAATTATATGGATATAGTAAATTGAAAACGGGTCGGGTCAGGTAGGATTGGTCTGGACCCGGTCGGGATACGGTTCCCACAGTCCTTGGGTCTGACGGGTCTAGAGGTTAGCACGGGTCGGGTCCGGCGGGTTTAATTTGGAGGACTTGGTCCAAACCCGTGCTAGATTCATAGTCCAAAATTCATACTGGTTGGTATAGATTATGGTTGAGTCCAGGCCGGGGCCCGAATCTAATCTGAATCTTTTTTTTTTAACAGTAGATTGTTCTTGGCCGTTTATGTTTAATCCAGTCCAGTCGGATCTAGGCGAGTCTCAGGTTAGTTTGGTCTGGGTCTAGGCGGGTCTCGAGTTTGGCTGGATCAGATTTGGGCGAGTATAGTGGAAAAATCTGGCCCAGATTCTTGCTAGACCTGATCCTTGAATTAGTCTGGTGCGGTCCGGAGGTCTAAAATGGATTGGGTCAGTTTGGATCTGGTCCACGGTTTGGCCGGTTCGGATCTAGACCCGCTGGGTTTTTTCAATATACTATATAGATATAATCATGCTAATCGAAAATCATATAAATTTAAATTTATCACAAATATGTTAATACATTTAGAGATACCTATTTTATTCCTCGTATCGAACCAGTCTCTCTCTCTTTTTTTAAACCTTTTCTTTTATGGCTATTTTGTCTCCCAAACAAATGATTTTTGTTTATCCCATTAATATCAGTTAGTTAAGATCTTAGGATGATATATATATGTTCAAATCAATACAACTATGATTGAAATGTAAACCTTACAAAACTCAAACTCAAATTTTACGGTATTACAGAGAATATGATATCACAAATATTATTATATTTAGCTCATGCAAGAGGCAGATTACCAGAGGAAGAAGAGGGCAGACAAGTGTTTTTATAGTACTAAATCGATGAGTTATATTCCTCGTATAAAACAAATTTGTCCTTTCAGGGAAGCTATGGTCAACAAAGCAAAGAAAACCTTTACATGAAGCGGCTTTACAATTTACAAACAGTGCTGTTGCTACTAATTCTCTTGCTTTATTTTGCTTTTTTGGTGAATATAATAATATTGTAGAGTTATTTGTTTGTTTATGATATCTTTTGTCATCAATAGATAAGAGTCATGAATTGGAGTCCACATCGTCTGCATTAACTTTCTCTTTTGAGTTAATACATATCGATTCTCTTTCAAATAAATATATATTGACCGTTCGATTGTAAATGGAGTCTATATGTCCCTCCCATCTAAAATATAAGAGATCTTTAATATTAGTGTGAATCTAATTCATTTGACTCTTAGAGCTAATCGGACGGTCCAGTTGCATAACTCAAAAGATTCATTTTTGAGTTAATGCAGAGGGTATGAATTTCATGAAGAGTTCGCATCGTCTGCATTAACTCAAAAGAAAATCTTTTGAGTTAATACACATCAGCTGTCCGATTGTAAACAGAGCCTATCCGTCCCTCCCGTCTAAAATATAGGTCTTTAATGTGAATCTAATTCACACGAGTCTTAGAGCTGATCGGACAATCCAGCTGAATTAACTGATTCATTTTGAGTTAATGCAGATGATACGAATTTCATAAATGGGTAGTTGACTTTTTTTATAACTTTTCAAATTCTAACTATAAACTAAATTTATCTGAATTTGAACATATATATATATATGAGTAGAACTTGGGTGCTCTTAAGCTCACCAAAGTTTTGGTGAGCTTAACTCTAAAATTTATCAAATCAATTTCAAATGACGAATTCAAACCGTTGAAATCTGCCTATCTTACGTGTGATACAACTACATGTGAAATTTTTAAACATTCGAATTAATTTAGTATAAAGTTAAGCGGTCAAAAAGCGTACAAAAATGAATACACTAAAATTAATTTATTAACCTTCTAATTTTGATCGCTTGATTTTATACTAAATTAATTCAAATGTTTAAAAATTTCATATGTAGATGCATCACACGTAAGGTAGGCGGATTTTAACGGTTCAGATTCGTCATTTGAAATCGATTTTATGAGTTTTAGAGTTAAGCTCACCAAAACTTTGGTGAGCTTAAGAGCACCCTAGTTCTACTCTCTCTCTCTATATATATCCAACAATAAATTTGATGGAAAGATTTTAAATTATAAAAGTTTTATGTTAAGATTTTCTAAAGGAGATGCCAGAAATAAAAGAGAAATAATATTATGAGAAAGTTTAATTGTATTTTTTATTTTACTATTACATAAAGTACAAATGAAATGTATTTATAACAATATAAATCTCAAAAAATATAACTCTATAAATGACATCTCATAAAATAGTTTATACTAAATACTAAATTTTTCTTCTTTAATATAGTATGTCAAATATAACATACTATTCATAAGTCTGATAAAAATATATAATGAGATGAGAAGCATAAATAACATTTTCAATGGATAATACACTCAATTGCACTAGTTAATTTACAATGTGCTTTGTATATATTAGCTAAAGGTCTATGTAATTAATTTATCTAATCTGCAGTATTTTACCATTTACTAGTCAATACTTGATTGACTATTATAACGATCTCTAATCCTATAAACTTATAAAATTGTATTGCCCATTCCACCATGCTTTGAGATTTTATAATTAATTTGTTCCTCGCTTGTCGTCGTTGGTAGTGGTAGGGATTGACCAATATTTTGTAAACGAGCCGCACCACGCTATGCACCTTTAAGATTTTCTTTGTGCATGCTCCATTGTTTTGAATGCAAATTTATTTATAGTTTGGAGGAATAATTCACTATTTTATTGTTAGTTATTAAAATATCTGTCCCTTTTAATGTATCACCTAATTTTTTAAGGCTGCATCACCTCTCTGCCCATAGGCATTTATGTACATGTCAGTTGCTAAGTCATCTTATAATTTTAAAATTCTTAATTATGCATATTTAATAAAAAAATTTGACAGCCTCTACCAATTTTTTTTTTAAAATTATGCATATTAAAATTTAATTAAAATTTAAATTTTTTGAACTTTTATATAGTAGCTGCATCACCTCTCTCTGCCCAGAGGTATGTATATGTCAGAGTGCTAAGCTATTCTATAATTTTTAAATTCTTAATTATGCATATTAAAATTTAATTAAATTTTTGAGTTTTTGTAACTTTTATATAGTCTAGCCCCCTCATAAAATAACATATATGTACTAGTAGTCTAATGGTTTGAATTGTGGTTGATATGTGTAAAGTCATGAGTTTAATTTTCACCAACTATATTATTTTGTCTTTTTCACATATTATATTTTATAGATTAGCCATCCTATTCAAATTTCTAGTTCCGCTCCTGTCTCGGCCTCTCTTTCCCATTTTTGGATAAGTATGAAATTAAATCCTTCAATTTTAAATATGAGTATGGCTAATATAACATCAGTGTCATTTCAGTCTATATAACACTAACTCCAAAACTTATCAAATCGAGTTCAAATGGTGAATCCAAACCGTTCAAACCAATTTACTTTATTAGTGATGCGTTTACATGCAAACTTTTTATATTTTCAAGTTATTTTAGTATCAAATTAAGCAGCAAAAAAATTGAAAAATGAATGTATTAAAATTAACTTAAAAACTCAAACATTTGACCGCTTGACTTGATATCAAATAAACTCAAAAACTTATAAATTTTACATGTAAAAGCACAACTAATGAAGTATATTGGCTTGAACGGTTTGGATTCACCATTTGAACTCGATTTGATAAGTTTTAGAGTTGATATTATATAGAATGAAATGACACTGATTTTATATTAGCCATACTCTTTAAATATTCATTAAATATATAACTTTCAAATAAATTTCGAACTTACGATCTTCATACAAAGAATATTGTCTTAATCAATCAATTAAAGATTAGTTCTTCTTGAGCCATAACATTAAATTTTTCTTAAATTGAAAAGAATGAGACATTTCATTTCTCAGAAAAAAAAAGAATATTAAGATTAAAGAGTTACATGAAAAATTAAAATAACACAATAAATATTATAAAATATCACAAAATTAAAAACATAGCTAGCAACTTTCCAATCTGTAATCATAAATACCACTATAGCGCATCACAAAGCGTTTTTATCTCGTGCTCTTGATAGATAACTGATAGGTTGCAACAAAACTACAAAACAATAGGCGAGATAGATATCGTTGTATGAATATCTGAGCTCGTTTCATTGATTTCAATCATTTGCAATGCGAAATTAATTATGACGGTGCTCCAAAGCTAATCTCACTAAAAGAAAAAGAAAGGAACAGAAGGGAAGGAGGGAAGGCAGCAAATTCACAAATAAAATGTTTAGTTACTGAATTTTCTCAAATAAAATGTGATATTCTGGAGTATTGCCATAACAACATTCCTAAATTTAATTACTGAATTTCTCAAATAAAATGTGATATTCTGAAGTATTGTCATAAAGAGTACAACATTCCTAATTAAAAAGCTAATAATAAGTTAATAACGAGTCCGGCTAGTATAACATCAGTGTCATATATATGACACTAACTTCAAAATTGATTAAATAGACTTCAAACTACTAATCTAAACCATTCAAACATATTTACTTTATGAGTGATGCATTTACATGCAAAATAAAAAATTACATTTTGAGTTATTTTAATATCAAATCAAGTGGTGAAAATATTGAAAAATGAATGTATTAAAATTAACTTAAAAATCCATATATTTGACCGCTTGATTTGATACTAAATAAATTTGGAAAATTACAATTTTTCATGTAAGCACAGAACTAATGAAGTATATTAGTTTGAACGGTTTGAATTCACCGTTTGAAGTCAATTCGATAGGTTTTGGAGTTGATGTTATATTGGCTGAAATGACACTGATATTAATTATACTAGTCAGACTTGTTAATAACACAATTAAGGTACCATAATGGGATTAGGTACTAGCATGGAAGAAGCGTAGCAGAAACCTTTGAATACAGAAATAGCACTAGAACGAATTAAGTGGGAAGTGGCGTGCTAGCTTTTAACAATTAGCTATTTTACATCAACTCCACTAACTGATGGTAATTAAGATATTGGTGTTGGTTTTTAGGTATTAATAAACCAACAATATCTTTTTGTTGATGTCATGTCATTTCATTTCTTATATAATCCTTGAGCGTCATATAACTAATTTGAAAACAACATAATCAAATAAATGGACTGAACAGAAATTAGTTGATTCAGAACTTTTTTTTTTTTTTTTTATACTAAGTCATTTAAATTTATTGGAAATTTTTATAATTTTTATGAGTAAAGTTAGGGTGTAATGTGCTTATCAAGAGAGTTTGGTGTGCACAACTCCAAAAGTTCATCGAATTGACTTCAAATGTTGAATCCAAACCGTTAAAATCCATGTGCTTCATGAGTGATGCATGTGCATGCAAATTTTGAATGTTTCGAGTTCATTTGCTACACGGTCAAGTGGTCAAAGAAATGAACATTTTATTAAGTTAATTTATAAGTTGTTTTATATAGTCAATTTTTATTATTTTTTTGACCGCTTGACCGTGTAGCAAATAAACTCAAAACTTTCAAAATTTTGCATGCACACGTATCACTCATGAAGCACATGGATTTCAACAGTTTGGATTCGGTATTTGAAGTCGATCCGATAAACTTTTGGAGTTGTACTCACCAAATTCTCTTGGTGAGCACATCACACCCTAGCTTTACTCTAATTTTTATAATTCTTATATAATCCATACTAAAATGTGCTTGGGATGAAATTTTATAATTTTTGCAAATTTTTTACTATTTTTAAAGATAGGTACAAAATCACTGTATTTGGATCGTTCAAAAACAATGATTTTCTGCCTATCTAAAAAAATAGTAAAAAGTTTTAAAAAATTATAAAATTTTAACACTAAGCATATTTTAGTATGGATATCATACTAAGCGGTTTGGATCGACACATTGGACTTTGAAAATAAAGATACAAAATATGAAGTATGATGAGATATGAAAAGCATGACTCATGAGGTATTGGAACCCTCTTGTGTGTGTGTGTAAACATTGGGGTGACTCGCTTCGAACACTATGTTAATTACCCTGTCAAACATGAGCAAGTGACTGATCAAATCATAGCAGTCATGCCATGCCACTACGTTAATTAGTGTATGATTAGAGAATGCATTATTAGTGGTGGAGTTTGTTAATGAGAGAATACATCCAGAAAGATCCACAAGTAGTGAAAAAGAAAGAAACACAATTCCTGAAAATGAGAGGAAGTTAATTTGGTCGGTACTGAAATGACCTCAATTATCCGTTGTCCAAAGTATTTTGACTAATGGTAGAAATTAGTTCTTGAAAGTAGTCCATGCATACCAGTTTATCTGGTACCAGTACCAGTAGGACCAGTATGATGCAAGCAGACTGGACTGGAATCATGGTTCGGTATTGGTGTAGAAATCAAATTCAATATGTAAAAGTCACTACCTAAAAGCTGAAGTAAAACAATGTAACGTTGTGGGGGCAATGTGATGCATACCTTGAGCTAGATGAATAAGCATTATGTAATTTTATTTTATGAGAGGACTCATAATAATATTTTTTGCAAAAATTAAAATTTTAAAGGTCAAAATTGAATTTTTTTTTTCTATTGATAAGGTGGCTTAGCCACATTTCTCCACAACATATTTATGCCCCTAGTGGCGGGTCGAAGTGGTTAGAGCGAGAGAAGGTCAAAAGCTATGCACACTTCATTGTCAGAGGTCGGAGATGGCCGATCAAAGAGGCACATTGAAGATCAGAGGCATGCAGCGTGCAAATGCAAAGAGAATAGGGCGCAAGGAGGTCTCCTCTCAATCTAACTCAGCTCCAATCCGTGGTGGATCTAAAGCCATTTAAAAGGTGACTAAACCACCCCAATAATTTTAAAATTTTGGTTATATATACTAAAATTTAATTTAATTTAATTTTTTTGAAATATTTTATATAATTCAACACTCATAAATTATCACATGTTCACTTGTAGTATAGTGATAAGAGTTTATATAGTGATTGTGAAGAGCTTGAGTTTAATTTCTATTAGCCACAATCTGTATATTTTAATTTTTAGCTCCCTCTATCGAGATTTTCTAGTTCCGCCTCTGGCTCCAATCATCAATCTGTGGATATCATGCACTCTCCTTTTGGCCCACGCCTAGCCAAAAGTTTGTTAGGTAATAACTCATTTGTACTTGAAACTCAATTTTATCAATAAACCTGGAGCTTTTGTGTACCCTGCATGAACCAAAAACAACAAAACATCTTTCGGATTCCCCAAGAGAAGTAATGTTATAAAGCCTTTGACAGGAGCGTTCATGAGTATTTTATTGCATATTGGTGCATGAGCATGACCCCCTTGTGGTGCAACTAATTGCCCTTTTCTTGTTCATTTTCTTCTAAGCGAACTCCAAACAACCATGCTAATTTAAAAAATAGTCTTAATCTTTATTCTTTTTTATAACTAGACTTTGGTCTGTTCTGAATTTCGCCCTCCCAAATGATAATATTTGTCTTGTCTATTTTGCTAATGAGAAAAAAAATAGTAATTTTATTAAATGAAATTTCATATTCAATATTGAAATGGAAATGAACTAAATTTAGAAAGTTTCATAGCCAAGCAACTGTTAGGGGCAGAGATGGAATTTTACTGGTCTTGTAGGCATATCTGTGATATTTTGGTGATTATCAAACTGATGTCTGTCTATGGAGGTTCTCTTCTCAATTACCAGAATCCATATTTACTGATTTTGAAGGAGTAGACCGGAAATACTGCCTGTTAACAGTCATATTCGTGCTTAACATTGTAAAGATATAATATAATCCAAAACATATACCAAATGAAATAAAAGCATGTTACTAATCCAGAAAATATCTCAAAATAAAACCTAATGTCATTACATGAACCATCATTTCTGTATTACCGCTGTAAAAGGCGGTTCAGTTGCACTAATTCTACCTCTTTGAGAATCCTCCTCTGACGACTGCCATCCTGGCACAAAAGCACCTGCAAACCTAAGTTGTTGTCTTGAACTCTCCTCCTGCAGTACACCTGCCAGATTAGAACTGGGCCCACCTCCAGTCACACTATCCATCTCCTTGTAATATAACTTATCTTCTACAACATCGTAAAAATCACCAGTCCTCACCTCTTGTGCTAGAGAACAGTAACAGCAGCACAGCCACTGGAAACAGTCAGTCAAATCCTCTTTACCAAAACAAAATTTATTGCCGGGTAAATTAAACCTCTTTCTCATTCGGATCCGCCAGAAGCCACCATATAGCAAACCAAATATGCACAAGACAAACCCAGTAATACCCAAGGCAGTCCGTACTGATTCAGCATTTATATTTACTGCAGCGAGGTTGAAGATGAAAAAAGGAGCGAGGCAGAACAGGAGGAAGGTGAAAATATGAACATACATGTTTCCGAAGCCAAGGCGATCCATGTTCCATCCGAAAACACAACAGGTACAGAAAATTGACAGGTACGCTAAGGAGATGTCATCCCACAAATCAAACAAACCCCCAATCCATTCTGGGTTTGGCTCTTGTACACGAGTGTTCTCTCTTGACATAAACGAGTACCTATTCAAAGCCAAAAAAATTAAAAAAAAACCAAAAATGAAAATTTGAGGCTTCACATGAGATGAATTAGCTTATATTTGGAATTACAAATAAAATGGATGTAAAAAGGTCAAAAAAGGAAATGAGGCAAATGCATGTAGAAAATGCCAAATCACCGCAAAAGAAAGGAAAACAAAAAGGGGGAGGAAGATCCAATGAAAGAAATTCCAATACCATCCAGGAATTATCTCACCAGCATAGTGTAATATCCCATTTTTCTTAAAGGCCTTTCCTCCTATAAGTTATATAAGACGAGTATAAATGAAAATAGTCCTGAAGGTCATCTGTCTGATGAAAGTTCTCAAAGGGCTATTTTCATTTTAGCTTAAACCCTTGAATTTTTTTTAATTATGTCAAAGCCCTAAAAGTTTCCAAAACTGGAGGGAATAGTTTAAAATTGTTTTTTTGAAGGAATCCCCTTGAAGCTCTATCACTTGGTACCTTTTAACTAAAGAACTAATGTAAGTGCTTAAGGATACTTGGACATTTACACAGAGGACCACAATACTTGAATATGGCATCAAAGCCTACGAAAAGAATGATGAATACATGCAAACATCAGGTATTAAACCTTATAATCCCATAAACATGGAACATATTATTTCTTTTCTCTTTCTTTTTCTGGTTGAAGTTGCTAAGACACAGAAGATATCAGACCTAAATCTCCTCTCCTGACTTATTTAATAAACCCAAATCAACAGTTCCCTTCCTCATTTGTTCACCAATAAAATATCGAGGATAGCGGGTCATTTTGGGAATATATCATAGTAAATGACAGAATGGAGGGTATAAATTATATCTTCATGTTTCAAAGGGGTATAAATGGCATAGACATCTTCATTAGGTTTCCTGTTTAATATTTCTCATTAGCATATGTGTTACAATATTTCTCATTTGGAGGGTTAACAATAAAACTGGGAAATTGGTCCATAACAAAAACTGTCTTAATGTATAATTTTTACAGAGATACATACCTCTTTTCGAAAGATTTCCCACTGGTCTGTGTCTGGGCCTCCACGTCAGTCTCATAATCTTTCCCAAGAGGGCTCAAAATTCCATATACACTCGCAAAAGCCGCTGCACCAAATGAAACTGCAAGACACAAACCAACCCCAATTGCTGGCCTCTTTGATCTTGGAAAACCCCAATTAAGCCCACAAAGGGCATATTGGGCAAAACAATTAAGTTGCAATAGCGCTATCACAACCGCCATGTGCCTCCTCTCATTCGGCTTGCACGTACCATTTTTGCAATATATATCTCTTAATCTTAATACATCATTGGCCCGCCACCGTACCACCATTGCTAGATGGTGGAACCGTTTGGGGTGCTGGTACAAGCACATGAGTGTGAACAAGGCATTTATTATTTGGTTATTGACTTCAAACCATGCGTCTCTTTGTGATTTCTTCGGCAAGGCATTGTTTAACATACCTGTCAAGACCATGAAGAGAATTGCACCAGAAATGGCGACACATATTATCCATAAAAAAAGCACCATGTTTAGAGGTTGCTTAATCCACTCTTTTGATTTCTTCCATAGAGAGCTCCAATCGATTTTCTTGATAAATGATATCCGCAATGGCCTCGAGGGAATTTGAAAGTTTGAGGGGGTTGATTCGTTTTCGGGATGAATTGTGGGATTCCCTGATTTATATTTGGGTTTGTTGTGGTTAGCCTCTTGTAAAAGTCCTCTTTGAGATGTATTTGGGTAAAGGGCAATATGGTCATCTAAGTTGTAGCTACTTGCACTTGTTTCTGGCTCTGTTTCTTGTATCTCAGAAGTGAATTTCGCACCATCTTTCGAGAACATTGTGCTTGCTAAACTGCACAAAACTTTGATTAAAGGTAATTCCAGGCTTATTATGTAATTATTTGTTCCTGCATTTGGTCCATTAATATCTTCAATTTTGTTTTTTCAAAACATCATATATAAAAACTTGCTAAAACAAATAACCATAAGAACCATATATAAAATAAATTTTCTGTCAGAAAACCAAGTACAATATAAAGATAAAATTGGAAGTCTTTGAAACACAATTATTGGCTAACAAGTCTTAATCACAGCCTCTAGTCAGTATTTCAAATAAATATAATTATAGGGCTTACCATAAACATAATTCACCAGAAATTTTCAGTAATTTGACAGGAAGAACAAGAGACAAACTAAACCATATTTATTTAATGTATAAAGAAACTAACTGGAACAAGGAACCAGTATCAGTATGCACCACTTGGTTTCAATAATAAGGATCGATACACGTACCTTGAACAGAAAGGAGAAAATTTAATTTAACAGGGAAGAAACAAAGGACATAAGAAGCACCCAAAAAGGAGAAAAGCGCTTTCTCTTCTCCTGTTTTCGAAATTCCAAGTCGTCAGTCAACAAAATTACAGCGTGAATTCCGAAGGAAAACAAAACAAAACAAAAATAAGACGGAGGTTCCAGAGATTTATACCGTGTACGAAAATTCCGATTTTTCAGTTCTCCTTTTCGCTTTCGCGCTCTCCTCTTCAGTTTTGTTTTAAATCTCTTTTAATTTCCATTTCTTCCCGTGTCTTCTATTGAAAGGTCTCATAAAACAGTTCAAATTTGGGAGACTCGTTCGCAACTTCCAGAAAGGTGGCTTCTCCAGTTCACCGACTAAATTGACTTTTATCTAAGATCTGAACCGTCCATTTTTGATTGGACAGTAGATAATGAAATCGAGAGGAATAGTTATGATATTGAAGAGAGAGGAATAAACCCAAAAGTTCCCACTTTACCATTCGCTAAAACCTGCCAACACGACGGGGACACGTGTTAAGATTACTGTGCCAAGGTGTAACCCGTGGTTCTTAGAAATTTTAAGGAATTTAGAAGTGCAACGCCGTGTGGCGAGTCACTGACAACAAACCAGAAAGGGGGCAAAGATATTGACAACTCAAATTTGACTTCATGCAGTGCACGGACATAAAATTATAACAGCGATGCAAAAGTATCGTGCACTGCACTAAGTCAAAACTCCACTGTCAATTTAAAGTGCTTTGTCCTTTTTTGTGAAAATCACAGGACATCTTCGATGCTAATTATTACAGATTTAAGTCTTTTATCGTTATACCTGTTATCAATAAAATATTAATGTGGATACCCATAACTCCCAACATTCATTCTCCACTATTTCCACTACTCCATACACTACAATTGAAATTGATGGCCACTACTATTGGAATTTATTTCTCCATTTATTTAGATGAAATTTTTCATTTATAATTTGTAGCCTATAAATTGAGGCTTTGTAATCTTGTATTGTACACACATGAGAAATATATGAATAAAGAGATTGACATCTTTTCATCTCTATTTTGCTTATTCTTCTTTATGCTTGTTCACATTTATTTTATAACACGTTATCAGCACGAGAGCTCTACTAGTTGAAGATTCGAGGTAATTTTAGTAACTTTTATTGTTGTTCGTACAATAATCTTTTACGTCTATTTGACTAATTTGCAAAAACATACAATTATTGAATTTTACGATTTCTTCTATTTTGAGAATATGTAGGTCCAAGAAGAGTAAGAACTGTTGAATAATAAGCTTGGACTGAAGAAATCATGAAGACCTTTATCAAGAATACATATTGTAAAATCAAATGCTTGGTAAAGTATGTGTGAGGTTGATTAAATTGAGATAAAACGTTATGAACGTTTTTAAAACGTTGGTAACGTTTTATAATAATCAGAAGCCTCAAAAGAATCAAGTTATAACGTTATAACGTTATACAACCGTTATAACGTTTGTAAAACGTTACAACGGTTATAAAACGTTGTGTAATGTTTTCTAAGCTGTCAGAGAATTAAAACCCTAAATCGTATTTGAATAAAACGTTGGTAACGTTTAATAAAACGTTGGTAACGTTTTATGTCAAACAGCTCATTTTTGAGCTGCCACTATAAATAGACTGAAGGGATCACTTTCAAATCTATCTCAGCCGACCCTAATCATTTCTAAAGCGATTTTCTGAGAGCTTAGCCTACTCCATTGTTGTGAGAGCTTAAAACTTCAAAATCCCTCAAGCAACCTCAAACCTACTTCACTAATCTTGATCTAGATTAGGTTAGAGTAATCTATTGAGTGTTTCTCTTGTTCTTGAGTAGCTTGTGTGACTTCCCTTGTTTGTAAGGGCTTGCCG